>JAJTUV010001336.1:0-600000 GCA_021653895.1 Mastomys natalensis | reverse complement strand
GCTTAAGCTTATGTTTCTCACTTAGGTCTCTCAGTCTGACCATGTAAGGATAACCTGAAGTAAATTCGTTATGTTTGTATGACATTAAACATGTATTTTGTAGTATTTACTGAATCTCTTTCACTTTCATAATGGTACAGTCTGATCCAAAGAGCACAAGAGTAAATGCTGTCTGTGGATATTTTGTTTGGGCTATTATAGCAAAAATACCAAGTAGTATTTGCTAAGCAAAATATTAAGTAGCCCATAGATAACAGAAAATTAATTGTCTTCATTTTGGGCATCAGAACCCTGGCCAGATGCTGCCTGCAAAACACTCATCTTGATGTCTTTCTCTAGAGTCTTCCTGTATGTAAGGACTTGGGCCTTTACAGGGATACTAACATTTGTTCATGATGTCTCTGCTGCTATGACCTATTATTGAGCAAATTCCCACCTCCATATCCAATGCCATCATACTAAGATGCAAGCTTCAACATGAGCATTTTAAGGAAATTTATGCAGTCTATAATAACTTCATCATCAAATGCTTATGCCATGTAATACATATTTAAGATTTAGAACATGAAAAAAGATTATGAAATATGTCATATATACTCATTAAGAAAAATTTTCTTTGAATCTTAAGAAAAATAGTCTTCTCTCACATAGGTATTGTAGGACATTCGGGTCTCAGTTTGAACTTAAAATTGAAAGAATCCCACTGTCCCAGGACACATTCCGGGAGGAGCTCATTCTTTAGTCAGAGGACACTTGCTAGATTAACATTCAGAGGAAGAAGGGAGAGGCTGATTAACATTCCTCAGACCACAGAGGAGGGAACCCACATACTGGTGATGAAGGACTAGAGCACACAGACACATTCCAGGAGAACCAAGATGAGAGGTAATCAGGAAACTGGGCCCTTAATGTAATAAACCTGGGCAAACAGAGGACACTCATTGTCTTAAAAATAATGTGCGAATCTGAGTCACCTAGAGACTGGGAAGGTCAGCTTTTGTGGTTGCCCTCATGAACTCTGTATAATAACTGCTCCCAACTTTGGCTCAGGTTCCTCTCATCTGTGTACTGGGGAACCCCAGTATACTGATTATCATCTTATCATCAATAAACTTCCTGTTATTGCAGTGAGTCCCATCCGTGAGTGTATCTGGGGGAGCATGTCCCCTTGTTTTGGATCTTAGAGTCCAACATTTTGAAGGTCCCACTGAGATTTGCTTTCTCAGCCCTCATGGCTCCAAGGACCGGAGGTCCACTCACTTGAGCAGGTCTGTGTTCTGTCTGTTCTTTGTTTTTGTATCTGTGAAGTGTCTGTGCCCATGGCTAGGACAACTATCTGTGTACTGTGTCTGTGAAGTCTCTGTGTGCCTGGGGGAGCATTTCTTGTGCTCTCATGTCAGTGTGTCCTTGTCTAATTCTGTTTGTGTTGTTCATTGCTGGTGATGTTAGAAATCTGTTAGATTTGGTTCAGTGTAGGCTGGCCAAGTCATCTGGTTATTGGATTCTTCCACTGGCAGTTTTTCTATGTCTTGATTGTGTAACCTGGTTTCTGCACCTGTGGCAGGGGCAAGAACTGTCTGTATCACCTGGTTTATGCACTGTCCGTGACAGGGGTGAACTGTCTGTGTTGTTTTTCTCTGTTTTCTTGGCTAACTGTCTGTGTGTTGGTTCTCATTCTATGTGTTCTTGGACTTTGACTGACGTTATTTTGGACTGAGTCTACTGTGTTAAACATCCTAAGTTAAAAAGAAAGTTACTTGGCCGCTGGCAGAAAAAGGAATAGAGGTGGTGCAAGAGAGCTGCTGCAGAGCAGAGAGGCCGGTCCTTTGGTGAGTGGGCCATGTGGTTCGTACATCCCGCCCACTGCACGTAGGGTGTTCTCCAGGTGGCACTGCAAGGAGGGTGCCCTCACCCAGCCTGTACTCAGCATGTGACAGTTCTTGACTCCCCTAGCACAGCGCCCTAGAACCCCCAGCTGTGCAGGTTGGCCACCAAGAGATGGAAGCTCTGTCCCTCTGCTGTTGGTGGAGGTGGTGGTGGGGCAGCACATGACAGCTGCCTAGCCTGGCATGTGTGGCTGGGCTGGGGATCCCAAGGTCACTGCTATAGCAGCCTGGTGTCTTCCCACCTACTACTTGTGGGAACCTTGGCCTCTGGCCCCTTCTGGTATGAGAACCCAGACAGCAGAGGAGAGGAAGAGCACAGCACAATGGCTACAGCTCCCAGTCTGCTCCATGCTCCCTGTGGCTAGTGCTAAAGAATCCTAGGGCATCCGCAAACAGATAGTCAGGGCCCAGGTGATTAAGAACCTGGCATAGGAGAAGGACAACTTCCCTGAGCCATGGCAGCTGGACAAAACAGCCCCGGTGAGATTATTCACCTGAGAGTTTTATATATATATAAATATATATAAAATAAAATATATATTTTTAAAACAAAGAAAAAAAGGTGAGTGAGTAGTGCTGAGCTAAGTCACGTGACTCAAGCTTGGAAACTCTGAAACAACACAACTGCTTGCAGGCAGGTTGCCTGCTGTAAAAAGTTATAGGCTATCCTGAGTCAGAGAGCCAAAAGAATAGGCCTCTGTTTTGGGACAGATACTAATTTATAGTAAAAAAAAGGGTAAACTAGTTACTCTCCACTTAGAGTACCACACATAGGGACATTTGTACAAGTGATCAAAGCAGTAGAAGAAAGAGTCTTTAGGCCAGGATCCCTTGGGAACCCAGACCAAATGCCCAATATAGTTACCTAGATGAAAAAAGAAAGGTGACAAGAAAGGAATTTCCTGAGAAGTTTGGCTATGGTAGTTAAGGGAAAGCAGAGAAGGGAGACTTCAATCAAAGGGAGATAAAACACAAAAAACAAAACAAAAACAAAAAAAAACTCCTTGAAAAGAACCAGTGTGCACATTGCAAGTAAAGGAGCCAGCCCTAACAAATGGAAGCCAGGGTCAAGAAATCCCAGGCCTTAGGAAAAACACCCCCAAATGGCGAAGGTATTAGCTCTGTGTGAAGATGGCAATTGGGGTAGACAGGGCTTGGACCCAGCCAACTCTTGGTGGACACAGGGATTGAACACCTGGTCCTCCTCCAAGCCGATGGCCCCATTTCCAAGAAAAGATTTTGGTTCTAAGGAGCCACTGAACCAAAATATATTCATGGACTACTCAAAAAATGATGGACCAAGAGATGGGCTGGGTATCCCATTCATTTATGGTCATCCCAGACTGTCCCTACCTTTTGTTGGGTCGAGACTTACTCCCCAGGATGAGGGCCCAGATATATTTCCTGCCCAACAGGCTGCAACTAACTGACCCAAAAGGAGAACCCATGGGTAGAGAAAAAGACTTCTACTGACCCCTGCCAGGAGCTGAGGCAACCTGCTTTACAGATGGGAGCCATTTTCTCCATGCTGGTCAGAGACAAGCTGGCGCTGCTGTGGTGGACAGCAGAAATGTCATCTGGGCTGAACTTCTACTCCCCACCCCTGGGCTCGTCTGCACAGAAAGCAGCCTTGGAACTTGGGGCTGACAAGAAAATTAACATCTACATGGACAACAGGTATGCATTTGCCACAGCCCATGTTCACAGGGCTATATACCAAGAGAGGGGACAGCTCACATCAGAAGAAATTTTAGATCTCTTGGATGCCCTGATGAAGCCAACAACTGTGAGTACTTGTTGTCCAGGACACCAGAAGGGAAGAGACTCAGTGGCCTGAAACAATAGCTATACAAATCAATTGGCTCGAGAAATGGCTATGCAGGAGCCTATCCCAGTTACGGGCCTACAAGAGACACCCACTGGAGATGGGACTAGATTAACAGATGGAGAAAGAGGAACACTCCTCCATTGTTGGTGGGATTGCAAGATGGTACAACCACTCTGGGAAACAGTCTGGCAGTTCCTCAGAAAATTGGACATATCACTACCTGAGGACCCAGCTATACCACTCCTGGGCATATACCAGAAGATGCTCTAACACATAATAAGGACATATGCTCCACTATGTTCATAGCAGCTTTATTTATAATAGCCAGAAACTGGAAAGAACCCAGATGCCTTCAACAGAGGAATGGATACAAAAAATGTGGTACATTTATACAATGGAATATTACTCAGCTATTAAAAAACAATGAATTTGATAAATTCTTTTTTTTTTTTTTTTTTTTTTTTTTTTTTTTTTTTGGTTTTTCGAGACAGGGTTTCTCTGTGTAGCCCGGGCTGTCCTGGAACTCACTCTGTAGACCAGGCTGGCCTCGAACTCAGAAATCGCCTGCCTCTGCCTCCCAAGTGCTGGGATTAAAGGCGTGCGCCACCACCGCCCGGCTTTATATAAATGGATGGAACTAGAAAATATCATCCTGAGTGAAGTAACCCAATCACAAAAGAACATACATGGTATTCACTCACTGATTATTGGATTTTAGCCCAGAACCTTGAAATACCCAAGATTCAACTCACAGACCACATAAAGCTCATGAAGAATGATGACCAAGTAGGGGGGGGTTCAGTCCTTCTTAGAAGGAGTAACAAAATACTCAAGGGTGCAAATATGGAGACACAGTGCAGGACAGAAACTGAAGGAGGGACCATCTACAGACCATTCCACCTGGATATCCATCTTATGTGCAGTCACCAAAGGTAGAGGTTGATGTGGATGTCAGGATGTACATGCTGACAGGAGCCTGATATAGCTGTCTCCTTAGAAGTCTGCAAGAGTCTGACATACTCAGAGGCAGATGCTCACAGCTAACCATTAAACTGAGCACGGGGTTCCCAATGGAGAAGATAGAGTGAAGGCTGAAGGAGTTGAGAGGATTCGCGACACCAGGAGGAAAGCAACAATATCAACCAACCAGAGCCCCCAGGGTCTAAACCACCAGCCTGGGAGTGCTTAGGGAGGGACCCATGGCTCCAGCTATATATGCAAGGGAGCTATATATAAGTGGGAGAAGAGATCCTTGGTCCATGAAGGCTGGACGTCATGGGGGGGAATATTCGAGGGTGGGGAGGTGAGGTACTGGGGAGGGTGGGTGGGGGTACACCAACGGGGAGGCAGGAGGAGGGGGGAAGGGATAGTGAGTTCCTGGGGGGAGGGGGGAAATGGGGTAAGGAGAGAACATCTGAAATGTAAATAAAATTTCCAATAAAAAAAAAAAAAGAGAGATGATCTCACTTAAAACACACAGAAGAAAGGATTCAGATTGTTAGCCACCCTGCCAACTACTACCTAGAGAAAAAGGGGCAATGGTGCGCACAAGAAGGGAGAACTATACTCCCCAGAAAGCAAACAAAAGACTTTCCAGGCTAAATGCACATATGGACTCTTGAGAGATAAGTGCATCCAAGCAGTCAAGGGATCTAAGGTGTATAATGGACCTCAGGTTTTGGGCCAGAGAGATAATAGAACAATATAAGGCTTAGAGTACACAGGAAAAATACCTAGAGGAGGACAGCCTAGAATATAAGAGACCAATTTTACAGAAGTTAGGCCAGGAAAATATAGATAACATCTAATATTTATAGATACTATCTTTGATGGGTTGGGGCTTTCCCCACCAAGCAGGAAACAGCTACTGTGGTAACCAAGAAGATATTAGAAGAAATCTTCCCTAGGTTTCGAGTGTCCAAGGTAACTGAATCAGATAATGGTCTTGCTTTTGTTTCGAAGGAAGTTAAGTCAGAGATTGTCAGAAGTATTGGGGACTAATTGGAAGCTCCATTGTTCATACTGTCCCAGAGCTCAGGGCAGGTAGAGCATGAACAGAACCCTAAAAAGAGACCATAATTAAATTGCCTTTGGAAACTGGCGCTGGGTGGGTGGTGTCCTTGTCCTGTCCCTGTTCTGAGCCTGAATGCCCTCTTGTGTGGGACCCCCACTCCCTTGACTCCAGCTCTTGACTCATCCCCCACCAACAGAAATGACTTTTCCGGCTAATAAGAGGCTGTTCCCAGTGCTGTTGACCATCCGGACCTCTGTTGAAGTAGATGGAGTAACTACCTGGCTTCACATGACTAAGACAGGCACCTGCACCTGATGCCAACCGGAGAACAGCCAGACACCTGAACAACCCCCTCAAGCTCAAGATCACCTGCTGCTCTACAAGACCAAAGAGCAGCAGGCCTTGACTCCTGGGATATCCCCACCTAGAAACACAAGGGTGGAGATTACCCAAATGACGGGGGATAAGGGACTTTGAATCTATACCGTGTCCCAGATACAGCCTTAGAGGGTGGGGCTTAGGGAGCATACATCCAAAGTTGAATGACAGCCTGTGATTCCAGGATTGGAATCACCCACAAGGAAAAGGGGGGAATGTAGGACTTTCAGGTCACAGTTTGAACTTAAAATTGAAATAATCCCACTGTCCCAGGACACATCCTGGAAGGGGCTCATTCTTTAGTCAGAGACATTTGTTGTATTAACATTCAGAAAGAAGAAAGGAGAGACTGATTAACATTCCTCAGACCACAGGGGAAGGAACCCACCTGTGGGTGAGGAAGGACCAGAGCACACAGACACATTCTAGGAGAACCAAGATGAGAGGTAATCAGGAAACTGGGCCCTTAATGCAATAAATCTGGGCAAATGGAAGACTCATTGTCATAAAAGTAATGTGCGAATCTGAGTCACCTAGAGACTGGACCTGGGAAGGTCAGCTTTTGTGGTTGCCCTCATGAACTCTGTATAATAACTGCTCCCAACTTTGGCTCAGGGTTCCTCTTGTCTGTGTACAGGGGAATCCCAGTATACTGGTTATCATCTTATCATCAATAAACCTCATGTTATTGCAGTGAATCCCATCCATGAGTGTTTCTGGGGAGTGTGTCCCCTGGTTTTGGATCTTAGAGTCCAACAGTATAACAGGAAAGAACTATTTACTAAGATTTTTTCCTCATGTTAAATAATAGTCAAATGTTTATTCAAGAAAAGCCTGCTTTTCTCATTGCAATAAACATAAAACATATATCTTACCACTCAAATTTGTATATTAGGAAACTACTAACTCAATTACTTAATACTGAATATTGAAAGCATGTAATGTATATTTATAGAAAATAAATTAAGAAGATATAATATTTATTTTAGGCAATGGTATGCTACTTTCACTCAATGGTTGTAATAGTTGTTAGTTACACACACAAATATATTATATTATATATATATATATATATATAATATAATATATATATATATATATATATATAATATATATTATAAAATGGTTGTTAGTAGTAGTTAGAGTAGTTGTTAGTTACACACACACAAATTTATACACACACACACACATATATATATACATATATATTCTTATATTATATATTATATTATTATATATATTATATGTATATATAATATACATATATATTATTGTAAACAACTTTCTAAGTGTGACCTTCTACATCTATACATTATTATGAGATGAGATTGTATAAATTATGTGAATAGTTATAATGACCAACTACAGCACAAAACAAGAGTAGCAACAAATCTTAAGTTCCTTTATCAACAGAGACACAACTATAATGAAGATATTGGGGAAGCAGGTAATGGAATTAAAAGTTAGGCAGATGGTAAACAATGCATGCATGGGTGTTTAACCTAAGATCAAACACTTAAGTTTATTTCTAAATGAAATAAAAAGCAATTAAATGATCAATTCTATGGCAAAAGAAAATATGTCATGGTTTACAGAGGTTAAAAATGCAGTATGAAACATTAAGGCTTGAACATATGCTGCTAAAGACATAAAAGAGGTAGATAGAGTATTTTGAAGATTAAGCCAACATAAACTGATGTGTGTAAACCCATATATATAATTTGAAAAACATACATACATGAAGAAAAATATATATTGGCCTAGATAAATTATTCAATATTAGCATTTTGTACTAATTTAAGTAAAATAGAGGATTATGAATCAAGATAGTGAAAATACAAGGAAAATTTAAAAATTAACTCTCATAGATTCCAAAAACATTCTTATAATCATCAGGGATAGAAAAATAATTTGATATTTTTCAAAGTTAAAATTAATCATGTTTTATTAGTATATGAATGGATTTTACTTAGGTCATTTATATAACAGGGAACATTTGGTTCAATAACCAGAACATAATATAATCAACAACACTTGTACATTCCAGTGACAATACAAAAGGCTTTGGAACACCCTACCTGTAGCTTAGGAAAGACTAATGATAGTCTTTCTATTTACTATTTTACTTAATCAGGACTAATTTCAATAAATCCACATTTTACAACTAAAATGCCTGTTTATTGCAACTAATTATGACATTTTCTTTCTTACAAGGCAAACTCACCACCCAAGAGGCATTAAAATTTTCTCAATTTCAGATGGATTGTTTGCTTGATGCTTAGTTTTCTAAGTTATTTATATATTCTAAAGACTTATTCTCTGTATGATATGTATCTGATATATAGGTTTTACTATTCTGTATCCTGCCCCTTTAAGTTTTATTTGTTTTACAGAAGCTTTTAAAGGTCATGAAATTCTATTTGCCAACTACCTTTATTCTATGGGTGACCATAGTCCTACATAGTGTTTTTTGTTTTTTTTTTTTTAACCTATGACTCTATTTTGAAGTGTGTGCCCTCCTTTGTCATCTAGTGACTTCAGCATAATCTAGTGACTTCTTATAATGAGGCTCTATATTTATTGCAGCTGAGTTTTGTGCAGCACGAGATAAGAATTTGGATTCATTCTGTTGATATCCACATTTCCCAGTGTCAGTAATTAGTAACAGGGTGTACTTTTAGCATCTTTGTAAAAAATCAGGTCTCTGTAGTTGCCAGGGATTATATCTGGGGCCTCTATTCTGTTTTACTGACGTATATTTCTCCACTGTTATGGTGCTATGCTGTTTCCATCACTGAATCTCTGTAGTGTAACTTGAAATCAGGTAGGATTATTCTTCCCACAGTCTTCTTACTATACAGGATTGGTTTGGTTGACTTTGGTCCCATTCTTCAATATATATTTTAAGATTATTTTTTCTATATCTATGAGAAATTGCTATGAAATTTTGATTGGAATTTTATTTAATCTGTAAAATCTTTTTGGTGGTATTTTGACAATATTGATTGCCAGGTCCAGCATAGCTTTTGTGTGGTCAGAATAACTTGGTTCCTTCTTTCTTTTAGGAAAAGGCCAGTGGATGTGGGCCTCCATGAATGTAGATGGATGGCTGCTGTCGAAATAAGGCTTGTTTGTATAATAATGGACATATTGTATGATCCTCCTTCGAGGAGTGTTCTCCCTGTTAATGGTAATTGCTTTATGATGATCAGGGACAGCATGAGTCTGGGAGGCTCAAGTGTAATTAACATCTAAGCAAAAGGGTAAATGCTGTGACTTTTAAGACAGTCCCTATGGCTGTTTTGAAAAAACTCTAAAAACATGGGTTCAAAATATATAATTTCTCAATTATGTAATATATAAAGATGAAATATGAATTATGAGGGGCTTCACCATCTACAAGAACAAAAGCAACTGCACTGTGAGACAACTTGTCAGGAAGATACTAAGGAAGTAAATAAAGAGATTTCAGGAATGCTGATCACAGGAGATCCTACCCAGCTACCTTTTTTTTGTTTGTTTATGCTTAAAAAGGCAGACAACTTCCTAAGTTCAGAGTAGGCCTGGGAGAGAGCAAGGAAGGTTAGACCAGGGTGTAATAGAAATGATAATTTCAGCACAGGATCCCACTCAGCTAGTTATTGTCTGTGCTAAACAGAGGCAGGCAGGTCTCTGAATTCCTTTGCAATGTTAAAAGAAAAGGTATGCTTGTTGTCTCCTAAGAATTAAGGGACTGGAGTCACTCCAGATGCTGATTCACAGGATAATCAAAAGGAAACCTGAAGTAAGTGACTGGACTGATACATAAAATAAAAGACTGGGCTTTTGATCTGCAGGAGATGAGCTATCCAGAGAATTTTTTAGAATAGCAAGAAAAAACTTTTTGGAGTATGAAATAAAATACAGAATAAAACCAGAGAACTGTCTGGAGCTCTCCAGAGAAAGCTGATCAGAGAGAAAGAAAACAGAACAGAAAGAAAGCAGGCTGGAAAGCTGTCTCCAGAAGGACATAGGCTCCAAGCTTCGACCCACAATTTGACTTTGAGACATTTGTTTTTGCTGCTTCCAGACACCCCAAGCCGAGGCTGAATCTTGGCAGTTAATTCTTCTGATCCATGAGGAACAAACAATCCTATTTAAAAATAGGACCATAGACCTAAACAGAAAATTCTCAAAATAAGAATAAAAAAGTTGTTTGTTATCACTTTACATAGCATTCAACATTATTTACCATAAAGAACATGCAGAATAAAAACACTTTCAGGTCTCATCTACCTTCAGTTAGAATGGTCATCATTAAAGCAACATTTCAAATAAGATTGACATGAATGTGGGTAAAAAGGGAACGAATGTGTAAACCAGTGAAGCCACTTTGGAAATTTATAAATGACTTACCCTGAAATAACATGGAATAAATTATATCTCTTGAATCATTTTTAAATAATTAAAAGTTGATTTGGTGCTCAAATCCACATATGTGTGCATACATAGTTGTGGGACTGCATAAGGGTATCTTGGTTCTTGGCTGGGCATGGGCCTGGAACACTCCAAGGGAGAAATAGCAGGTGGTCTGCCACATCCCCAGAACCCAGTGTCCTGATACGGAGTCTAGTCTCCATGGACCAACATGGTTCAGTCACGTAGGACGTTGTAGCCCCTCTCAAAAGTACACAGATAAAGGGCATGATTACAGGCCTCAGGCCCTATAGAGATTTACATACTAATGAAGGCCAGAGGGTGGAGCCAATTAGGTATTCTTCCCCAAGACCCTCCTCCTTTCTCCCTCCCTATTTAGCTCAGATCTGCCCTGAGTTTCAGGGGTACATCCAGATCCATCTACCGTCTGCCATGAAAATAAACCCTTTTGGAACTATGAACTTTCTCTTGTCTTTGGGGCCTGCCACCACCCAAGCCTCCAGTCATTGGAATTCTGGACCTTTCTCCTGTTTGTGGGACTGGCTGGTGTGGAAGCACCTGGGGCTTCCCTGCAGCTATTTACCCACACATAGCTAAATGACAGTTTACATGGTGATATCATTTAAGATTGAATAAATGTAATGTAATGATATAATGAGCATGTATACACCTATTACAATACACTTCTGTTAAAATGATTTCCAAAATATACTACTAAATAAAAAAAAAAATAGAGCAAGAACATAAACAAAAAGACCCAACTTTTGTGTAAGGAAGGCTAGACCTATTAGAATGAAATTGTATTATTTAGAATATGTGTAAAGAAATTACAAAACTATATGGAAAATAATAGCAGTGCTTACTTATCTTTATCCAACCAAAAAATATACTATATTTACTCTAAAATATTTGTTCACCAATTTTATAAACTTTAGCAGATTTTTCTGATATACAGTAATTAATACTGGACAATTTTACCCTGACACTCTCCTATTTCCCTACTACCCTTGTCTTCCCCCTGCCTCGTTTAAAAAAAATCACTTCCTCAAGCTCATACCTCCTCAACTTGTTTTATGATCCACTATGCCCATCTAAGATCAATCTGGGTGAACTTACCTTTGGAGCTACTTAATAGAGCTTACTGGGATCAGCTGTGGGCACAAAGACTCCTCTCCCAGATTCTGCCACTAGCCATTATTTCAGTAACTTGGTAATAAGTAAAGAACAGGTCCTTATGAATACTCCCGATTATATATCAGAGTTTAAATAGAGCAAGTTTTGTGCAGGCCCAGTGCAGGTAACCTCTGTTGCTTTGAATTGATGATCTCAAAGTCATCTAAGCCTTAAAGTAGGTAGTGTAAGCAAAAATCCCATTTTTCATTACTAAACCCTTCAGGTAGCACTTATTCTCCTCGGCATTGTTGGGTACTCATGAGTTTCAGCATTAGCCACTATTCACTGCAAGAAAGGATCTCTGATTAAGGCTGAAGCAGCATTTCCCCATGATATGAGCATTTCTCTATCAAAAATATATAGAAGGCAGTTTGATGCTCTTGTCAGGTTAGTCAGATAATAGAATTAGATTCCTCCCTGTGTCTATGACCTCCCAGCCATAAGTTGTTAGTTGGGCTTGCAGTAACTTTCATAGATTCCCTCATGTATGGTGCTCCTCTACCGTCACCAGGAAACAGTTTTTTACTCCCATAAAACTTGTGCCACTGTGACATAGGAAATCATATCTAGTTCACTAATTGGTTCTGCCATTGGAGTTGGATTAGACCACTAACATCATTTTTTCTCTAGCTGCTTGTGTTTATACTCACAAAGTCTATTATCAGCCTTAACTAGCAAGGTCTCTTCAGTGGAGAGGAATAAAAACAGAAAGTCATGGCTGCCGAAGATGCAAAGAATAAGGTATGGGTGAAAGCTTAGTTGTAAACAATCCATTTTAATTCTCTCTCTAAGTTTCAGGAAAAATAGAAGAAGGGGTAACAAAACCAAGTCAGAAGAAGGGCTGTGAAATGTCACATTCTAGGTATGACATAGCCATTACAATCATGAAATCACAGCTGTCATTACTGGGACCAGGCCTGAGAAGACAAGTGCTATCAATAGTCAGTAATGAGTAGTGAAAGAGGTCAAAATGGCATATCCTTTCCTGCTGTATTACAAGCTACTTAAAGATTCTGGTACAAGGAAGTCATTGTCTGCAGATGTGTCCTTACAGTTAAGGCAAGAGGGCTCCAGTGACTATGTCTAAATGCAGTACATACAGACAAACTTTGTCAAAATCAAGGGTCAGCCAATCATAACAAACTTTTTCATGTGTATATGAGACCATTAAGGAAATTTAATATAAATATGTATCTATATTACAGTGTGAATTTATGTGTATTTACCAAAAGAAAGACTTGTACCTCACTTCCCAGATGGCTGCTCACTGAATTGCGTAATCAAAACCACTCACCCAGATTCAGGATACAGAGTGGAGATCTCTTTAAATGGTTTGGCAAGTATCACTCGGAACTGAGCAGTGTTGATCATAATCATGAAGACACAGTCCTCAATATCATAAAAACTTACATTGAAACCCCAATGAGATCAAAATCTCTGAAGTACAAAATTTCAAATGATCTCAGTATCAAAAGTTACAATCCTGAGAGCTTAATCTTATAATCCAAAGTGTCCAAATCTTGAAAACCAAAATGTACATTTTTTAAAAAGTTACATAAGGTGTAGAAAGCCAAATCCTGTGGAAAGGAATACAGTGTTTCTAATTGTGCGAACATATTCGATCTTATGTTCTTCTACTCCTTCATGCAGAAGACCATGTCTCACTTCAAAAAACATCTTGTCCAAGGATAAAAAGAAATGGGCAAGCTCAGTGACCTTCTGAACCACATTCTTGCTGAAGAGATTTGGCCAGACTTCCAGAACACAGTAACTAGTGAATTGTGAAATTTTATTAGTTATAAACTTCAGTGTTAAAGACTGTTTTCTCATGTCACTAAATAGATATAAAATGTAGCACATACTGTGACTTAGATAATGTGAGACACTTTCACAATTGTTCCCAATATTATTTTAAATTTAATTGATGAATTATCTATTAATGAATATCCAAATTAATTTTTAAAAATAATTTTAATATTTTTAATCCCAAAATAAAATCAAGTGATAAAATAAACACTTGAAAATTGGTGGGACTTTTAAGATTGTGATAGAATATTCAAACCATAATGGCAGATTTGGAGTTTAGGGGTGGGGGTTCAGGGTTTCTCATGGTAAACTTAAAAGCATTAGCAGTACGCTTAATTTTTTCAAACTATCCTAGAGTATTTGTGAGAAATTTCAGTATTGAAATTGGATACGTGATATTATATTACCAAAAATAAATAAATAATGTCATTTGGCCTTATTAAAGGGGCATGCTTCTGTATTTACATCAATTAAAAGCCAATATGGGGTATATAATAAGATGGTGTCTCAAAAGTCAATAAATATCAAACATAAAACAATTTTGTACTCTAAATCATTCCTTTTACCTGATGAAATTCAAAAGGCTCTTAAATGAATTAAAGGCATATTGGTATGGAGAAATCCTCAAAGTTGCTAAATAGTGAAAAAAATGTGTGTACTAGAATAAAAGATATCCATTAAATGATTTTTTTTTAAAAAAATTTTAGTGTGTGTGTTTGGTCTGTGTCTCTGTGTGTGCATATGTATGTGCCAGGGCATTTGTGAAGGTCAGAGGACAACGTGCAAGACTCATTTCTCTCATTCAACCATACGAGTTGTTGAGAGCAAACTCAAGTCTTTAGATCTTAAGCAGTGTCCCTGTTCCACTGTGTTACTTTCATGCAGGGTATTCATAACTTCATATTATGTATTTATCAGTTATATTTCTGCCAATTTTTTCCTATAAGTACCAGTAGATTATATCCCATATAGCTAAAATAATCCTGTTACATAGAACATATGGAAAATATGAAATATTAATTAGGAATGCTCAGGTGTCACTCAAATAATTGTTAAATGTCAAAAAAAGCATCACCAAGTGAGAGACCTTTAGCTCAGTGGTGGAGCATTTGCATAACGTTTGCTATGCCCTGATTTGGATCTCCAGTATTGAGAAAAACAAAACAAAACAAAACAAAACAAAACAATCCAAAACCATCACCAAATAGAACCTAAACACCAAGTGTGTGCTATGTTATAGCACAATACAAAGCCTAGTGGAGATAACACTGAAATAGTACTAGATCCTATGTAGTGTTCACATGTCTTCCTTAAACCCCATAGATTTCTAAGAGAATTTTTCAAGTATTAATTTTCTATTTCTTTTAAATTCCAAGGGCTTTTTGTTTTTATAATTAGACCTCTTCATTTATGATCATTTGATTGTTAAAAATTTCATACGCTAAAATGAGTATAAAAATAGAATATTCTGAGTGACTTATTATATTTTTGCTCTTTCTAATTTTATGTACATTTTTCCAACCCTAAGATCCTATTTTAGATTAAGGTTTCTTATATTTTATTAAATCATGTGCTATATATTTCATTTTATATCATTCCCAGTAAGGGGGTAAAATATCTATGAAGAGTTAAAGGAAATTCTAATTCATATAAGTATTTTATTGTTTCACACATTTCTCAAAGAATAATTATATGTATATATTTATGTATTATACATAGACAAATATTATGGTATAATTGATAGTTTATGCTTATAAAGTACATAAAATGTACAAATATTGTTAATATTAATTGGACAAAGTGAAGATAAAATGTAATGGATTGGTTTTATATGTTTTGAGCATATATTTCCTGCTAAGATATTTATATATGTATTTTAATTAATTATTAATTATTTTACAAAAAGCTTGGGGTGTTTAAGCTGTACACATTTTGTGTTTGAGGATTTCAAAAGAAGATAATATGATGTTTAGAATTACGGTTTTTAATATTATAAACTAATAAGAAATTTCAGGAAGTATAGTTATACATTACCTCTTTGTTAGTGTTGTTTGTTTGTTTCTTTAGGTTGCCTAGTGTCATCCCTGAAAACTTACATAAAGGTAATATTATACATACCTAGCAGGTTATATTTAGCAATATATATGCATATACATGTACACATATCCTAGCAATAACAATGAGTGAAGAAAAAGAAGTAATGAATTTGAAGAAAATGGAGGGATACATGGGAGGGTTCTGTAGGAGGAAAGGAGAAGGAGACATGATATTGTAATTTAAAAAATGTTTTGTCACGTTGCCACAATGAACATGATATTAATTACCTTACTTATTAATAGAAATTCATTTGATATAATTCAAAACCTATTAATGAAATTTCATAACAGGTTCTTTATGTTATGTTCTCTCTGTTGGCTGCTTTTCTTGTCACTGTGACAACATAGCTAACAAACAATTATGAGGAAAGAGGTTGTACTTTTGCTTCAAAATTTCAGAAGGTAATTCATCTTGGCTCAGTAAGGGTGGAAACAGAGTGGATCGATTTGTGCTGGTACAACTTTGAGGGACAGCTTGTCCATATCATATTTAATCAAGATTTGAGAAAAGAAGAATTTCCTCACATACAAAGTCTCTCTCTAATTCATGGCTTATTTTGTTACTAATTGTTTTAAAATACTGTATATGCCAATATTTTGCCAAGTAAATAAGCACAACTTGCTCAATTTGTAAATGTTACTTGTATGTGTTTTTCAGGACTGACCATTTGATATTGGATAACCAACTGGACTGTTCTTCTCTGGGAAAGACTATTTCTCCACCTTTCATCATTCCCTACTTTCCTGTGGTTCCTTGTGAAAGGTAAAGGCTTCATGGGCTTTCCTGTACCCATTCTTTCATGGCTATTGTCATTGCCCTTGTTCAGCTCTTGGTTAGGCAGTCATGCTTGCAAGTATTGATGTGTCAAGCTTCTGGAATTACCAGGAGACACAGAGTGTTACAACAAAGTTACTGATGCCTCCACTTCCAGGTCTTAATGATCCATTAGCTACACACACTATATATATATATATATATATATATATATTTATGTGTGTGTGTGTGTGTGTGTGTGTGTGTGTGTGTGTGTGTGTATGTGTATGTGTATGTGTATGTATGTGTATATGTATGTATATCCTTTGGTACCAGGCCACAGAATTCTGCACTTTGATTCCTTATTTCTTATGGTCCATTAAACCTATCTTATGGATTCCCCTTATTTTGACTTATTGATTGGGTTTGGCCTTTATTCTTCAACACTGTGAAGATTCTCATAAACCATGGAGTCTTGCAGTATGAGTGCCTAAAATGCCACTATTATATAGCAAGCACAAAGTTCTGTTGCCATGTTGAGATGGAATGAGGTTCCCTAAGAGTAGAATTGTTGTGGCTTTTTGAGAACCACCATGATTGAACTGGAAAAAAATAGTCTCCACTATGGTGCTGCTCAAAAAATATTCTTTCCCTGGAGTGTTTGCTATATTATTATTATTATTATTATTATTATTATTATTATTATATTACTACATTATTACTAAATCTGTGTATTTGTGTATGCTTGAGTTCATATTGTGCATGACAATGTGTGCACGTGTGTCAGTCAAAGAAAACTGGGAGTCAGTTCTTTCTGTGATGTGTGGTGGTATGTAAAAAAATTTAACTCATAGGTTCATGTATCAGGAAACAAAAGCTCTTAGTTATGATGCTTAGGGACTTTATAAAATATTTAAGAGGTATATCCTTGCTGAAGGAAGTAAATTACTGACGCAGGCTTTAAAGATTTATAACTTCACCCTACATCCTGTTTGACTGATCTGTTTCTTATGTGTAAATAGGGAATGTGAGCAACCAGGTTAAGTAACACAATGTAAGTTTTGGAGAGCAAAGTAAGGTAATGAGACTTGATCTAAAATTCCTTTACTGCTTAGTCATCTTATCAGTCTTCATACACTTTCTTTGAAATCATGTTTAACAGTTTTATTTAGGAATTTTTGTTTTTATTTTGTTTCTACAAGTGATTTGGTTACAAAGATGTAGGTGCTTCATGTGCATGCCTGATGGTTGTAATGACAAAAAGTAGATATCAGATTCCCTAGGATCCAAACTCAGATCCTCTGCAAGAACAAGTACTTCTATTTTTTATTTTTTTTTTTTTTTTTTGGTTTTTCGAGACAGGGTTTCTCTGTGTAGCCCGGGCTGTCTTGGAACTCACTCTGTAGACCAGGCTGGCCTTGAACTCAGAGATCCGCCTGCCTCTGCCTCCCAAGTGCTGAGATTAAAGACGTGCGCCACCACCACGCCCGGCTAACAAGTACTTCTAACCCCCAAGCCATGTCTTCATGCCAAACACTTTAATTTTAAGTGACAGATTTTAAATGATATGTATTATTGTGTCCTGGAGATTATGAAAGGTAACTTATTGTATAGTTATATTTTCTTAGTGTTGATGAAGTATTCTATTCCTTATGTTTATATTCATCTATTTAATATCTACAGCCACCTTGTCTATTCCTTCCATTCTCCTAATTTTAAATGTCTTCATTGTCTGTTTCTTCTCAAACCACACTTCTTCATCTTTCTGACCTGCTGTGGGTTAAAAAAAAAAAAAAAAAAGACGGGCAGGCGGGCAGACCTAAGCAGCGAGAGAGGCGGAGTCCCGCTGGCGGCAGAGCCAGAGTACAGGGCCAGGGGGGTTTTCCCCAAGGCGGTTCCCACATACACGAAAAGGTCCAAAGTTTGTCGGTGGCAGACACAGGAGACATGTGGAGATTAATGGCTTTATTATGCATGGAGGGATAGTTGGATTTGGATGATGTGCTCGCCCCCCACAAATGCCCAGAGGGGCTCCCTTATATTGGGGAGTGGGAGAGAGGAGGGGCTAGGTAGGAGAAAACCTAATTAGCTATTTCCCCTGGCCTTATTAATATGTAAATAGGACAGTTAGTCACGCCCCATACCTGTGTCTTACGTGACTGAAGGTACAGGTTAAATGGAGACTGCAGGTCAGGGACCCGGGTTCTAGGAGCCTGGCCAAACACCTGCAATCTCAGGGTTCCAGGCCCATGGGCCCTCCCATGGCCTGACAACCTGCTGTTTGTTCAACTTTCTCTCTGTAAATATAGCTAACTTCAGTAAGTATTAACCATGCCATAATCTGTAATCTACTTTATTTTGAATTTTTCTTTCATCAAAGACACTAACTCATTGATTTTTAGCTCAGTACCATTAAAAATTTTAGAAAACTGGAATAACACAGTTAAAATGTTTGGTATAAGGTGACATAAATTATCACTAGTACAATTTCTGACAAAGTTTTTGTTCTAACGTAAATTATCATCTATCATCAGCTTAGTTTCTCTGCCCTTATTTTTGTCTTTCTTGCCTTTCACACTTTCAATAGGTTAGGTCATCATGCTTACGGGATTCTAGCACTTCTCTAATATTCAGGTTCAAATTCTTCCACATTGCTATGAAGTATCAATATCAAAAGCAAAAATTTTCAATGCCAATTCTCTGTATTAGTTACTTTTCTCAGTGCTGTGACAAAATGCCTAACATAAATAACTTAAGGGTGAAAAGATGGTATTTTGACTTGTGTTTATCTTAATCTTTTATAGTGGAAAAATAATAAGACTTGGCAGCAAGATTTTTTTTTTTTTTTTTTTGGATTTCCCAAATAGGGTTTCTCTGTATAGCCCTGGCTGTCCTGGAACTCACTCTGTAGACCAGGCTGGCCTCGAACTCAGAAATCTGCCTGCCTCTGCCTCCCAAGTTGGCAGCAAAATCTTAATGCTGGCTCAATCCTACCTGGATTGGGAAGCATATTAGATGGTATTCATAGAGCTTTATAATTCTCCAAAAGCAGCTCCCTGAGACTCAACTCTTTACACTATATTTCCTGCCTCAGATAGTCCAATGAATTTATAGCATTTGAAGTTTTGCATCAGTTTGAACTCAATAATAATAAACTTAGATTTATCAATAATTGAACAATATCACATTGTTGAAGATAAATTAAAAAAAAAAAAACTTCTCTACTATTTAAATTAACCAAGGGTAAGGCAGGATTAGAATTATTTAATTCCCTTATCCTGTGTCTTTCATTGTTATCTAGCTATCAAATGAGGATGAGACTGTGTTTGCCCGAAGACTATCTTATCTATCCCTTTGTCTGCATTCACATGGGGAACAATCAGGTATAACTTAGAAAAATCTTTAACAGAGTTTAAAAAGGACTAATAACTGACCCAAACTGACCTCAACTGACTCCAACTGACCAGGTAACAAAGAAACCAATACTTTCAAGTAATATGCATATATGTCACATTCAAAATTTATGGTGCATGTTATTGTTTTAAAATGCTTTCTGACTATATTTGCTGGAACTGTAGCATACATATAGATGCACATGCATTGTTCTCTGAGTCAGGGGCACAGAGAAGAATTTTTAAGTTATATTTATGCATTAATTTAGTTGTAAAACTTTATTATGTGGAAAATCTAAGAGAAATAACTTTGTTTATTTTATTGCTGTCTTAAAGGCAACACAGTAGAATGCCAGTCTTAAGTTTTAAGTGACCTTAAGATGTATTGTTACCTCTTCAAGATGTATTATTAACTATGAGGTTCAGGAAAATTTCCAGTCTTTTTGAATGTAAGAGATATTTTTCATAATAAAGCACTACCATAAAATTATTGTTCAGATATATGGGAAATACTTCACATTCAAATAGTACTAACAAGTACGATTATTTTTAGTATACACTAACCATTAGAATCTTTACAAGAGTGCAGAATGTGGAATTCATTCCCTTTGACATCAGGAAAAAGAAAACTACTTTTTAATCTTCTATAGTACAATAAATGAGAAATGAAGTAGAATAATTAAACACCAGACAGGCATTAAAAACAATTTGTCACCTAGAAAGAAGAAAAGCAATTATGAACTCCAAAGGATCTTCCTATAAATTACTAAGATTAATAAATATTTCCACAAACTGGACATATGAGTGAATTTGGTTTCATACACATATATGAAACCAAATATATGTGTATATATATATATGAAATCAAACACATGCACACATATCACAAGAATGAAATACAAGACTATTTTTTTGTAATACTATTGGTGAGACCATATAAAACACTGACATTTGTAAACAGGACTGATAAAATTTATCTGATTTTATTTAGAGAAAAAGCTTGAAGTATAATTTGCAGAAATTAAAGGAGTCTTAATTAGTTGGGAGCTTTACCATCTTATATCAAAAAAACCAAGCATAGTAACTTTGTCTCTGTGATCTTCAAATTCAGCATTCTTACCAACACACTTACAATTGACATTTTATCGCTGTTTTCTTATCTTATCAAGATGATTAAAAAAATCAACAAATGTTTAAGATTATCCAAGACATTCATATTGATCATCACAGTTGTTGATCTGATCTACTATATGTTGTTTAAATGTATATGAAATAATTTACATTTAGAGATTACATAGAACTTGATGAAATAAGAATCCCAGCAAAGTGTGTAAACTTTTTAAACAGAAAATATTTTCTACAGGAAAGAAATATTCAGCTTTCTAAAAAAGTGCTACTGTGTTTTCAGAATTCAATATAAAATGAGTCATTTGAAGAGCACTTCAAATATTACACAAAAATATGTTCTGCTTGATAATAGACCAAACATGTGAAGGAAACGAATGAACTCTAATGATATGGATCATAGCAATAATTTTGTAGTAGGAGATCTCTAAGAGAAAATGAAGCTCATAAAGACATAAAATGATAAACTTCACAAATACAACAGTAAATAAAAATATAGATGATTCTAATACAATGTTTAGCAGCACTATTCAAAGAAGCTAAAAATTAACAGAGAAAATAATAATTTTAGATCTAAAGAAGAAAATATTCACAATAATACTGGTTCATCTCATTTTATCAAATTAATACAAAGAAAGCCAAATGTGAAGTTATTAAATGATCCAGAAGGTAACTGAAGATACTTTCAGTGACCAATGTTAGAGAAGTTCTAGCAATAAAAGAAATAGTCTCCATGTCTAATCTGGAGAAAAGATAAAACAAGTTAAACAATAAATATTTTTAAAATGTCCTAATGGTACTTTTGACTAAATATCTCATCTGCATGTCCATCCCTTGACAAAGGTTGGTACATCCCTGAGGAGTGGCAAAATTCCAGCAAAGCTTTCCTATATACAGTGATACATCTGCAGTTTCTAGGCATCATATCATTAACAATAAAAACCTGTGTGGGAAAGAGTACTTGCAAATATCTTCCAAAATAATCATTCCTTCTCACATAAGAGCGCTAAAAGGTGAGAGTTTAGCATACTAAATACAGAACATGATTATAAAATGCCATTTTGGATACTTCCTTAGTTTAAAAAGGCAATGTTTTTCTAAATTGAATGTGAGATAGGTGTTCTAAAATTGGAATAAATAAGATTCACTTCATAATTTTGGTAAGATTTTTAAAAAAGGAAGTTTCAAATTATATATAAACAAAATCTTTTGTTTATATTTATTATATTTAACTCATGAAACTTAATTGTATCACATACACTAAAATATACTTTGCTTTCCAGAATAGTAATGTACAGATATAAAAATTCAAAAGGAAAGCTCAATGTTGAATTTTCTATTTTCTCTCTTGTAAAAAGCGTACCCATAAGAAAAATCCTATGATATTGGCTTTATGTCTAGCTGTTTTTATATAAAAACAAATATTAAAGAATTCTAGCAACTTTAGCTTAGGTCTAGATACTTATAGATATTTGAAATTTCTATTTTTCAATTATTTAATCTTTATAATTTATATGCCATGATAAATTAATTTTAGCAAATTAGATTTGTCAAAACACTCAAAAATGTTACTATTTTGAAAGTTAATTTTCATTAAATTCAAGATAATCTAACTTAATATTTATTAGATTGTTTGTGTGTGTGATATATGGCTAAATATCAAATATATTTAGCATTAACTAAATGTTTAATTTAATCACACAGTATAAAACAATGTTTCAAGTGTCTGCTGGCATGTTTTATGATCTTAATGAACATAAGACATATTTAGTTTGTCAGGAGAGTAGAATCTTTTAAACGTTCTAATCTATTTGGACTTCAGTTGGTCATAGGTTTCTAAGCAGGTGTCACAACCCAGGTTCCCTCCAGCTGTGGGGAAAGTTTTAGATGGTGTTTATAAATTTGCCTGCACCTAGATATACTAAGCTATGAAAACAGATAAGAATTCTCAAGAAAGTAAAAATGGGCAGAAAAACTCGTGCCCAAACTCTGAGAAAATCCATATATTAGAGTGAGAAAAATGAATATAGATATGAAGTAGCAAAAGGGCTATTGTTAGAAACAATATTGTAACTGATAAACTCAGAAAAATTATCACCAGAAAGATGAAGACATACGTTAACTCTAAAATTAAGGGTCCAAGTAAGAGTAGCGGTAAGAAGCAATCACTCAGTTTAGCGATGTGATGTTTTGATAATTGAGGTCAGAGCATGCTCAGTGCTCTTGAACAGTACTGAATCAGGAAATGAAAGATTGGAATAATAGTGAGATTGAAGGAAGCTGAGCTACAAATATCAGTGAGAATGTATTTTATTACTTGTGCATTTTTAGAGTAATGGTGTAGCAGAAAGGGTCAATTTGGAAACATCTGACACAATGATGGTAATCAAAGAAAAACCATCCTATATATGTGCATGCAGGAGTACTAGTCAGAGAAAATGCTAGTAAGTTCTTTGATGATTTCTATAATCTTCATCTAACATGGAACCCCATGTGCCCAGAATTGTCCTTTGTGGTAGAAGCAGAAACTGTAGAAGTTGGTTCACCAGTGAGAAAAGGAACAGAGACAATTATCCAAGAGGATGAAACTACACTTCTTGTAGATCAAAATTTGGCCTAGACTATGTTAGAATCTGTTTAAGGTTTGACATATATTTTATTAGTTTTCTTCTACTAGATTCTTTTCTAAATATTAAGGGTTGCCAAGCAAGAAAATGTAAATAGTTCCTTTACTCAAGGTAGAAATGTGTAGACAATTTTAAGGGAAAGCTTTTCATAATTGATTATAAAGTCTAATCTATGTAAAAGAAAATGGAGAATAAGATTTGGAGATTCCGAGTTGTGTTGAAAATTGATATCACATGGTGAAAAATAAAACACCTTCAAACCATCTTACTATTCCATACATGAGGATGTATGCATACTAATTTGATGTTTTCAGGCCATCACTTCAAAACTCATTACTATACAAATATCTCTGCTCCATTCCATTTAGATGGTGCCCAAATACAACTTAAGCCATTATTTGAGCAGATGTATCCATACAAACCTTTTGTTGATTTTCATCCATTGAAGTGAGAATTTACATTCATGAAACATGTCCAACACTTCCTGATGTTTAGCAGAGTATGAATGGGTGTAGGGCTGCTAAATGGAAAGAAAGGCTATTCGGGATATTTCTGTAGAGTAATTTTTGTCAGTGAAGAGGAAGACTCCAGTAAGTATTGGAATCATAAATGCTTCTTTTGTGGTGTCTTTTAAAGATTAGTTTTTTGCTAGTAATAAGAGCTGTATTGAGAAGTCATAATATTGCTAAAATAATGTTTGATTTCGAGCGGCCCTTCTTAATTTGCTACTATTCTCTCAGTTGGGACATCGATCACAGTCTAATTGCAGCTCCTTTTGCTTCTGATTGTGTGCTCCCATTCATTTTTTTTTTTTTTTTCCTACAGGCAGCTTTCAGCCGCATGGATAATTATATCTAATTTCATGAGTCTCAGAATGAGATTGTGATGCCTAAATGAGATCTTTTGTTTTTTCATGTTTTCTCCCTTGCTTACTCTCCCTCGTGAATCAAAAATTTCTGCAGATAATTGGTTGTTCATTTTTTAAGAGGTATTATTTCATGAAATAAACCTAATAACTTCTCAGGTTCAATGAAAATATTATTTTACAGAAAACCTTGGTCACTGACTCTACTTTCATGCTGGAAGAAAGAGAATTGTAATATTTCTAATACTGTTAATTAAAGCGATATCAGATGTTTTGTCGCTTTTGAAAGAGATAAATGTGTAGGACATTTTTTAAATAGTCCCCTAGATTAAAGCTGTTGTTTGCCCATCTTCATAAAACCATTCACAAGACACATATTTACAGGAGAAATATCTGGGCATATGGACTTACTACATATGTCATTCTATAAAATTACTGTCAAAATGCAAGATGAGAATTACTAGAAAAATACATCAAAATTATTTTTTTCTTGAGAAAGTTAGTTATCACTCCCAAGCTCCTCTGTAGTCAGCGCAGAGCTTCCTGGCAGCTAGAACAGCAGGAGCCAGCTAATGAGGCAAGTCACCCGTTATCATCACTGTGCTTAGCCTGATTTAGTTATCTGAATCAAAATGACAGACTCAGGAGGAAGGCTCCTGGGAACTTGACTGAAAATGTTATGTTGATGTAACCATGCATTGATCAGTCTGGTGGAGTGATTCTTGGTCTCCATGCCAACAAGAAAAAGAAACAAAACAAAACAAAAATACTGGGTTAAAGGGCGTGCTTTAGGAAAACGATATTGGGCAAGATATTTTCTTTTGAAACAGCCTGAGTTAAACATTGAAATAAGCTTCATGCCCTGACCAACTCAGGGCTTCTCAACACATAAGCGGTTTTATAAAGTAATTTCAGCTTGTCAGGAACAATTTTCCTCTTTCCCTTTAGGATTACTTATAACTTTAGCTTTGCAACTATAACCCATGTTATTGGCAGCCTATTAACTTTATTCCACTGTGAAAGATGAAAGATTTAACTCTTCCAGTTCTCCCCTAGTCTCCTCTGATCCATTATATACAGCTGTTTTTTAAAGAGTACTTGACAGGTAAGGGATAAAATTAAGAGGGTTGATAAAAGATGTAAATCACCTAAGGGGACTGTGTGCTATTGACATATGGCTGTGACTGTTGAACTGATGATCCTCAGTAGAAGAAAGGTGATGCTATTGTTGTTTTATGTCAGGTGGTTAGGCAGATTTTTCTTTCTCCTAATAGACAAGTGATCAACAATCAGAACAATGTTAAGTGTACATTAAAAGCCATAAATGAGGAAAAAGAGATTGTATTTCTAAAGATAGAAAAATTCAACATACAAACCTTATTCCATCAAAGATAACAAGAGTGAAAATAGTGTATAGAAGGGAAGGTTTGTAGTTTTTGACATAGATACAAATTTCCATCATAGGGCATAAATAGAACAAACAAAGGATACACCCACACATATTCTTCCTATTGACATACTGGGTTTATTTTATGCTCATGGATTAAAATGTGCTAAATATCTCTAATGCATTCACTGAAGTTATTTAACTTGATTTGCTTATTGCATCATGATTTAACAATTTTCTGAGCTGATACAATTTAATGCAAACAAGCAAACAACAAAACAAAACACCTCATTCTCTGGGTCTTTTGGCAGCCTGTCCATACCTGGAAAATAAGTGCTCAGCTGTATCAAAGAGTGAAATAAGAGCCAAGAGGAAGCCAAAATCCAAACTTTAACCACATGCTCCATAGTAAGACAATTTATCTGTTACATACAAGATTTTTCTTTCCATTTAAATTGGAGCACTATTTTGGTGATTGTCCCCCTTTCTCTGGTTGCTGTTTTAGTATTTAATCCATGCTGAGAATAGTTACAGTGTTAAGCATATACTGCCCACCTATTACCACCAGTTGTCTGAATGAGAAATGTTCCTCATAGTCTCAAGTATTTGAACACATGGATGATTGTCCTTTGTGGAAGGTTGTAGAACCTTTAGGAGGCTGAGCCTTAATTGAGAAAATACATCACTGAGGTCAGGACTGGAGGGTTGACAGCCTCACTCTGTTTCATTTTCTGCTTTTCTGTTTCTTGTATGGGAATGAAAATGTGATTGGCTAGTTGACTTTGTTGTTCGTCCTGTGGCATTCCTATCTTCTTCAAGGCTTCTAATCCTTCCCTCAACTCTTCCATAAGAGTACCAGTACTCTGTCCAATGTTGTGGGTATCTGCATCTGCATTCAGCTGCTGGGTAGATCCTCTCAGAGGACAGTTATGCTGGACTCATGTCTGCAACCATAACATATTAATAGTGCAACCATAATAGTGCAGACTTATGCCTGCAACCATATTAATAGTGCCAGGGATTTGTCCTAGCCTATGGGTTGGGTCTCTAGTTGGGCTGATTATTGTTTGGCCATTCCTTCAGTCTCTACTCCATCCTTGTCCCTGTATTTCTTTAAGACAGGACAAATTTTGAGTAGAAAGTTTTGTGGGTGGTGTTCTTATCCTTTCACTGGTGGTCCTGCCTGTCTACAGGAGGTGGCCTCTTCACATTTCATATCCCCATTGTTAATCCTCTTGGCTAAGGCCACCCCTGTGGACTCTGGGGAGCCTCCCCTATTCCAGATCTCTTGACCTGGCCCTTGGCACATATATGGCAGACATGCAGCTCAGTCTCAATGTGGGTCCTTCAAAAAAATGGAGCAGGGGATGTCTATAAAGCTGTTGTCTGACTGTGGACTCCATTTTCCAATAGGGCTGTCTTGTTCATTCTCATTGGGAGAAGATGCACTTAACATTACAGAGACTTGATAATCCAGGATAGGAGGATACCCCAGAGGAAACAACAAGGATGGATTGGGGGAGGGACTCTGTGAAGGGAAGCAGAAGCAGGGGCAGCATTTGAGATATAAATAAATTAAATGATTAATTAAAAAAATCAGAAAATATGATTGGCTTAGTTTCTGCTCCTGCTGCTATACCCGGTAGTGGACTCTATTCCTTTAGAAGGTTAAATTAAAATAAACCCTTTCCCCTTAATATGCTTTTGTTAGAGTATTTTATCACAATAGAAAAGTAGTTAATTAGTTATAGCTTACCCTACAGAACACACTACACAATAGGCACTTAGAGTCCATGACATCCAAATGGAGAGATTTCCAGCTATCCCTAACAATCTTTGAAGGTATTCAGAAGTTTGGACAAATAGTAATGGAGTGAATGGTCTGACAAAATGAGATACAGGGCTAGAGAGCTTGGCTAATTTGTGCTGCTCTGCACCCTGACCTAAGCATAAGTGTTCCTTGGTGGCCTGAAGCACAGATGCTTGTTACTAATAACATCCAACCAGATGCCCTCAAGCTTCCAGGGCCTAAAACACCAACCAGAGAGTACACATGGTAGAACCCATGGTACCAGCTGCATATGTAGCAAAGGATTGCCTTATCTGGCATCAATAGGAGGGGAGTCCATTGGTCCTACAGTAGCTTGATAACTCAGGGTAGGGGAATGCCAGGGCAAGTAGGCAGGAGTAGGTGGGCAGGTGGGGGAGCACCTTCATAGTGATAGTGCAGTGGGAGGAAGGGATGGCGTGTTTGTGGAGGGGAAACTGGAAGGGGGATAACATTTGAAATGCAAATAGATAAAATAACCAATAAAAATGTTTTACAGATTTAAAAAAACAATTGATATACAATAAAAATTGGTCCATACTTTACTTCAATTTATTTTTGTTAGTTTTGTTTTTTATTTTTTATGTTTTCCCAATCTGCTTTATACCATTTTAATTACATGCAAGTGTTAAAGTCAGTTCTAGGTTGATGAACTAGCAATACAATAAATGCAAATAGTCAAGGAACAAGCAGGACAATAACCACAAATAGTCAAAGAACAAGCAAGGTAATAAACAAAACTCTGTGAACACTCCTGTGATCACTGTTTCTGGGGGCTTATCAGGATGAACAAAATATCTGAGCCAACTTCCCTGTCCTAGCTCAAAGTCATTTTCATGTCTGAAGCCTACTTCCTTGTTTTAGCCTAAAATTTAGACTCCTGCCTGAAATTACTTCCTTATTCTAGCCAAAGATTTAGATTCCTACAGAGAGGTGTTAGAATTATGCTAAACACACTGCAAGTCTCTTTAAACTTATTCCTAATTATAATGACTATCATTGTAAATTTTGGAAGTAACACAAATCCATTGCATACCTCACTTCTTATATGGATAGATAACAGAACCAAGTCATCCTATCAGGGTAGTCTATATCACTTAATCTTTCTGAGGATTATTCATCTCCTTTCATGTCTGTGGTATTTTGATTGTTATTTAATTTCCTTAGTATTTTAAACACTGTCTTGGTTTGCTGTTGTTGTTAGGTGTTTGTTTGGGGAGGGTTGTTTGTTTTTGTTGTTGTTGTTTTGCTTTTACTTTTTTTTACACTCTATTTATGAAGGTCCCCTGGGATTCCTTGTCATCTGAGTGCAGAAGAACATTTATTCAGCTAAAACATGTTGAAGGAGACAATATTGTGGGCCACTGTACTCAAGATCCTAACTGAAAAATCTATTGCTTCCAGGAGCAGCTGTCTACTAATTGACCTGAGAACCACACATAGGAGAGAAAGGCTACAATAACAGAAGGAACAAAATAAACAATGCCTCCCTTGATTCCTCCCTAGATGCTATCACAGCAAAGAAAGTTCAAAGCAAATATCAAACGAAGCAGGTGAACTGTGGAGCTAGACTGGCGTTCCTGTGAATACAACACAACGCCTACAATGACTGGGACTCCCTTAGGATAGCAGTCAATTTCAGGTCCAGTAGTTTTGTCCTAGCTCAGATCAGTCAGTTTGCAAAGAGAGGAGGAGGCATAGTCCTGCAGCCCCAGCAATCCACTGTGACCTCCCTAGGAGATATTCAGTCTAACAAATAAGGGAACAGTGAAATTTATAATTTGTACATTTTTCTACCTGCAAGTATTAAAAGAGAATGTTGTCTTTCAACTTAACTAATTTCTTTCTTAATCCCATCATCAGCTATATATTTTTTAAAGAAATCAATGTTTTAAAATATTATCTAATTTTATCCTTATTTATTCTATTCTGATTTTCCCCCTAAATTATTTATCTGTAAAGAAACTTCATTATCTTTGGTTCCTCTCCCTAGAAAAGATCAATGGCTTTATTCCTTTATGTGTTCACGTTTACATTATGATGACAGCAAATTTTGTTACTCAAACCTCCATAGATAACAATTCTTAAGCAAGAAAAATGTCTAATCATTGCTCTATTTTGATTTTATAGCACCATCATAGAATTTCTCCTGCATTTGACACTATGTAGACACCTTGAAGTAATAAATGCCTGCCCATGAAAAATACTTCAAACACAGTGCTACTAGGCACACTTGCCAAGGGGATTGTGCTTCCAGCTATGACTACTCTTGGCAACTAACCACCACAAGCCTTGCAAGATTCTTCTTTGCAATAGATACATATCTGTGACCTCTAGGTCTCTCTGATGTTTATTCACTCAAGATAGAAGGAAAAATATCTATAGGGATTCGGTGCAAGATCTGTGATTGACACAATTTAAGACATAACCTTCATGACACAATTTAAGGATTAACCTTCATGCAAGTCTTGCAGTTGCTGAAACAGGTAACCAAGATTTGATTCGTGTAATTATAATTTCCACACAGGTACAGAATCTTCTGTTTTTATCCATCCAAGCAGTTTGAAATTTTTTTTCAGGATAGTATTGGGCACTGAGGTTTCTCCTATGCATATTTTATGATCCTTATGTTGCAGCACTGGGCTCTGAAGACCCTTATTCCATAAAGACTTTTTGCCCACCTGAGTCTTTATTATAGGTTGTATCAAGAACAGACAAAAGCTGTTCTTGTGTTTCAGTGTAACCTCAAAGGTGATGAGGCAGCTAAAAGTTGTAGACATTTATTGACACTTCATAGTACTGAAACCCGAAGCTCAGAACTATAATGTTGGAGAGGAGATAGTTAAGCTTCAAAGAGTAGAGGACTAAAGAGAACCTATTAAAAAGTAGTTTGGTACCTTAATTCTATTTACTACTTGTCTATACTCTAACCCCAGAGCAATAAGCCTTTTCCTTGAACTATAAGTATCTAGCTATAAAAACTTGGAACCTTAAGCCTTCAGTTCTCATGGGTTAGAACTATAAGCTTCTGAAATTAGAAGCTTAATGTGTGACTCTTTGAATTCAGGCCATTTCAGTATCAAAGGAACTAATATTTATTTAGCTCTAATTTCTATCAATGTACAACAAACACAACCCAGGAAGCCATTCCTGACAGCAGAATAATTTAGATGACATCACTATAAGTTTAGATGTTGCTTGAGTAGAAGTCAGTACCTGTATCAACTTCTTAAATAAAGATTGACTCCACACTGTGCATAAAAAAGTCATTAAGACATTCATAAAAACTTAGTTTGGATATTATGTTTCTAATTTAGCAGAAAAGAGCTACAATCTTCTATTCATAGTTATTTCTACCCTGGAAGGAAAGTTTACTGTTTCAATGGAGCAAATGGTATTTATAATCAAGCTCTCATAGGGATACATGTAATTTAGATTATTTGGCATATCATCCTGTCATGTTGGGAAAACATTAAGTTATTCTAATATACCTGTACAAGTTTTACAAGTATGAATATTTTATTTTTCTTTCCAGGTAACCTGTACAGAACAATAATAAAAAACTCTACCACTGAAAATCATAAATATCCAATATAACAAAGAGAGGTTATTAAACAGGAAAAAGATACTACTATGTACTACAGTGCATGGGAACTTGAAGTAAACTCTGAATCTAATTTGTATCACCTTTGTGAGTGCTAAAACAGTCAATATTCATTCTAAAACCATGTATTTGGTTTCATTGTGGATCATCATATAATTGGGTATATGCTTGCTTAAACATATTACTCATTTGGCATTTCATGCTGCATTCCAGTCACTCCTTATAAAAAAGAAACATTTGCTTTTCTTAAATTGCTCCCACACTTGTTAACTCCTCGGATTCAATGTATTCAGTCATGTTTTGCATTCAGTATTCTAAAAGAGGGAATGAAAACCATCTTGACAGATTATTTTTCCTTAGAGGATTTTGGTTTTAAGGCTTTATGCAAAAAGAATACTAGATTAATGATAAGTGAGAAGCAAGAAATATTCCTTCTGGTCTTCGAGCAGTGAAATGACACATGGAAATGTGTGCCGTCATATAGACTCCTCAAATCCCAGCAGAATTGCAAAGACTTGAATCTCAGTGTTGTGATTTTTCTATTGCAGAAATGGCATTTTATGTATTTAGCATCGAAGGTCTGCTACTGAGGAACTTTGTTTTAAAGCATCCTTTTACTCTATAGTTTAAAAAATCTAAGGCAGTAAAGATATTTTTAAAAGAATGGGGACAAAAATAGAAATTTTAATGTTTATGAGTATGTGTGCATATGTTTGTGCCTTGCATGTATGTGTGTGCATGTGTGCACATGTGCTTATGTGTATGCATGTTTGTATGTGTGTGCATGCAGATGTATGGTGCATACCCATGGGTGTTTGCATGTGTACATGTATGTGCATGTGGCTTTGTATATGTACACATCTAGAGTAGTGATTATAAATAGAAATAGCCTCCATTGTTTGATATTGGCCTAGTCCCCATTGTATAGCCCATATTAGCACTCCAGTTTTCCTCATAGTTTTGATGTTATATAATGCCTGTGGCTACGCAACATGCTTGGGGAAGCAAATTGAGGTACTTTTGATAGATTTGTGTTTCAAAGAAATGGTGCTAACATAAATTAGCTTCAGTTCTTTCTAACCCAGTAGAAAACATTTGAATATTTTTTTACTCAAGTTATATTATATTTCAATTAATTTATTGAGTATTAGCTAAAACTAGAATTTTGTTTTGTAAAATAATAAAGGTAACATATTTTACTGGCATACTGACTAGTTTTGATGCCTGATTAAACATAAATATGCAATACAAAAGCTTAAAAATACCTATCACCTTGTTTATTCCTTTAAACTCCATTAAATCACTTCATCTCTAATATGGAGATGGCAACATTGATAGTCTGACATCAAATAGTTTTCAGGAAAATCAACTAGTTTTCATGTAGGATATTTGTGTAATACTTGTATGACCCATACTAACAAACAAAGAAAACAAATAAAAATCTATTATTTGTGCTAGCAATATAAGTGATATAAACTAATAATCTATTAAAACAGATGAGTTTAAATGTTCTTAACTTTTCTTTCTAATATTAAAATTACAGTATCTCATGCTTAGCTACCTTCAGAAATTTCTTATCTACTAAAACAGCAGATTAAGAGCATACAGTGCAAACTTTAGTGTGCATAGTTGTCCTGCCTCCTAATGCCGTGGGTATGCTGTGAATTTTTAACCCACAGGATAACTGAAATGCTCTATATCCTGTAACATCCATTATCATGCCACATGTATTTTAAGGAGAGATTCTTTGAAGCTATCATTTGGATTATGAATGTTCCTTGAAGACTACTTGCTGAATTATGATAATATTAAATTATTTAAGAATTTGGGCTCAGGAAGGGAGAAGTTAAAACACTAAGAGCAATTTCTTGAGGCACCCCAGCCTGTGTCTGCTACCGTCTTTACTTCTTGGCAGACAGGATATAAGGAAGGTTTTTCTATTGTATAATTTTTTCATGATTTGCTGAGCGCAGCCTTCAGTTATGGAGCCAAATGACTATTGATAGAAACCTCTAAAACAATGAACAAAAATGAATTTTGGTATGCTACATTGTCCCAATACAGATTATACTTTATAACTTCCTTCTCTCCTTTATCTACATAATTCATTTTTGCAAGAGGTTTGTACTTTATTCACTTATTCCCTGTTAAGATATATTTGTTATTACTATAGTTAGGCAACTCAGAGACAGCTACAGCAATGTTTAGGTTTTATTCTATGATTTTGTTTAATCAAAATTTCTAGCTACTACTTCAGAGATATTCCATTTAAATGTAATTTTACTTAGTTTAACAAACTGTTAGATAAACCACAGAATGTAGCAAATATAGTAGGGCAGATATTTCTTTTTACAAGTCAGTAACATGTTACAACTGAATATTTGTCTAACAAATGAAACCTAAATGTTTAAATTTGTTTTCAAGTGTTTAAAGAAATGCTTAGTGTCTGCAGGGCAGGTATCCAAGCAGAGGACATTACAGCCTGTTAAATAGAACTACAAAGGTCAGAGTCACCTTTAGATGTCCTTTAATGAGAGACAGATCATTCTTTGAAGTTAAAATTCAAAGCAGATTCCTCATAGACTGAAATAATTTAAAATGTAACAAAACATTCTTGCTTTAAAGCAATCATTTTTGACTACTAATTATATTACTCAATATAGAACTTGGAATCTTTTTTTAAGAATTCTCAACACTGTAATTCTCTCTAGTATTTTACTGACTCCATAGGAAGCTGAGGGATCTACTTGTTCATGGCCAGTGTCACAATACAAAACACAGGCAGAACCAGAAATCTATAGTGATGCATTTGGTCACATGCGACAATAATTCCTCTCATAGTCTTCATGGAGCTGCTCCTTTCCACCTATGTGTGCTTATTTTCTTTATGTGTTAAACTTTGATTTCCAGAATAAAGATTTTATATAAAAGTATAAACAATCATCCAAACAAGTATATTTGTGTTACTCCAATTTTTCTCAGCAAAAGGCTACTAAACCCAACTGTTTGTCATAGATTACTTCATGTTTTGATACACAAGATATCCCATTAGATTCTTACAGTAAAGAACCAACTAGCTAAGTCCTTCTTGTATCATGAGATCGTGAAAGAAAGTGTTCTTGTATTATATATAAAGAATTCATAACAAATTATTATTCCTCAATGTACAGGTTTTGACAGGCAATCACCTAACTCTAGCACTTACAGTATAGGACTTACTGTCCTATACTTATGACAAAAGCTAAGACAATCTTATGAAAACTACAGCCCAACAGAGTCTCATTACAATAGAGAATGTGGTCATAAGATGAGATGCTGCTTCACTCCTACAAACTCCCTTATGAAATCAGAACAACTTCAGAGGAATCAGCTGGTACAGGGTGTGTGCAGGGCAGCAAGGTACATAAAGAATCATAGACGAAAACCAGGGAGACAAAAACAAGGCCACTAGTTGCTGCTGCTGAAACTGTCAGGGAATGAGACAAACTTCACACACAAACTAATTCCTAGGCAGATTCACACTTGTGTGTTCAATTTCAAATGAGAGAAGGAAAGATGGGGGAAGATCAGGAGAGAGAGAACCAAAAGGTACAAAAAAAAAAAAAGTACTTGAAGAAATAAGGCAAACATCAGACCAAGGTGTCAGTATGTCTATCTGAGGAGAACTCTGGCCCAGTCGGGTCGGAGGGTTCAAGTCAAGTTACGAGGGCACAAGCACAAGCCTGGAGGGGAGGGTGAAGTGCCTCTCTCATTTCTGCTGCTGCTACCCAGTGGTTATCACTCTAAGAGGAGATGCTGCACTGGTTCCTCTGGCTGCTCTGTGCTGAGCCCTAAACTGAGCTGAGCAGGGAGATGGGGAGGCTGATTGGTGAGCAGAGAACAAGGGAGCTTCTGATGGTGAAAGCTACTTCAGGATAGCATCCTCTTCCCAGGCAGTGTCACAGCTCTTGTGACAGATGCTCTCAGATGACAGAGTATTCTCACACATCTTTATTCCTTTTGGATAGGATCTTATATACAGTTTTAGCCTGAGTTGGGTCTGATAGCAGGTGCTTCCTATTGGCTTGGCCTGAGATACCTCCTCTACATGATGAGGGACATGTGAGCACTGCCCCTAGGTGATTGATGACCATAATTCTCTCTATAAGGGGCTGTGGCTCCATAACAGAGGACTAGAGTTGGGAGCAAATGAAGCTACTGCCATCTCTTAAAGGTGCCCAAGGCTCAAGCCTTAACTCAACCTTACCAGGCTTCCTTTCATGGTTCACTTCCGCATACTAAGACAGACAGAAAAGTAATTTTATATATACATACACAATTACTAATTATATATTATATGTCTGTCTATACATATGTATATATATATATATTTAAATGTATATGATACGTATATGTCTATGAACTTGTCTGTAGAGGAAGTAGCAGTGACTTTACAAAACCATTCACTTAAATATGATGGACTTTGTGATGGTTAACCTTTGTGTATCATCTTGACAGGGCTATTAGGTACTTGAGGGATTGTAGTGTGTGTGGTCCGTTGTTGGGCTGATGTATGAGTCCCATGTCTGCCCCGCCCCCAAGGGGCTAGAGCTGCTGCTCAGAGAGACAGAGGCATGGGAAATTGACTGTGTTCACATCACTCTGGCACAGGGCGGACATTGTTCTATGTGAATCCAAGGGACTCTGCTCTGGGAGTGGGGGGCAAATTCTGAGGTTCAGGGCGGGGGAGGAGGGGGGGAAAGCTCTGGCTCCATCGTGTGGGGATGGGAGTTCTGGTGACAGCAACTCACTTGGCTTGGTCATGGCTGCCTCGGCTTGCCCGCTTGAGTTGATGGTCTCCGTGGTAGAGAAGTCATCTATGGGAGATTAGATGGTGGCTGGGAGTTGAAAACCTTTTCCACTGATCCCTGTAGCGGGTTCCAAAGAAGAGAAATCAGCTATGGTCTTAAGATATTTATTGTTATGGTGGAAAATGGATGAAACTATACCCCGGTATTTTCAGGGTGGGCCTGAGGTTAAATACCTTTTGCCAGGATGCCAGTCTGAGAAGGAATGTTTAATTGACTATGCCCCTCTGGCCTTTAGGTATCTCATTAATATGGAGATCTGTCTTGAGGCTTTGTGGCTTGTAGTCATGCCTTTACCTGTGGAGGGAATAGGGGCATTGTCCTTGATCGATGGAGGTCTTTGACCTTGTGTCAGGAGCCTGGAGTCTGGGAGCATGTCAAAATGCAAGCTGTCCCTTGCAGGGAAACCTGCAGGGTCTTCAACCATCTCTAGCTGGTGCTCAACTAGAAACTATGCTGTCCTTTACGATCCTACAGGTACTCAGTTGCTTGTTTAAACACGTATTTTGGTGTTTCTTTGGTGGTTTTTTGAACTAGTCAACATTTTAAAAAGGCACATCAGTTTTCCTCTTTATAATATTGGTGAGTCATAGCTAATCAACCTTATATCTAAATATAAATATATATTAATTCTATGTCTCTTGAGAATGCTATTAGAGAAGTTATCATTGCATATTTATAATAATCTTTGTGAATTTACATCAAATTCATTAAAATTCTTTGAAAGATGTATTGTTAGTGCATTGCATCTCACTTCTGATAATTTCAATGATAGCAGTCTTCATCACATTCTCTTACATCATTGCTTTTATATTGTTCCTAGGCACATTGTCATCATTTTATGAATACTTTCAACCAGACATCGATTCATACTTTTTTAGTAATATTTACTTAGCTATCGGTTGACAGAGAGGCAAGAGAAATTGGAAATATTCTTAAATCACAAAAAGCTGTAATACTACATATTATAATGAGTAAATTAACTAACACAGTCCATAAAATACAACTTTTTAAAAGACAAGCTGGCAAGGGAATAAAAAGTGCCTAAGGAAAATCTGAAGAGCAGGAAATACAAGTATCCCAGTTTTTATCTTCAGACACCTCTCTTCTCAACCCCATCACTGACTGGAGATAGCTAAAGGACCCATTATATCATTTATGCTCTGTCATGAAATTTACTAAATGTTCTCCTTGTTAATACAAAACCCCATCTAATCCATAAAATATAACAGAGGTCTAAGAGAAGTGTTTTACTTAGCTTTCCGTTGCTACAACAGAATGAGAGAGTGGTTAAAATAAGCTAATTTTATTCACATTTTGACAAGAGCCCAAGACAGAAAGGCTTTATCTACTGAAGGTTATTTTTCTGTTGTTTATGTGGCGTGACACGGTGCCAGGTATCACCTGGACAAGAATGGGAACTCTATGGCTATTCTTAATAAATATTCCCCTCATGTATAAGGTTGTCAAATGTTCTTCCTCATGAAATAACAGCAAGTATCAGTATATTCTAGATAGGATGGTGACAATAGATTAAAGAATCAATTCCTCCCAAAACTTGCTTAATGAAACAATTTATTGGGGTTTAACAGGGGAATATGATTAAGGTTGTATATATTTTGTTTTGTTTATTTTGTTTTGTTGTTTTAGAAGCAAGAATGACTCAAACGTAGATGCATTACTAGAAAAAAGAAAAAAAAAAAAAAACCAACCAAGAAAAACAAAAGCTAATTGCAGAACTGGTGAGACCGGGGAAAGCTGTAACCCCGAAACTCCCAGAACAGCATGACTGACTGGGACATCTTTCAGTCACAGATTTCTCAGCAATTATTACTGAGCATATAACCTTGGAGGTGGGTCTTGTGAATCTTTTAAGTTTCAGGGGCTCTGTGATATTTGGAAGTTTGACACCCTGAGTCTTCACATACCTTTTACCAGGAGGGATTATTTAATTATAGCTTGAATACATGTACAAAATAACCTGACTTCCAGTATGACAGCATTAAGTCATTCATAAAGGCAGATTGTTCATGATCAACACATCTGTTGGAGGTAATCTCATAATACTACTGCTTTTAGGAAACTTTAGACATAAAATCTATTGCCTCTTTCTTTCATTACAGTTAAAATTATGATAGTTTTCATATCAATACAATTTATTTTTACATTCACATTTCCAGATACATATTTATAATTAAATACACATAAAATTCATAATGTTCATCATATATACTAGAAAGATATTATGAGTTGATAGATGCATGATTAAACTTGAACAAGAAAGAAATAAATAGAACATTAGGTATAATACAGGTTTCATTAAACATGAAAGTCTTACAGGGCATGGCTACTCTCCTGATTCATTTTTTAAATAAAAGTGGATTCTTCTCTTATATAAAACAGCCCTACCACAGCTTTTCCTTTTTTTCATTCTGCCAGCTCCCACAACTTTGCCTCTCCCCTAGATACACAGTCCCTCCATTTCCCTTCAGAAAAGAACAGGCCTCCAAGAGACAATGACAAAACAGGACAAAACTATAACACAAAGCAAAAGCCCTATGTGAAGCCTGAACAACACAGGAGGAGGAAAAGAGTCCCAAGAGCAGGCAAAAGAGTCCGAGACAACCCTGCTCCCACTGGCAGGACTCCCACAAAAACATTAAGTTAACGACCATAACATATGCACACAGAAGACCTGGTACAGAGCCTTGTAGGCCTAATGCTTATGGTTTCAGTCTCTGTGAATCCATATGAGCCCTATTTACTTGATTAAGTTAGACATGGTGTTCTGGTGTCTCCCATCCCATCTGATTTCCATAATTTTCACCTTCTTCTGTGGAATTCCCCAAGCTCAGAGTGAAGGGATCTGAGATGGATCTCCAGTTTAAGCTCTGGGCATCATGTCTGCCTGTGGGTCTCAACCCCTTGTCCATCTGTTGCCAGACGAAGCTTCCCTGATGATGACTGGACAAGGAATCAGTTCATAAGTATTGCAGAATATAGTAATAATCTCTTTTCTTATTCTCCTTCTCCTCCTCCTCCTCTTCCTCCTCCTCCTCCTCCTCCTCCCTCTTCCTTCTTCTTCTTCTCATCACCACCACCACCATCATCATCATCACCATCATCATCATTATTATCATTATCATTATTTTCATTATCATTATCATCATCATTTTTTGGCCAACAATGTTTTGTTCTCTCCTAGCACTCTGGGCTATCTAGTTTGTGGTTTCTGGTTATCCATGCTTTGCTCCTTCTTGTTGCATGGACCTCAAGTTCAGCAAGACATTGGTTGCCCATTGCTACAATTTCTGTACTACCACAGCTTCTTAATATGCATATGTACTCATTTAAAATCTATGTATAAAGTGTGTGTAAATGTGTATATGATTACATGTATGTTTATAGTTATACATTTCTTTCAGTTAATGGATTATTTACAAAGCACAAGTACCTATGTAAGATTTTTAAAAGTAATTTTGTGTTTCCACAAATTTATAATCATTTTAGATCAATCAAAAAAACCACATTGCATTCTTCAAATTAATAGGAAGCAGAAATGGAAAGGTCACCACAATTGATATTCAAATCATAGCTTTAAAATATTTTAGTAGCTCATTAGATATGGAGAATGATAAGGACTACTATGTTTATCAGTATAGAGCAAAATTCTAGTCATAAATCATGTGTTGATACTATTGCTTGTTATTGGAGCAATGGATCTTAATTCAAATCTAAGCAAGTAGCAGATTTACCTCTAGGTTTTACTAAAATTCAGATTAGCTTATTTAACCTATACTTTCTGATTCATATTTGCAATAGATTCCAACATTTTATATCTCTAAGAAGTCTACCTTCTTTTCACAGATTATAATGGAACACATATCTATAGAATAATGGATAGTTTTAAAGATTTCTTTATGTAATATAACATTTTAATGATGGTCTAGAAAACATATTTGTTTTCTATTTATATAAGTTATCTTTATTCAGATTAAAAGAACCATCCACCAGAAGCAGATCAAGAAAATTCCAGTCTTTAGTGTCTTCTACTCTCCCTTTGAATATTGCCTTTCTGGTTGAAAAACTGTTTTTTTTTTTTTTTTTTTTTTTAATACTCTCTGCTGATATAATGCTCTCTTCAATTATTTCTGTTTTACCCATCAAGTCTCTTTTGTTTCTCTAGTCCAATGAACTCTGATTTCTTTCATAAAGCATTTCTTCACTCTATAAAAGGTTTTAGTAGGCTTTTGTCCACCCCCTCAGATTGGATTCATACACAAAGAAATTCATTATCTGAACTCACATCCTAATCTTATGAGCTTTAGGCTTATAATGAATTGACTTTCAGTGATATGCTTTTAGATGCCCACAAATAAATGAAACCAACATTTTACAAGTGGAATATCTATTTCTCATACACACCCTCCCTGCCCAACTCTCTGATTTGGCTACCATTGCATTTACTCTGGCCTAATATTTCTGTCTTTGGCAAATTGAATCACAGCTTTTCATGCCAGACATTGGTATAATCTCAGATTCTCACACTTCTGCTTAATTTTGCCTAACCGTAGAGTCTTCAATCTATCTACTGTGTTTTATGGTGTGTTTTAGAGTATATTCTATGATGTCCTGAAAATGCTCACATTGCTTTCCTTCCCTCCTGTTTTCTTTTCAAAAATTCATCTTCATGCAAGGACACAACAGATAAATAATCACATATAGTAACTGTCTAAGATTGTTAATCCTGCTTAAGAAAAATCTGCTTAAGTAAGAAAAGGAACTACAAATAAAAAAATGAAATGGTTCATTTTCCTAAGTGTCTACGCAGATATTCAAGATCATCTTCTTATTTGGAAATCACATTCATTTAAAATCCACTCTCTTATTTGCTTATAGGAAATATACACTATTTTTTCAGTAAGTCCCAGTCATAAGACATTCACTTTCAGTTTCTTGGGTTATCATCCTGACTGTTGAAATAAGGGATTCTATGTCAAATTTCATGTTTCTAAGAGACAGGTGGTAGAAGCCATTCTTAATGAATCTATTTATTTGAGGGCCTTCTATTTATCTTTCAAGATCTAGCTGAGTGTCTGAATAGAATTAGTTATTGTAATTACATGTAATTCTAAATTATAGATATTATATTTAAATTAAATTGTTTAAATATGAAAATTAAGTGGCATATGAAGTAATTATATATTATAAATGTAAATTATTTTATTCATATCTGGTTTAATTATCAGACTAAATTTCTTTCAACTCAGAAGAATGATTTTTCATTGTCAAAAATTTCAAATACTGTGAAGAAGAAATAAATGTCCGGATTTCTCTAACATAAACCATCACAAAATATAAAGAAGAATATTATAAAATAAATAATGAAGGGAAATACATTTCTTATTTAGAAGTAAAACAAGAGCAAATTCAGAGAAGAGCAAACACTAAGACAGTTGTGAAAGTGAGAGAAATGGCTGTCATTCAGGAAACATCTCAGCTAAACATCTGTGACCAGCCGGGACAAAATCATTATACCTTAAGGCAAGTTTCAGAAATTACTATCATCAAATATCTAACTGAAACTATATTTGAGAAGGAGAATGACCATATTGTAAAAGCCTAAAATATAAAGTAAATATTGGTTTAAGTTAGGAACCATGATTAAATTGTAAACTTTAATTATATTTATTATATTTGAGGGATTTATTCAAGTCATTTGCCTGTATTTCACTGAGGAAGGGTTGTGGAAGAAGGAAGTTATTAGATTCTAACATTTTATTCTAAATAGCAATAGAATTATTTTCACAGAAACCACTATTTTCATAGGGATATATATATATATTGTAAAATAGATAAATAAACATTGTGATGATGAAGATGAAGAGTGGAAGTAGTAACTAAACTAAGAATGACCAAGAGGAACTGTTAATTGGAAAAATAAAAGTCATAATACATAAAATTATTAAATCAGATTACATTTAAGAGTGAGTGTATGATACAATACCTTTATTAGGAACTAGAAGGTCATAGTGGAGTTTTATGTAATTTCTCATTGTTAGCCAAATATCAACCAGACCCATAACAATGCAACCAACAAACATACATATAATACATCTTTCTTTCTTTAAAAACACATTTATACACACAATCATATATGCTTTATAATTGCTATTGTGCTGAAAAAAAATGTGAAGATATAGTTTCTAATTTACCTATAAAAGAAAAGCATCAATTATGTTTCAGATTTTTATTAAGATATATAATTTGTACATATTAGTTTTTTGTATGGTGCATCACAACAGGCACACAGATTAACAATTTATTCAGTTCATCTACTTTGTTTTACTCTGTGAGTTTTACATACCATGGTGCCTTCCCTTACTTCCGGTTGTAGGGAGAATGATTTTGTGCATGACATAAAGATTATCCTTGTGTTCTTCAAATGATGTTTTCTATGGTTCACATCTTGTTTCAGTCAGGACAGGGCACTGTGATGCTTATGTCAAGAATATCCTTTCTGAAGATTATATGATCAATTCTCACCATTTACCCTGTCAAAAAAATCTGATTTTCTGATGGCTGGGCAGAAGAGAGAAAAGGACAGGACTTTCACCAGCCAGGGGAAGGAGAGAGAAAGAAAGAGAATCATATCAGTCATGAGGAGGAAGAAGAAAGATAGAGTTCATAAGAGTTCAGATGGAAAGATCTCACATGCTCGTGGATCAGCAGGATTAACATAATAAAAATGGCAATCTTATCAAAAGCAATCCACCGAATCAATGCAATCCTCATCAAAATTCCAACTCAATTATTTACAGAGATAGAAAAAGCAATTCTCAAATTTATCTGGAATAACAAAAAACCCAGGATAGCAAAAATGATTCTCAACAACAAAAGAACTTCTGGGAGATCACCATCCCTGACCTCTAGCTTTACTACAGAAAAAATAGTGAAAAAAAAAAATTCACATGGTCTTGGTACACAGACAGGCAGATAGATCAATGGAATAGAATTGAAGACCCAGACATGAACCTACACTCCTTTGGTCAATTGATCTTTGACAAAGGAGCCAAAACAATCCAGAGAAAAAAGGACAGCATTTTCAACAAATGGTGCTGTTTCAACTGGCAGTCACCATGTAGAAGAATGCAAAGTGACCAATTCTTATCTCCTTGTACAATGCTGAAGTCTAAGTGGATCAAGGACCTCCACATAAAACCAGATAAGATGAATCTAATAGAAGTGAAAGTGGGAAAATACACAAATACAGACATTATTGCTGATGCCAAGTTGCACTTGCTGACAGGAGACTGGTATAACTTTCCCCTGAGAAGTTCTATCAGAGCCTGACCAATACAGATGAGAATGCATCAACCAAACATTGGACTGAGTCCAGGGACTCCAATGGAGAAGTTAGGCAAGGACTAAAGGAGCTGAAGGGGTTTGCAACCCCATAGGAAGAATAACAATATCTAACTACCAGAACACCCTCCCCCAGAGCTCCCAGGGATTAAACTATCAACCAAAGATACATACATATCTGATATGTAGCAGAAGACTGCCTTATTGGGCATCACTGGTAGGGGAGTCCCTTTGTCCTGTGGAGGCTTGATGACTCTGTGCTGAGGCAGGAGTGGGTAGGTGGGTAAGGAACCACCCTCATAGAGGCAGGGGAGAGGAAGAAGGGGATAGAGGGTTTGTGGAGGGGAAAGTGGGAAGGGAAATAACATTTGAATTATAAACTAATTAAATAACCAATAAAAAAAAGGAAAAAGGAGTTCAGCTAGAGTATGGAAAGCCCTAAATGCAAGTATTTTGGCTGACAGGTAGATAGATTATTTTAGTGGATTAAGATAGACCAATTGTCTGCCCAGTTACTGAGGTGAAGCTTAAAAAAATCTTGATATTTCTGTACCATTATCAGGGAACTATCTAGGATAAAGAAAAACAGCAGCTGTATTAACTTAATTAAAATTAATATTTACATCCAGTAGTTACAATTTTATCATTAAATGAACTTTCTAAAATACATTTCCATATGCTACATAGAACATTTATGTGGTATTTATGTTTCTACGGCTTTTTTCATATAAAATAACATGTCCTTCAGCTCCATTTAGTTATCTTCAAATGGAAATGTTTCATTTTTATATATGGATAATATTTCATTATTTACATAGCATTTTATTTTTTTATTTAGCCAATGATGCCAGATGTCATTCCTTCTGACAAATAGCTAAAAGTTAGCTTATCTTGTGGTACTATTCAAAATAGCAAAGTTTAAATAATTGTAAATTCAGTTTTCAGAAGCAATGAATTTTCCATATTTTGGAAACTTATCTGATATAAACTAACATAAACAATATGGAGTAAACATTCTTCAGTTTATGGTACTAATAACTTTGCCACCCACATCAAACAAAGGAGACTTGTAAATATGATAAAAATACTTGACCAAACATCAGCAAAACTGAATAAAACCACATGTATATGACATCACAGATAGTATTTTTCAGATGAGTATGGCTTAATTATCCTTTGAAAATTTATGTCTAACCATAAGTAGGCAAAATATTTTAATGGCTTTTTAATTTTTATTTAATCTTTTTCTGACAATCCAGATTTTATCCCCTCCCAGTTGACCCTGACTATTCCTCATCCCATATCTCCTCCCCCATCTCCACGAGGTTGTCCTCACCCCCTCCTACCCCCCATTTCCCCAAACCTACCCACACCATGGGGCCTTCAGTCCCTTAGAGTTAGGTGCATCTTTTCTGATCGAGTCCAGACCTGGCACCTTAGATGAAATCCCCTACAGTGAGGAGAGGGAACTTGTAGAGCCCACCTTCAGCAGAAAGAAAGGCAGAAAGTGAGGGATGGGGTTGCCATCCCATAGTCAAAAACTCTGACCCATAATTGTTCCTGTCTGAAAGAACTTTAGGGACAAAAATGAAGAAAAGCCTGAGGAATATTTTTTACAAAATAATAAAAACATTAGAAAATAGTAGAAAATATTGCCAAAATTAGCTAACATTTGTTTCTGATATTTTTTGTAATTTCATAAAAGAAATCTAACAAGATAGATAATAGAAATATCCCAAATACATAAATTAATATGCAGACACACATATACAAACAGATACAAACACAAACACACACACAGTTGTGGAGAGTAATATTTAAGAAAATTAACAATAAAATACCTATCATATCCAATACACATGCAGGTATTAAGAACATATCTATAAAGGAAAGTTAATTTGAAATAAAAATATTATATGATGAAATATAATATGTAAAACAATGCCTAATACATGGTAGATGTCCATTAAATATCACTGCATGAATGAATGTGTTAAGGAGGATGAAGCCCAGCACACCATAAGTGAAAATTTATATAAGCAGTTTTCAAATAAAAGCTTAACTGATAATGGACTGAATATGTGTCTATCCCAAATTCACAAATATTAAAACAATCACTGTCAAAGATTTATTAGTAGTTATATTAGGAGCATGAAGACTTTAGGAGGTGATGAGTAAGTAATATAGAACATTTAGGAGAAGATGACAGCCCTATTAAACAACGTCTGGCAATGGCCTATTTTCACACTCATCCATACTATTTTCTAGTTGTCTATTCATATAGTAAAAGGAAGGGATACTTGATTCTAAATTAGAATCTTACTGTTAATAATGTTAAATTTATCCTGCAGCTGAAGTTGCAAGGAGCCATGCTTACTTGTACCAACTGTCAACCAAGATCTATGTCAGAACAACTGCCTTATCAATAAAGAGAGTGGGACACAAGGTTATCAGATTTTGAGGATCTATGATCTTACATTTTGTGTTTATATAAAATTAGAGTAAAGATGTAGTTTTAAAGTAGAGGACTGATATGATCTTTACCTATAATGTCAGAATCAAGACTGACACTGTTACAATTTTAAATATCACAGAATTTTAGAATATAAGTACAGATATTGTATATGCTTGTGATATCAGAAGCTATAATCCTAAAATCTCACCAACATGACTGACCCAATGGGAGCTGAACAGGGATGTAAAAATTACCATGCTGAACTGGACAGTGATAAGCTCTAGAGACCTCAACCCGATCCAAAGAATTATACACAACTGTGGAAAGTAGAGAGAGTGAGAGATGTTCGTCATTTGAGAATATCTCACAAATTGATTGTTAAGTATTAAATGGTAATCTCTGAAAATGCATAGGCAAGTAAATTATTCGGACTAATCAGGTTATATTTAAAAATATATGTATATTCTTTCATGTAACAACATTAAAAAAGAAAACATGAATCAGAAAAAAAATGAAAAGGAGGCTTTTGGAGGATTTTGAAAGACAAAAGAGAAGGAAGAAATGTTGCAATTAATTTATAATCTCAAAATTAAAATGAATATAGCAGTGCAATTATTTCTTTTAAATTGTAGTGAGTCATTGTTGATTAATGCTATTATTTGGTTTTTTATTTGTTGTTTGGGGGGAATAGTCTGGAAGTAGAATTAATTATTTGAAGTTTTCCACTTAACAATCATTAATGAAGAGAACATGAGGTCATAATCAGAATCAATGTAAGTATTATAAAACAAAAATTATTTATTTATGATTATTAAGAATTTAAGTTTTGTAATTATTATGTAAGTTAGTATGAATGCTTCTGATAGGCACAAGCCCTTAAGTTAGAATTTTCCCCACTATTTACAGTTTTCACTCATAAGATAGGGATTTGTCCAATGGGAAAAGATGAAAATACTTGTTAGAACAGATTAGAATTCATAAAATTTCATGAAAATCAGCTTTTAGCTCATATGAAAAGAAGTTTAAATAAATTCCATTACTTAATTTTTCAAGTTGTCAACTTGATTGAACATAATGCTTTACACACATTTTTATAAATGTTACCATGAACAAATCAACATTTTAAAGAACTGATACTTATTTAGAGACTCATATTACTATATTGAAATTTGACCTTTGACATCTTAATCATTTTTATTAATCTATCACATATCATTTTAAATATATTTTGGGCCCTTGTAAAACTTACATCATCCAGTCAATTTTTAAAGTCATGATTGTATTACACCATGCAAAATCTGTCTTTGAAAGAAACAGACAAGCCAAGGCACTTGATGGAACACACTTGGAACTGAATTTTGAGAAACAAGTCTTCAGATGATTTTATTTAAATTGATTGAATTTTCTTCTTTTTACTCCTTCCTATTTTCTTCTCTAAGCTACATTCAAAATATTCTAAAGGACTCCTTCATGAAGCTGAAACAGGATACCCGTGAGGAAAAGAAAGCCTTTGAACCTTTTCAAATATAGAAGTGTATTCCCACTGGACACAGGGGAATGCTTAAATTCTTGCTCTCTGTTGCATGACCCCATGAAAGGGTCCTTTTAGAAACAAAATATTTGTGTGTGTGTGTGTGTGTGTGTGTGTGTGTGTGTGTGTGTGTGTGTGTGATGTTTTAAAGCTAAAAACTGAATGTCTTTAAGGGTCAATAAAATTATTTCATGAATAGAATATTTCTATTTAATGTGGTGTTATTGGCTAAGAGTCAGTGAGTCTTAAGTTGATAGTTAGCAGGACAATTTGGAATTGAGTGGCAGGCCCTTAAAAATAAAATAAGGTACTTAAGAAATTACAAACATGTGGAACCTTTTAACCAGGGTTTACTTAAATTTATTTATATTTCAACTTGGTGGTCAGTCTCCAACTATCATTGTTATTAAGGCCCACATTATATTTGCTTAATTGTCATTACATATTTATTTTCTTTCATCTGGCTTTTATTTTTAATCCATATTATTAATCATTTCCACTTTTAAAATTGTTAGATGATTCCATATGTTTGTATATTGTGTTTTAACCAAAGCCATTCTCCTCTCAAATTCTTCTTGTATACCCCTGCCACTTTGCTCTTCCTAGTTTGTGAGCTTCTTTTGAAAACCCACTGAATCCATGTACGGCCGGCCGTCTGCACATCAATGTGAACTACTAGTACACAAATACTTCTTCACTTTGCTTTTTTATTTTAGGTAAAATGATATTACTTTTTTAGGGTTGTCCTGCCTTTTTTCTTTTTCTTTGTTTTGCCACATATGTTTGAAGTGTGTGTTTTGTACAATGTCCAAGTTTCAAATAATTTCAAATAATTTTATTGGCTAATCTAAATTTAAGAGCAATTCCAGATTCACTAACTATCAAATATTTCTTTCTGGTTCAAATTATGCATGACAGTAAACGTAAGCTCTAACTTCATTAAGGAGGGATGTTTTATGACTGGCCTAGAACCACATTTATTTTTAATTAAACTATTTTAGATATTATCATTGAATCTTTTCCTTTACAATGGAAGATTGAACTTAAAATCATATGTTAATAGCTTAGATCATTTAAGATCACTGTGAAATCAAATACTTTATTGGATCATTTTTAACGTGGATTTATTTACAGAATAAAAATAACATTATTCCTAATACTTGGATTTGTTTTGTATAGACTACCAACAAGAGGGTGAATGAAGACTTTTGTGTTTTTTAAGTAGACTGCTGATTTTAGCCCTTTCAATCTTGAAAGGATATAGCAGGGTGCTTTAAATGCATACATGGTTGCCTAAGGTATTTTTTTGTTCCCTTGTTTTTTTGTTATTGTTGTTTTTTTGGTGGTTTTTTTTTTTGGATATTTTATTTACATTTTGGATGTGATCCCCTTTCCCCATCTCCCACCCAGGAACCCCCCATCCCCTCCCCTCCTCCTGCTTCTTCTTTTTTTTATTAGCAACATTTTTTTTTAAATATTAATCAAAGGCTTAATAAGTTTGGTAATGCTCAATAACAAGATGCCCATACAATCAGAAGTGTAACCCAATATCCAACCTAGATATACCAACTATCATTGACTGGCAGAGACATGCAAACATCTGCTTCCATGTCCCCCCCCCCCCCTCTCCTCTCTCTCTCTCTCTCTCTCTCTCTCTCTTCTCTCTCTCTCTCTCTCTCTCTCTCATCTCCTAGCTCCTCCTCTTCCTCTCCTTACTCCTCCCACATTAGCTCCTCCTACATATCACCCTTCCTGTTAAGATAAAACTTTTCTCTCAAAATACAATTAGAGCATAACTATACCAATTTGTATCAGTAAGGTAGAAGATAGACCTAATACCCAGTCCATCATTTTGTTGACTAACCAGAACCTCTGTCATCTCTCCTAACTAAAAGACTTTAGTTGTGAACCTGGCTTGTTTCGTGGCTTTAGAATGAATGTCAGCTGAAAACCACTTTCTCAAGTCTTTTCTCTCAAAGTAAATAGCCAGGATTGGCTATGAGACTATAAGTCTTCAACCCCATCAGAAATCCAGAATGACTGAAATTATGGGAAGCACAAAGCATAGCTTCTAAAACTTAGCGAATTTATAGAGACTTCTTTTTGTGTGTGTGTGTGTGTGTGTGTGTGGGGTGTGTGTGTGTGTGTTTTCTTTCTTTTTTTTTCTTTTTTTTTTAATTTTATTTTTTTGCTTATTCACTTTATAACCCGTCCCAGTCACCCCCTCCCACAATCCTTCCCCATCTCTTCTTTTCTGAGTACCCCCTCCTCCTGTATCCCCCACCCTGCCACTTTAAGTCTCTGAGAGGCTAGGTGCTTCCTCTCCTATTGAGGCCAGATGAGGCACCCAGCTAGAAGACCATACCCCATATACAGGCTACATGTTTTGGGATAGCCCCCACTCCAGATGTTTGAGACTTACATGAAAACCAAACTGCACATTTGCAACATATGTCCAGGGAGGCCTAGGTCCAGCCCATGGAGGTAGATCTGTGTAGACTAGGTATGCTCCACAGTTGGTGATTCAGTCTCTGAGAGCTCCAAGGGTTCAGGTTGGTTTACTCTGTTGATCTTCCTGTGCAGTTCCTATCTCCTTAGGGCCCACAATCCTTCCCCCTATTCTTCTATAAGAGTCCTCAAGCTCCATCCACTGTTTGGCTCTGGATGTCTGTATCTGTCTGAGTCAGCTGCTGGTTAGAGCCTCTCAGAGGACAGCTTGCCCCTATCTGTTCTCAGGCTGGAGGTTTAGATCCTGGGAGCTCTGGTTGAATCTTTTGATACACATTCTTCTGAACACCTGGACAGTCCCTATACTGCAAAACATTGGAGCATGTGATCTTCAGCCTTCTGGCCCAGGATCATCTGACAGACCTAGTGATGCAGAATTATTAAGGGCTGATTACTCTGTTTTGGCAGATAAATTCAGTTGACTATTCCACAAGTGTGTCCTTTGCAGGAGAGTAATTTGTCTGTAGATGAAAAAAGGCAATTCTTGCGTTGTGGCTCTCTCACCACTACTGGAGTAACTCCAAAGGTGCTCAATTTCTTCTTAGAATCCAAGATAGGAAGCTGTCAGAAGCAGACAGGTTTCTAATAAAAATGAACCTTAATACAGAAATGTTTGTAACATCAATTCTGTGGACTTCTGATGTTTTGAAAACCAATTATCCATGTAAGGCAATCTGGACTGTTGTCTGTTAACTCCTCTTAGCTATTTCTAAATAAAATATAGAAAACACACTAACAATAAACTCAGAGCCATGAATTTGCTATAGGCCCTTAACTCCCAGGCTAACCATGTCAAATCAGGTAAAAAAAAAAAAGTTAAAGAAGGAATGGGTCTAAGCCTTGTATTACTAAATGTGCTATATAGGTACAATGCCTATGAGAGTAACAATATTAATCTCACTTTTATATCAATAAGAAACCGATATCAATGAAAACCTTAAATTTGAAATTAAAGTAAATTTTGTACCAATTAAGAAATTATAACTTCATCTTAGTAACAATTATCCAGATTTCTACCAATAGGTTATGACTATGCAATTAATCCTAGCTATTCCTCCCTGTTTGAATAAAATCACTAATTTCCCCTAGAAAGACAGCCCAATATTAACCACATCAGTCCCCAAGCCCAGGGAATAGGAGCGCCAACTCTTCATTAACTTCTTCAAGCTGATTGCAGGCGTTGAGATATTAGAAGAGGGGCAGGAGGGGAAGAGTAAATTGATAAGCCTCTGACGTCTTGTCTTCACTGCATTCAGCTGAGATTCCAGGACATCAGAGGTTCCAGCAGGTCTGTTTAGCTTGCTTGATGAGTAGATACAGCAAGGCTGAGTATTCTGCAATATATACATCTCAAAACAAATTTTAGTATCAAGATACTTTTTGTTTGAATTCTAGAATCTAGTCTTCTGATGGCCTGTCTCTATCATATCTAATCCACATAATTCTGGGAGTTTCTATGAGGTTGTGCTCCCACCATCCTCCTATTCCCACCTCCCTGTTCTCAAATCCCCAACACTAGGGAATCTAAACTATTGGTTACCAAGGCCCTCCACTTCCACTGATGCCTGACAAGACAACACTCAACTACCTATACAGTTGAAGCCATGAGTCCCTCAATTTGTGTTCTTGGGCTGGAGGTTTTAGAACGGCTACCCCAGCTTGTTTTTAGGACCATTTGCTTGAAAAATTGTTTTCCAGGCTTTTACTCTAAGTTAGTGTCTGTCTTTGTCACTGAGGTGGGTTTCCTGTATGTAGCAAAATGCTGTGTCCTGTTTACGTATCCAGTCCATTAGTCTATATCTTTTTATTTGGGAATTGAGTCCATTGATATTAAGAGATATTAAGGAAGAGTGATTGTTGCTTCCTGTTATTTTTGTTATTAGAGATGGAATTATCTCTGCGTGGCTATCCTCTTTTGGATTTGGTGGAAGAGGATTACTTCCGTGCTCTTTCTAGGGTATAGTTTCCCTCCATATATTGGAGCTTTCCTGCTAATATCCTTTGTAATGCCAGGTTTGTGGAAAGATATTGTGTAAATTTGGTTTTGTCATGGAATATCTAGGTTTCTCCATCTATGGTAATTGAGAGTTTTGCTGGGTATAGTATCCTGGGCTGGCATTTGCGTTCTCTTAGTGTCTGTATGACATCTGTCCAGGATCTTCTGGCTTTTATAGTATCGGTTGAGAAGTTTGGTATAATTCTGATAGGTCTGCCCTTATGTGTTACTTGGCCATTTTCCCTTACTCCTTTTAATATTCTTTCTTTGTTTTGTGCATTTCTTGTTTTGATTATTATGTGTCACAAGTAATTTCTTTTCTGGTCTAGTCTACATGGCATTCTGTAGGCTTCTTGTATGTTTATGGGCTTCTCATTCTTTAGGTTAGGAGTGAATTTCTTCTATAATTTTGTTGAAGATATTTATTGGCCCTTTAAGTTGGGAATCTTTACTATCTTCTATACCTATTATCCTTAGGTTTGGTCTTCTCATTGTGTCCTGGGTTTCCTGGATGTTTTGTGTTAAGAACCTTTTGCATTTTGAGTTTTCTTTGACAGCTGTGTCAATATTTTCTATGGTATCTTCTGCACCTGAGATTCTCTCTTCTATCTCTTGCATTCTGTTGGTGATGCTTGCATCTATGACTCCTGATTTTTTTTCCTAGGTTTTCTATCTCCAGGATCATCTCCTTATGTGGTGTCTTTATTGTTTCTACTTCCATTCTTATGTCCTGGATGGATTTGTTCACTTCCTTCACATGTTTGGTAGTGTTCTCTCGTAATTCTTTAAGGGATTTTTGTGTTTCCTCTTTAAGGGCTTCTACCTGTTTACCTGTGATCTCCTCAAATTCTTTGAGATTGTTATTTATGTCCTTCCTAAAATCCTCTATCATCATCATTAGAAGTGATTTTAAATTTGAATCTTGCTTTCCTGGTGATATGGGGAAATCAGGACTTCCAAGTGTGGGAGAACTAGGTTCTCATGATGCCAAGCAACCTGGGTTGCCGATGCTTATGTTCTTGCACTTGCCTTTTGCCATCTGGATCACTTTAGTGCTACCTGCCCTGTCTCTTACTGGAGCCTGTCTTTCCTATTATCTTGGTTGTTTCAGAACTGTGTGGGGTGGGTGTTACTACTGGAGTTAGAGCTGGGGCCCAAGATCTACTCAGTGCTTGGGCCCAGGCTGGATGGACCAGTTCTCTAGGCCAGGAGTGAATTTCTGGGCCCTAGTGGGTCTCAGTTACTCCCTGTTTGGTGTGGGTCGGGGGTTGCTGTCTCCTTACCTAAGATACTGCCAGGGTTAGAGCTTCTGGGAGGCCTGCTTTCTCTGGGATTTGTGAGATTGGGTACAGAGCAGCCACCCGGGATTTGCTCAGTGCTCGGGCCCAGACACCTAAGGTATTTTTAAAAGGATATCATTGAATATCTCTTGACGAAAGTAGAAATTTCAGTATGACTCATTTCTAAAACTATTGAGCATAGATAGTGCTGTGCATATTTTAAATAATATTTTGAAATTAATGATTTAAATACTTTCTATAAATGAATCTAAGCAATTATATGCTAGGAAGCACAAACTCTCCTATGCTCCAGATAATTCAACAAATCTGGATGATTGATGTGAATGAAAAAACTAATTAAGAGAACTATAAAATATCCACAATGAGGCTGGTAGGAAAGTTTTGAGTAGCATATGCCATAATCTCTGCCCCAGGCCAATAATGATAGAAGTAAGTTTTTTGTTTGTTTTGTCTTTTATTTTCTTGGGGTGTAGATAAGAATAGTATATCTTATACCAAACATTCTGACTTGCAGGAGTGAATTGCTATCCATAAGAGTGAGTTTCTATCATGCTGGAATCTATGCACTGATTTGAAATTGTGATTATCATGTTGGAAGATAGTAAAAACAAAGACATTAAGTTAGTTTAGCATGTACTCATTGCTCATAATATAATTTCTATTTCAGTACTGAGAAAGACTTTATGTTCTAACTTCCCACAGATAAAGGAGTTGTCTTATGTAACACTTGCTTTCTGCAAAAGTATATACAAGACAATACCATTTAAGGACTGGCTTCTATCTCTGTGTGGAATGTCTTTCTTTGGCTTGCTGTATTTATTCTTGTCTGTTGCAGAAAATAGTTCTCTCATGATGCTCGAATAAGGCAGTGATCTATAAGTACAAGAGTAATTTTAATATTTTATTTTCTGGTTAGACCAGGGGTGTTTGGTTTTACTCTAGGTCTCTGGGCTAGCTACTCTGGTTCTTGGTCACCCAAAGTGGTATGGGTTCTGTCTTCTGAAAAGATCTTAAGTCAAATCACACATTGTTTGGTTGTTCCCAAAAGGTTTGTGCCACTGTTATCCTAACATATTTTGCAGGCAGGACAGATTTTAGATCAAATGTTTGGTGATAGGGTTGGTGTTTACTTTTCTCACCTGGTAGCCTGAAAATATCATTCCTGTCCTAGAAACTAGAATATTAGGTTGAAGTTTCTATCGAGGCCCTAGATCATCCTCTCCATATTCAATGTGATGTATCTTCCACAATGAGGCATTGCTGTAAATTTTTGTGGAGCACTCTGTTGTCTTGGCAACAACTTGGGTTGTTTGGAAATTTCCATGAAACTCTTTTGGTCAACAACTATATAGAACAAAACCCAGTCCTGCTACTGGAAGTTTTGTTTGCTGACAAAAGATTGCCAATAGGGCGTCTGTCTCCATTAATTGGAGATTTTATGAGGATCACCTTCATATATTATAGAAAGTTCCCACTGTATTAGGTTGGACAACAACTCAATTGGATGAAACCTAGTCCTGGTACTGGAAGCTTTGTTGGGTGACAAAAGATTGCCATAGGGGATCTGTCTCTGTAAGTTAGAGACATCATTAGAATTACCTTCACATGTTATAGAATATTCCCACTGCATTAGGCTTTTAAACTACCACTCATACTCTTCACTTTTAGCAGCCTTTCTCCTCATTCTTCCTATCCATCTATCTTCCCTTCCACTTTCCACCAGATATTCCAATTCTCACTATCAACATAATATCTGGTCAGTTTCCTTTTCCAAGAAGATACATATACCACCCCATGCCCTTAAAGATCTAAATGAGCTGTCTTCATCATATACCTCCCCCAGACCTCAGAGTATCCCATAAAAGAATATAAAGAGTTTAAGAGCCAGAGGTGATGGAGGACAGCAAGAAAATAAGACTTTCTAAATCAACATGAACATAGGTCACCAAAGAACTTGAAGAAGAATACATAGAGACTATATTGGTATATAGAAAATCATCTGCATATATACTATACCTGTCAGTTTATTATTTTATGGGACTGCTGAATGTTTCAAAGAGTGAGTCTTTGATTCTTTTGCATTTTCTTAGGAACTTTTTTATTTTTTTCTGCTGGCTTATGTTGCCCATATTATGTTTTTTATTTTATTATAATTTATTTTGTTATGTTTAAAAACAAACCTGTCGTTAGGATGGAGTCTATCCTTCATTCACAATAGTAGAAGTTAATACTTGAATCTGAGAATCTGGTCCAGCATCCTAGAAACAATTACAATCTTGTCTGAAGACCAGAGTCATTGTCAGCCAAGGATAAAAATAAGTGGCTTTAACCTTATTGAGAAGTGGGCCTTTTCATTTTGGGGTCTAGTTACAATTAACATAAATGGCTATTATTCATCAAAAATGTTGTTTGTGAGTAAAAACTGTCCCAGTTACTTTACATCTTTCAATGTTACAATACCCTGATAAAAGCAACTTAAGGAAATAGGAGAAACAGGATCATAGTTCCAAGGTACAGTCCACTGTAGATGAAAAGTCATGGTGTGCACCAACATTCAGGAAACAGAGCAAGATGAATGTGTATTTTGCATATCTTCTATTTTTTTATACAGTTCAAGATCCAGCCCAAGTGTTAGTTGCTCTTCTATTGCCTGAAAAGATACCTTTACTAAGTCTACTAATAAAAGGAAACATTTAATTAGAGACTAACAGTTTCACAGGTTTAGTACATGATCATCATGGGTGAGGTTGTAACAGCCAACAGCATAGCACTGGAGTAGCAGCTGAGGATTTGTACCTCATCTAACAAGTTATGTCAGAGAGATGAGGAGACTGGACCTGACTTTGGCCTTTGAAACTCAAAGCCCATCCACCCTGCCACACCACCTCCAAAAAGCCACACTTCTTAATTTTTCCTAAACTGTCGACTAACTGGGAAACAAACATTCAAATATATGAGCCCATGGGGATCATTCTAATTCTAACCATCACACCACGGATAAGTACCACAACATTATATATGAATATAATATATAATGAATAAATATAAATAACTATCATTTCTTTCCTTCTTTTTTTTTTTTTAAAAAAAAACAACTCATTTCTTACTCTAAATCTAATGAGAAAAGTTTCTAGATTGTGCATTGTTGCAAAGAAATACAAAAATTTCTGCTGAGATTCCACCACTAATTTTAGGCCCAGCATACAACAAATATCAGAAAATACCAACTTTAGCTATTCCCAAGGAGGTAGAATGTAGAAGCTTATGCCTAGTGTTCCAGCTTTTTTAAGTTATTGGCCATTGGTTGACATCACCTGTCAACTAAAATATCTGAAAGACATTGATCATATTTTATAACTATCAGTGAGGATCTGCCCTATGGCAATAAAGAAAAAAATGGAGTATCCTTTTCTAACATTGTACTTTCAAATGGCTGCCTGGAAGGCTTGCATCTGAATCAGGTAATAATGAGTGCTCATCAGAGATGTGTTCTAGAATAGGGACTATTGATAATGAAAAAAGAAGTGGATATATTGTGGTAATTCAGCAAAACCTGTGTCATGAAAAGACTTCAGACACATTTATGAAAAAATAAGCCTATAAGTCTCATCAATTATAAATTTAGAGGAACATATCCACAGAAGTTGCATAAAATCACAGGTGAACAGATTAATGAAGAATCTATTTCTCTGTATAAAAAGAGGTTATAATGATGTAAAAATTATTAAAACTTGCAAATGTACCACATTTTTTTGTATCCATTCCTCTGTTGAAGGGCATCTGGGTTCTTTCCAGTTTCTAGCTATTATAAATAAGGCTGCTATGAACATAGTGGAGCATATGTCCTTGTTATATGTTAGAGCATCTTCTGGGTATATGTCCAGGAGTGGTATAGCTGAGTCCTCATGTCCAATTTTCTGAGGAACCGCCAGACTGTTTTCCAGAGTGGTTGCACCATCTTGCAATCCCACCAACAATGGAGGAGTGTTCCTCTTTCTCCACATCCTCGCCAGCATCTATTATCACCTGAGTTTTTTGATCTTAGCCATTATGACTGGTGTGAGGTGGATTCTCAGAGTTGTTTTGATTTGCATTTCCATGATGACTAAGGATGCTGAACATTTCTTTAGGTGCTTCTTGGCCATTAGCAATTCCTCAGATGAGAATTCTTTGTTTGATAAGCCATTTTTTAATAGGGTTATTTGGTTGTCTAGAGTCTAATTTCTTGAGGTCTTTGTATATACTGGATAATAGTCCTCTATCGGATGTGGGATTGGTAAAGATCTTTTCCCAATCTGTTGGTTGCTGTTTTGTCCTATTGACAGTGTCCTTTGCCTTACAGAAACTTTGCAATTTTATGAAGTCCCATTTGTCAATTCTTGATCTTAGAGCATAAGCCATTGGTGTTCTGTTCAGGAACTTTTCCCCTGTGCCTAGGTATTCGAGGGTCTTCCCCATCTTCTCTTCTATTAGTTTCAGTGTGTCTGGTTTTATGTGAAGGTTCTTTATCCACTTGGACTTGAGCTTTGTACAAGGAGATAAGAGTGGATTGATTTGCATTCTTCTGCATGTTGTCCTCCAGTTGAACCAGAACCATTTGTTGAAAATGCTCTAACATATAACAAGGACATATGCTCCACTATGTTCATAGCAGCTTTATTTATAATGGCCAGAAACTGGAAAGAACCCAGATGCCCTACAACAGAGGAATGGATACAAAAAATGTGGTACATTTACACAATGGAATATTACTCAGCTATTAAAATCAATGAATTAGATAAATTCTTATGTAAATGGATGGACTAGAAAATATCATCCTGAGTGAAGTAACCCAATCACAAAAGAACATACATGGTATTCACTCACTGATTATTGGATTTTAGCCCAGAAGCTTGAAATACCCAAGATTCAACTCACAGACCACATAAAGCTCATGAAGAATGATGACCAAGTAGGGAGTCTTCAGTCCTTCTTAGAAGGAATAACAAAATATTCAAGGGAGCAAATATGGATACAAAGTGCAGGACAGAAGCTGAAGGAAGGGCCGTCTGCAGACCATTCCACCTGAATATCCATCCCAAGTGCAGTCACCAAAGGTAGACATCATGTGAATGTCAGGATATACATGCTGACAGGAGCCTGATATAGCTGTCTCCTTAGAAATCTGGAAGAGTCTGACATACTCAGAGGAGATGCTCACAGCTAACCATCAAACTGATCATGGGGTTCCCAATAGAGAAGTTAGAGTCAAGACTGAAGGAGTTGAAAGGATTCACAACACCATGAGGAGAGCAACAATACAACCAACCAGAGCCCCCAGGGTCTAAATCATCAGCCTTGGAGTGCTTAGGGAGGGACCTAGGGCTCCTGCTATATATGCAAGGGAGCTATATATAAGTGGGTGAAGAGGTCCTTGGTCCATTGAAGGCTGGACGTCGTGTGGAGTTATTCGACAGTGGGGAGGTGAGGTATGGGGGAGGGTAGATGGGGATACACCATCATAGAAGCAAGAGGAGGGGGGAAGGGATAGGGAGTTCCTGGGAGGGAAGGGGGAAAATGGGGTAAAGGGAAAACATCTGAAATGTAAATAAAATTTTCAATAAAAACAAAAAAAAACTTGCAAAAAAATAGTAATTGTGTCATGACTCTGTCAATTTGATACAAGCTAGGAAGATTTGGAAGGAGGAAATCTTAACTGAGAAACTGACACTCAAGATGTAGGACATTTTCTTAAGTAGCAACTGATAGGGCAGGACACAGTCCATTTGTGGGTGGTGTTTTCCTTTGCCAGGTTTTATAACAAAGGAGAATGAACAAGCCATTATGGTCAAGCCAGTAAGCTGCACCCCTCCATGGCTCTGCACCAACTCCTGCTTCCAAGTTCCTACCCCCTTTGAGTTCCAGTCTTGACTTACTTTGATAAAAGTAAGCCCAATAAAATCTTTCCTCCACAACCTCTTTTGGTCATGGAGTTTCATCACAGCAATAGTGACTATAACTAAAACAAGTAATATTACTCTTTGTTTGAAAATCCTAGTAGATGCATTCCAGAGAAGAGTTTTATCAGTGAAAAAGGATGACTAATCTCAATGAGAAGTATCATAAAATTATAAGGTCAGAGTAGCAGAATAAATGTCTACATTGACAAATGAATAAATTATAGGCTTTCTAATTGAAGAACAAATTAAACATTGTTTATATGAACAATGACAAACCCCTCCATAATCTAAAGAAGGCATCAGACATATTCAAGTAACATAATAATTCAGATCAGGAAGAATGCAAAGAAAATAATCCTGGAATAAATCACATATGTAAAAATACCACAAAGAGTCTCATCAGAAGAATCAAATGGAGACATGTTTTCAGAGTAGTCTACCAAGACAAAGCTTTGCTTCAAAAATGAAGGAAATGTACTTTTCAGAGGAATAAAAGCTGAGAAATTTTGTTCTCTGGGATCCCCTAAAATAAGTGGTAAGCTGAGTCCTTTAAATTCAAATGTATGGATTATTAAGCTAGCTAGAGCATAAATATATATATATATAAAAAAACCTTTCAATTGTGGCATACATACAAAATAATTTAAAATATTTTAATCATAATTATGAAAATATACCAATAAAATATACATTTTGTGGCCAGGAAAATAATTCATATGATAATGACATCTGTCACCATGCCTAGGGACATGAAATGAATTCCCAAGATTCCATAATAAAAGGAGAGAAGTTATTCTCACACTTGTTCTCTGACTTTCACATGGCATGGGTATCTCTCCCTTACCTCACAAAGTAAATCAAATAATATTCAATCATATCTTTTATAAAATCAATACCATAAAAAAGAAGTACCACATTAGAATTTTGATGTTATTAAAATTGTATAACAGTTTTTAAAAAACTCTTCAAAATATAGAGATGACTAATGTAACCACACAGAAAATAACAATAAAAGTTTCACAAAAATTACCAGGTGACCAATTTCTGTGCTTTTCCCTGAGAAGTAGCACCTCTCCAGCTCCCAACTTTAGTGTGTTCCATGTAGTTCACTGTGTAAGATTGAAGCATCTTTGAGTCTTCCCTATCCAACTTGGCATGTTTATTTGTAACATCTTTGTTCAACTTATATATGGGTGGACATGGTGATGAGAATTTATGGGTATAAATAGCTTCTGATATTTACAAAAACTTGGATCCTCTGGTCCTTATAATCTTTCTATCTCCTCTTCCATAATGTTCCCTGAACTTTAACCCTAAGATTGCTTTATATATGTAAACACTGGAACTGGGATGTACAACTCTGTATATTGATTGCTTGTGACTTCCTGTAACGGTCTATGTCTATTATAGATAGGGAAAAAATAGAAGAAACATTGAAATTGAAATATAACCTCAAAAAGAAATAGAAGCAATATTATAAAAAAAAGTAAATGTAACTTATGATAAATTAAACTAAAAAACATAACTTTATGAAGTGAAAAGCCATAGTTAATGAAAAATATGTGAATAAATACAGTTTTTATATCATCATCTTATCATCTTTCTGATTATAGTTTCCAGTTTCTCTTCTTCTCCCAGTCCTACTGCCACACATCTCCTCTGCCTATCCTGTCTACTCATTCTCTTTTTCTCTTCAGGAAATTTCAGGCCTGCCATGGATATCAACCAAGCATAGCATGTAGAGTTATTGGAAGGTAAAGCACCTCCAGCAGTAGTAAGGCTGAACATGTAAGAAGAAAAAAACCTGTATGAGTAAAAGGGACCTCAAGAGCAGGCAAAAGGGTCAATCAGATACAGACTCTGGATATCAGCTATAAAGTTAAAGGATAAACATGCTACAATCCACAGGCCCAGACATGCTAAGTAATAAGAAGAGCTCAAGGAGGGATACATGATTTCCCTGGGAAAGGTATATGGAATAGACATTGCTGGGTGGATAGAGGTGGGCTGAGAATGAGGACAAGAATGATCAAATGAAAGAGGATGGAGGAAGTTCCTACTGGAATTGGGGGACATCTTGGGAGGATCATCTAAAAAGTTAGTACAATGGAAATGCCCAGAAATCTAGAATGGTGTCCCAAGCTAAGAATTCTAGAAATGAGAGATACTAAACCTGAAATGGTTGTCATCTGTAACCAGGCAAGACTTCTAGTGGAGGGACTGTGACACTAACCCAGCCTCAAAGATTTGGCCTACTTTTTGTCCCACCTACCAAATATGTTGGGGTAAAAATTAAGCAGATATTGTTGAAGTGACCAACCACTGACTCATTCCATTTGAGACCAATGCCATGAGAAGGAGCCCATTCCTGATATTACCTAGAGCACCAGGACCCTGAGGTTGGGTTATCCCAGAGACCTAGTATAGAACCAAACATGAATGGAAAATACAGTTTTAAATTATCTCTAATAAACTAATTTGTTTTCAAAATAGGACAACAGTATTAGTTTGAAGTCCATAAAGGGAACAAGATAATAATTTTTAGAACAGAGATAAGTTAAATAATCTGAGCACCTAAATGTAAATTGCTAGCAGAAGCCTCAAGATTGGAACTGAAATTAGGTGATGAGTACTAATATTATTGTGATTTTCTACAATCTGTGATGCCATGCTAAAGAAACAGTTAATAGAGTTGGCACAAGGACCAAATCAGAAGGGAAACCCACAAATATCTCCATAGACCTCTTAAACAGCATTCTTGATTTTACTGAGCTGTTGAGGTTTTACATTTCACTGAATTCTGGGTTAACACGGTACCAACAGTTTCAACATTAGTGGGAAAACAAAGATGTGGACATTCCCACCTGAGTTGTAATCCTGTGGTCAGAGAACTTACTTTAGACAGATTAAGCAGGTTGAGAATGACATTTTACAACTTCTCAAAAGAATGGATTTACTGCTGTTGAAGATTTGGCACTGTGCTGGCACCCCCAGACCTCTGGCTGAACAAACTTGTGATTGGACAGCTTGATGTGCTACAGAGTGTCCAGAAATGATCAATGTTGATTTTGAGAACTCAGACTACTATCAATGTGAAGCAGTGTGGCAAGTCGGCAGAGAACTTCAATGTTTAGGTGGAAACTCGTCTTTGAAAAGGGGATAAAAGTTGGTTTGGACAGAAATTCTCAACTTCCTATCCTAAGATTGACACGCTTACCACATTATGCATCACGAAAAATTAATGTGATACTTGTGAATATATGAAATAGTCTGAAGATTTGAAGAAGATATAACAGTTGAAAATCTATCATGTCATCTAGAGATAATTATTAACGTTGATGTGTCTTTGAAGGGTTTGCTGCTGTTTGGTCCTCAGACACTTACAAGCTACTCCAGGTTAGAGCATTTGCTAATAGAACTGATGTTTACTCCCTTTAAGTTATTATATGTAAATGTATGCAGAAATATGTGAATGAGAGAACCTCAAATGTTCATAAGTCTTTGAAAATGAGTAGAATGAAACCCAACCCCTGCTTTATTTTAGATGATGTAAACAACATCAGAATAGATCAGTTTTGTGATAGTTATGGAAGTGACAATTAAACATAAAAGGCTGACCATCAGCATGTCAGATGATTTGAGCTTTGATTCAAATGTCACACTGCCAATGGCCTTTGATACCTTGGATCCCTCAAGTACTGGGGGTACCAAGGAGGTGAGATAGGAAGTCTGAATTTAGTTTACCAGGTTTAGGTGTCACACTCACTTTTTTAAGATTCCCAATCATCCAATGAGTATTGAAAGACAGAATAGATTAAACTGTCAATACCTTTATGTCTAAATAGCACTTGGGAGGAAAAGATTGAAAGTGCCTGTATAAAAGTCAGTATGTTTGTAATCAGAGTTCTTTTAAGAATTGCTATTGAGAAACATGTCTTAGAAGCTATAAGTAAGGACATAAGTCTTATTGCAAATTAAATGCTACTTCCTGAGTATACTTCAGCTCCCATGGCTCTCAAATGAAAACATGTTCTTGAATTGAATCTGAAGTTCATATCTATTTCTTAATTCCTCACATAAATAAAACTATAAAAATCTAGTTTATAAAAATAAAAACTAAAAAGATCCCTAAATTGGTAATGACTAACAATCTGATTTCTTAAATTGTCAGGACACACAGTCAATATACAAAGACAATTTGTCTACACTAAAAATGAAGCATACCAAAAGAAGAAAGTAGCATTTAAATAAGATAAAAATAAAATATTTCATAATCAAGGTGAACAGATATAAAAATGATCTGCATTCTAAAATATATATTAATTTAAAATATCAAGTCTCAAACAAATGCAAAGATACACAATGCCCATGGGTTAGAAGAATCAATGATTTGTTTTAAATATCTCTAGTATCCAAAATAATCTATAGATTCAGTGTGATTTTTATCAAAATCTAATTCATGAGAATTAGACAGAAAGTTCATAAAACCTGTTTGAAATCAAACCATCTTCAAACAGCCCATGATAGTGGAGAAAAAAAAAAGAGAGAGTCCTCAAGCTACCTGATTTTAAATATATTAAAAAGGCAATATTCATTTAAAAAGTAAGGGAATACCATAATACCAGAGGTCAATGAAGTAGAAGAAATATGTAAAAAACAAAACATCTTATTTATGGTCATTTGCTCTTCAACAAAGTTACCAATGATGTACAAAAAAGGAAAGAAACTATGTTAAAAATGATGATGGAATGCATATGTGTATACATATGCAGTAAAATAATCTGTAGGAGAATGATTCTGTCACCTTATCTTATAGCATATTCAGAAGCAATTCACAATGTAAGGAATTCTTTAAAAATGAGACTAAACCATGTGGAGGGAGAAGAAAGCAATCAAAAGTGGGGAGGGAGGGACCTAGGATGGAAAGTAGACAGGAGCTACAGGGGAGAAGAGGGGAATCTGATCTGGTATTGGGTGAGGGAAAAGGACTGAAGCCCAGACAGCCAGCAGAAAGAATGGAAGCAGGCAACCTCAGGAGGTAGGATGTTGGGGGTATGCTCCAGAATGTACCAGAGACCTGGAATGTGAAAGACTCAAAGGGAGGGACCGTAGATGAAATGCCCTACATTGGGGAGAGGGAACTTACAGAGCCCACCTCCATCAGAAAGATAGGGCATCAAGTGAGGGAGGGGATTGCCATCCCACAGTCAAAACTCTGACCCATAATTTTTCCTATCTGAAAGAACTACAGGGATGGAAATGGAGAGGAACCTGAGGAAAAGAAGGTCCAGTGACAGGCCTAAAGTGGGATCCAGCTCAAAGGGAGGTCCTAAGGTCTGACACTATTACTGAGGCTATGGAATGCTTACAAAAAGACCTATCATGACTGCCCTTCGAAAGACCCAGCAAGCAGCTGAAAGAGTCAAATGCAAATATTCGCATCCAGCCAATGGACAGAAGCTGCTGACCCCTCCAGTTGAATTAGGGAAAAGCTGGAAGAAGCTGAGGAGGAGGGCGACCCTGTAGGAGGATCAGCAGTCTCAATTAACCTGGACCTCCGAGATCACTCAAATACTGGACCACCAACCATGCAGCACACACCAGGTGATATGAGGCCCCCAACACATGTACATCAGAGGACTGCCAGGTCTGGGTTCAGTCAGGGAAGATGCACTAACCCTCAAGAGACTGGAAACCCCAGGGAGTTTAGAGGTCTGGTTGAGTTGGGTGGGTGGATGGGGACATCCTCGTGGAGACAGGGGATAAGGTATGGGATATGGAGCAGTGTAGGATTGCCTAAGGGTATCTTGGTTCTTGGCTGGGCATGGGCCTGGAACCCCAAGACTCCAAGGGAGAAACTCAGGAGTTCAGCCACATCCCTAGAACCCAGCGTCCTGACAAGCAGTCTAATCTCCATGGACCTACATGTTCAGTCAGGTAGGCCATTACAGCCCCTCCCAAAGTGCACAGGTAGAGGGTGTGAGTATAGGAGTCAGGCTCTAGAGAGATTTGCATACTAATGAAGGCCAAAGGGCAGAGAAAATTAAATCTTCCCCATTTCTCCCTCCCTATTTAACTCAGGTCTGCCCTGAGTTTGGGGGGGGGGGTACATCCAGATCCATCCGCCATCTGCCATGAAAATAAACCCTTTTCGAACCAAGGACTTCCTCGTATCATTGGGGCCTGCCATCACCCTTCCAGCCTCTGGAACCTTAGACTTTCTCCTGTATGTGGGACCAACCTCCTGGAAGCCTCCAGGACTCCTCCACTGCAGCCCCTTTTCCTACAGAGCAGTCAGAGGGTGGGTATGTGGGTGAATAAAATCTGGAGTGTAAAAATATTAATAAAAAATTTTTTTTAAATATGAGACTATAAATAAACTGCTACATAATCCAGTGTGAGGAGCTCTCCAATACTGAGCACTAATTTCTCTGTCTCTGTCTCTCTCTGTCTCTCTCTCTCTGTCTCTCTCTCTCTCTCTCTCTCTCTCTCTCTCTTGTGTGTGTGTGTGTGTTGTGTGTGTAATGGAAAATTGCTGAGACTAATAAAACAAACAAATCCTGTCACAATAACTTTGATAAAACTTTCTAACATTATAAGTGATATAAGAAGCAAGAAGAGAAAAACAAATACACCATTGCATTTTATACTTATTGGAATCTAAACACACCAAACTTAGTAGAAGAGCAAATGCTGATTGCTAGTATTAGGGATATTGATGAAGAATAGGAAAAATCTTCCAACATATACAGAAGCACAGGAAAGACAAGGTATTGCATAGCATGATACCCAATAGTTCATGATAGCATCATGTACTCTTACAAATTGCTCATTGATAAAACTGTAAACATCCTTATGAGAAAAGAAAGCAGAAAACAGAAAACTTAGTAGACAGATAAGTTAATCTTTGGCTTTTGGTAATCGGTATGTAATGTATTCATATACAAAAATATCCTGTTTCACATTGTAAACATGTATACATTTTGTCAATTACACACAAAAATGATCACAGAGAGAGAGAGAAAGAGAGAGAGAGAGAGAGAGAGAGAAAGAGAAAGAGAGAGCGAGAGATCATGAATGAATCCAAGACTGAGGGGTTACACTGAACAAGTCTACCAAACATCTAGAGCATAAATAATAACATTTCTTTTGTCTTCCATTAAATTAAAAATTAATACATACTCCCATCTTATTATTTGCATTTACAGTTGCCCTACTTCTAAAACCATACAAATTGTAAGTGGGAAACACAGGAAAGAAGAAATCATAGGCCAGCATTTACAACAATATGATAGCAAAAATCTCAGAGCTTACTAGAAAAAACTATTCAAGATGTAGAATAACATACTACATATTGTGTGGCACAGTATAGCATATAGCACTAGTGTTGATTAATAATTTGATAGATAAAAAACTAAACAGTGTTGTATACCATATTATAGCTGTCGTTGTCAAAGGGGGAGAAGCTGTGAGCAGAGCTAAGACAGTTCTTGAGTATGCTGGAAGGACTTCCAGACACTGCTGCACTGAGACAACTCTACATTGTTGTTCCATAAATAGATCATATATGCACTTTTAGAGTTACAGGTGGAAAGAGATGATCAGTCATAATACAGTTATGCGGGTAGAAACCAGAGTGATACTTGTGTGTTGATTTATGCAGCATTTGTGGGGAGCTCTGCCCAAGGTCATTTTCAGACAAGGGCAGGCACCTGTGTTCAGGGAGACTGTCCAGAGAAGTTTGTCCAGAGGGAATTCATTCTGAAAAAGGAAGCCTCTATTTTGCTCCTAGCTCTGAGAGCCATCAGACATGGGAGACTGTGACTCTGGCTCTCCAACAGCCAGCCTCTCTTTGTAATGAATATCCTCCACAAATTAAGTATAAGAAAGAATTACCTGGTCACTTTAAAGTTTGTTCCTAGAAAAATATGTAGGTACAATCTAATGTAGGAGAGGAAAATGTATTTTTTTTTCATTTAACGTCAATAACAAACTGAAGATGTGTATTACTTTTTTTCATACACAAGCGGTATTAGATAATACACCTTGAATAATTGAATTAGACAAAGAGTGACACGCAAACAAATTGGAAAGCTATAAATAATATCTTCATTTCCAAATGACATTTTCTCAGGATCCAATGATGTCTTCCAAGTACTTTTTACATGATTAAATACATTCAGCAAAATTGCAAAACAGAAGTAATATTTAAATCAACTATATTTATGTGCTGTCAATGAATAATCATAAAAAGAAATTGACTATGCCACTGACAAGGATAAAAACACAGAAATAAAATATATTTACTTAAATATAAAAACCGATATTACACATGGAATCAAAAACAGCTCTTAGTCACTAAAAAGTCTTGAAAAAGACTGTAGTATTGAGTCATATATTTGTTTTTAATACAAAATTATTGCCAAATTATTGAAGTATAAACTAAAAGTATTGTAATAAAAACTATGTGTTACTAAGACTGACCGAAGTATCTGTGAAAGAGAATAAGGACCCTAGACTTATACCTATGCACACATCTAAATTGTTTTCAGCCAAGACACAAAGTATACACACAAAAAGAAAAGGATACTTTCTCAAAATGGTCTTCAAAACATAATTATAGACAAATTGTTGATACACAACTAGACTCATTTTATAGCATGGAGCCTAATAAATTCAAATGTATTAAAAACTTAATTAGAAAATTTAAATTGACTGGGCAGTGGTGGCACACGCCTTTAATCCCAGCACTGGGGAGGCAGAGGCAGGCGGATTTCTGAGTTCGAGGCCAGCCTGGTCTACAGAGTGAGTTCCAAGACAGCCTGGGCTATCCAGAGAAAACTCTGTCTCAAAAAAAAAAAAAAAAAAAATTTTAATTGACACAAATCAAACATAAGAAACGGAGACTATGCATTGTAGTTTTGGTCTTTAGAAAGTCCTTTTTGGCTATTACAACAAAAACTCTGTCATTAAAAGCAGAAAAAGAATACAAGCGAGACATTCTAAAATAATGATCATACAGAAAAAAAAAAATCAAGAGTCAGCTAATAAAAGAGGTGGAAATATTTTACAACCATGCATCTAGTAAATGGTAACTACCTAAAATGTGTTGGGAATTTTTACAAGTCAGTAAAAATGAAAGAATGTATACCCTGTTAGTAATTGAATACAGAACTTGAATAGACAGTTCTCCAAGAATCACATAGAAATATCCCATAGATAGCAAGAAAATGCAAAGTAAAATGATGAGATTGACCTTCAGATATGAATTATTGGTTGTAGTGATAATTTTGGAATTTTGGTTTCTTTCAGAACCTGGAAATTTGATAAAATGTGTACTTATTTTAACTTCAGGAATGGGAATATGGGTATGCTTCAGAAGGTCCACTGCGGTTAACTATCATTTACCTCATGCTGTATCAGAGATATAGTTTTACAAGCAGCAGATAATTTCTGTCATTATGTGACTTTTAGAATTCTGGGAACTTTTCAGCTGATACATAAATGTGAGGGGGTGGGTGGTTGTTTGTAATTTAGGAAGGTTTCTTTGCTAGTAGCCAAGTTCAAAGAAGAACAAGAGGAAAGAAATTAGGTTTGAAGGAGTTTTCTATTTCCTTTCTTCCCATCTACCCTGTTTTACCTACCTGATAAATGGTAGGTAAAAGAAGAACCTACAAATACTAAAGGCTAGCTACAATTGGCTATTACTAAAATTGCAGAAAAATAACATGTTTAGTTGAGGATACAGAAACTTTGGCATCTTTTCTTATTACTGTCCAGTTAAAGAGTAGTGCAGCCACTACAGGAAAATCAGTTGAGATTTCCAAAATGAAAGCCAGGATGTGAATTGGGCCCAGCAATCTCATTTCTCATTATTTGCCCAATATAATTGAGAACATCATGGAAGTAGAACAAAGGTTGTTGCCTTCTCACATCCATTGCATTGTTGTTCATAATAGATGCTTATATGGATACAACAAAGATGTCTGCTAACTGGCCAACAGTAAGTACGAGTCCTATGAGTATTAAAATTAAAGGTAATTCCACTAATTGTGACAATATAGGTGGAACGTGGGGACAATGTACTAAATGAAATAAGCCAAACAATGGAAGGACACATACTACAGAGTTACACTTTTATGTAGCAGATAAAGTTCAATTCACAGAAGTTAAGGATGGGATTATGGTACCAGAGGTTGGCAAGAAGCAAAAATCAGGAAATGGATACAGAGTTGTCATGGAATTTGAAAATATCTTAAAGGCTTAACAATTAGAATATAGTTAACAATATTAATAGGAGTAATAATGCATATTAAAATTGTACTTACTGCTGTGTGTGGTTTTTCAATAAAAGTGAATTTGCACTATTGGTGTACAGTTTTAAAATATTCAGTTATCTCTTAAATGATTGATGACTCTTAGAAACTTTAGTTATTTTGTCCTTCTACAATCAGCAATATATATATTTTTCAAAAACAAATTTATTTGGCAAGTTTATCTGCTGGAGCAAAACTGAGAACTCATTTATGGAGAAATTTCACATTGACAGTGTTAGAATCTTCGCTGAGTTTTAAGGGATGCAGTCAGCTGAGCAACACTTGCAGGGCTGAGCAATATAGAGGTTCTCACTCCTGGAGGAGGCTAGGACTGGATGCAAGCACATCTGTGCATGATCTATCTCATAGTCATTCCTAATGTTACTTCTGCCATTTAAAGCAGTTGTCAATCCAATTGCCATTCATCAGCTGGCAATTTGTCATTTTATATAAACAGTTTTTATAGTCTCCATTTGTCTTCCATAAAAGTGGCATATAAATCATTATGCTTCTAATATAGAAGCAGAGAGATAGACTTAGACAAGCTTTGGGACAGAAAGGAACAGAAGTTCGACTTCCTGACTCACTGTGCAGTGGATACTCTTCTATTCTTAGTACCTTTTCTTCTTTCCTATTTCATCCTACTAGATTTGGAAAGAGGTGGGGAGACAAATGGCTAACGTGGTCATAAAATGTATGAATTTTTGTGGGAAATGAGATACACAAGCTTCTCTGCAATGTGCCTAAGCAAATATATAATTTTGAACTGGTGTGAAATGGATGTTATCAAAGTTTCATACTAGTGAGCTCTTGCAAAGATGGATTTTATTGTTTCACCTTTTGGGGGTTCAAATTGCTTCCCTTTCTCAGACCAGAGAGACATTATGCAAAAGAAGAAACTTTAAAAATGACCTTTCAAGTCCTATAATCAAGGTTATTGCAGTATATATTGCAATGTGAGTGAAAGTCCTTTTTCAGAATGTAGGCTGTGCAGTGTAAACTAGTAAGCACAATGCTTCATTACACTATGAAAAGCTGCAAAAGCTGTGAAGTAGTTTTGACTAGTAAGCCTTCATAGTTTTGACTATGAAGCAGGGAGTACTGAAATTATTGTGTGCCACAGACAACATAGACCTTGGCTTTTAACAGCTTGCTTTTAAGAACAGTATGTTTCTCAATGTAAATCTTTATTCATTTCTAAACTATTTAAAAACATTGTTTTAAAAATTTCTCCTTTCCTCCAGCCAAATGTCAATCAACTGTTAAAAGCCAAGCTTCCAGAACACTCTATATTTGCACCTCTAATCAATTATTAAAACTTGTATTCATTCAACATTTTGTACATGATTACAATAGAAACAAAATATATGCCCTTGCTTGGTCATTTTAGCTGGGGTAGACACCTAGCTGGCCTGCTCCCATGAAGACACCATATCCTGAGACATCCTAGAGGAGCCACTGCACTCAGAGCAGCAGGTAAGAACCCACTCCCACTACCCTATGCACCAGAGCTACAACTGGGAGACTGGGGAACTCAGGACCAATCAGCCACCCAAATCCCACCCCTCTGGAATATCACTCCCCTTCTGCCCCTCCCTTGGTCCTTTTGGCTGGGGCAGATACCTAGCTGGTCTACTCCTGTGAAGATACCTTATCCTGAGACATTCTAGAGAAGCCACTCCATTTAGAACAGTGAAAAGCTAGCTGGTCTGCTCCTGTAAAGACACCATATCCTGAGCAATCCTAAAGGAACTACTGCACTCAGAGCAACAGGATTTCAGGATTCCAGAGGCAGCCTGAGTCCCAGGAGTTCTCCAACCCAGGAGCTCAGGACATCTGGACTCTGAGGAGTTCTGACACAAGCAAGATAACTGGAAAGACAGGCTCCAGTCAGAGACAATGAGTGCAGATAGCACTAGAGTTAACCAGATGGAGAAAGGCAAGTGCAAGAACATAAGTAATAGAAACCAAAGTTACTTGGCATCATCAGAACCCAGTTCTCCCAACATAGCAAGCCCTGGACACCCCATCACACAGGAAAAGCAGGATTTAGAATTAAAATCACTTCTCATGATGATGATAGATGACTTTAAGAAGGACATAAATAACTCACTTAAAGAAGTACAGGAGAACACAGGTAAACAGGTAGAAGCCCTTAAAGAGGAAACACAAAAATCCCTTAAAGAACTGTAAGAAAACACAACCAAACAGGTGAAGGAATTAAACAAAACCATCCGGGATCTAAAAACGGAAGTAGAAACAATAAAGAAATCTCAAAGGGAGACTACCCTGGGGATAGAAAACCTAGGAAAGAGATCAGGAGTTATAGACACAAGCACTACCAACAGAATACAAGAGATAGAAGAAAGAATGTCATATGCAGAAGATTCCATGGAAAACATTGACACAACTGTCAAAGAAAATGCAAAATGCAAAAGGCTCCTAACGCAAAACATCCAGAAAATCCAGGACACAATGAGAAGACCAAACCTAATGATAATAGGTATAGATGAGAGTGAAGATTCCCAATTTAAAGGGCCAGTAAATATCTTCAACAAAATTATAGAGGAAAGCTTCCCTAACCTAAAGAAAGAGATGTCCATGATCATACAAGAAGCCTACAGAAATTCAAATAGACTAGACCAGAAAAGGAATACCACCTGTCACATTATAATCAAAACATCAAATGCACAAAACAAAGAAAAAATACTAAAAGCAGTAAGGGAAAAAGGTAAAGTAACATATAAAGGCAGACCTATAAGAATTACACCAGACTTCTCACCAGAGACTATAAAAGCCAGAAGATCCTGGACTTATATCATATAGACCCTAAGAGAACACAAATGCCAGCCCAGACTACAATATCCAGCATAACTTTCAATCACTATGGATGGAGAAACCAAGATATTCCATGACAAAGCCAAATTTATACAATAGCCTCCCACAAATCCAGTACTTCAAAGGATAATTGATGGAAAACTCCAAAACAAGGAGGAAAACTACAACCTAGAAAAAGCAAGAAAGTAATCTTCCAACAATCCCAAAAGAAGATAGCTACACAAACATAATTCCATTTCTAATAACAAAAATAACAGGAAGTAACAATCATTTTTCCTTAATATCTCTTAACATCAGTAGACTCAATTCTCCAATAAAAAGACGTAGACTATCAGACTGAATACATACACAGGACCCAAAATTTTGCAGCATACAGGAAATGCACCTCAGTGACAAAGACAGACACTACCTCACAGTAAAAGGATGGAAAACAATTTTTCTAGCAAATGGTCCCAAGAAACAAGCTGCAGTAGTTATCCTAATATCAAATAAAATTGACTTTCAACCAAAAGTAATCAAAAAAGATAAGGAAGGACAATTCATACTGATCAAGAAAAAAATCTACCAAGATGAACTCTCAGGTCTGAGCATCTATGCTCCAAATGCAGGGGCACCCACATATATAAAAGAAACATATATAAAAGAAACTAAATTCAAAGCACACATTGAACCTCACACCATAATAGTGAGGGATTTCAACACCCCACTCTCAGCAATGGACAGATCATGGAAATAGAAACTAAACAGAGACACAGTGAAATTAACAGAAGTTATTAACCTAATGGATTTAACTGATCTCTATAGAACATTTCATCCTAAAACAAAAGAAGATACCTTTTCTCAGCACTTTATGGTACTTTCTCCAAAAAAGACCATATAATTGGCCACAAAACTGGCCTCAACAAGTACAAAAAGATTGAAATAATCCCTTGCATCCTATCAGATCACCACTGAATTAACCAAGTAGAAACAGAAAGAACTATACAAAATATCAACAAAACCAGGAGCAGGTTCTTTGAGAAAATCAACAAGATCAATAAACCCTTAGCCAGACTAACCACGGGGCACAGAGACAGTATCCAAATTAATAAAATCAGAACTGAATAGGGAGACATAACTACAGAAACTGAGGAAATTAAAAAAAAAAATCATCAGATTCTACTACAAAGGCCTATACTCCACAAAACTGGAAAATCTGGATGAAATGGACAATTTTCTCGACAGATACCAGGTACGAAGGTAAATTCAGGAGCAAATAAACCATCTAAACAGTCCCATAACCCCTAAAGAAATAGCAGCAGGCATTAAAAGTCTCCCAACTAAAAAAGCCCAGGATCAGATGGTTTTACTGCAGAATTCTATCAGACCTTCAAGGAAGACCTAATACCGATTCTCTTGAAACTATTCCATGAAGTAGAAACAGAAGGAACACTACCCAATTCGTTCTATAAAGCTACAATCATGCTTATACCTAAACCTCACAAAGACCCAACAAAGAAAGAGAACTTCAGACCAATCTCCCTTATAAATTCCAATGCAAAAATACTCAATAAAATTCTAGCAAACTGAATCGAAGAACACATCAAAACAATCATCCATCATGATCATTGGGCTTTATCCCAGGAATGCAGGATGATTCAATATTCGGAAATCCATCAATGTAATCAATTATATAAACAAACTCAAAGAAAAAAACCACATGATCATCTCACTAGATGGTGAGAAAGCATTTGACAAAATTCAACATCCCTTCATTGTAAAAGTCTTGGGAAAAATCAGATTTCAAGCCCATACCTAACATAGTAAAAAACAATATATAAGCAAACAGTAGCCAACATCAAACTAAATGAGAGAGAAACTTGAAGCAATCCCACTAGATAGGGACTAGACAAGGCTGCCCACTCTCTCCCTACTTATTCAATATAGTACTGGAAGTCTTAGCCAGAGACGTTTGACAACAAAAAGAAGTCAAAGGGATACAAATAGGAAAGGAAGAAGTCAAAATATTACTATTTGCAGATGATATGCTAGGATACTTAAGTGACCCCAAAACTTCCACCAGAAAACTCCTAAACCTGATAAAGAAATTCAGCAAAGTGGCTGGTATATATAAATCAACTCAAACAAATCAGTAGCTTTTCTCTACTTGAAAGATAAACAGGCTGAGAAAGAAATTAGAGAAATGACACCCTTCACAATAGTCACAAATAATATAAAATACCTTGGTGTGAATCTAACGAAGCAAGTGAAAGATCTGAATGACAAAAACTTCAAGTCTCTGAAGAAAAAAATTGAAGAAATCTCAGAAGATGGAAAGATCTCCCATGCTCGTGGATTGGCAGGATTATATATAGTAAAAAATGGCCATCTTGCCAAAAGCAATCTACAGATTCAATGCAATCCCCATCGAAATTCCAAATTTATTCTTCATAGAGATAGAAAGAGCAATTTGCTAATTCATTTGGAAAAACAAAAAACTCAGGATAGTGAGAACTATTCTCAACAATAAAAGAACTTTTGGGGGAATCACCATTCCTGACATCCAGCTGTACTACAGAGAAATAGCAACAAAGACTGCATGGTATTGGTACAGAGACAGGCAGGAAGATCAATGGAATAGAATGAAGACTCAGAAATGAACCCACACACCTCTGGTCACTTGATCTTTGACAAAGGAGCTAAAACCATCCAGTGGAAAAAAGACAGCATTTTCAACAAATGGTGCTGGTTCAACTGGAGGACAACCTGTAGAAGAATGCAAATAGATCCATACTTATTTCTCTGTACAAAGGTCAAGTACAAGTGAATAAAGGACCTCCACATAAAACCAGACACACTGAAACTAATAGAAGAGAAGGTGGGGAAGAACCTTGAATACTTGGGCAAAGGGGAAAAGTTCCTGAACAGAACAACAATGGCTTATGCTCTAAGATCAAGAATTTTCAAATGGGACTTCATAAAATTGCAAAGCTTCGTAAGTCAAAGGCTCTGTCAATAGGACAAAATGGTAACAAACAGACTGGGAAAAGATCTTTACCAATCCCATATCCGATAGAGGGCTGATATCCAATACACTACAAAGAGCTCAAGAAATTATACTCCAGACAACCAAATAACCCTATTAAAAAAATTGGGTTAGAGAGCTAAACAAAGAATTCTCAACTGAGGAAACTCAAATGGCCAAGAAGCATCCTTAGTCATCAGGGAAATGCAAATCAAAACAACCCTGTGATTCCACCTCACACCAGTCAGAATGGCTAAGATAAAAATCTCAGGTGATTGTAGATTCTGGTGAAGATGTAGAGAAAGAGGAACACTCCTCCATTGTTGGTGGGATTGCAAGCTGGTACAACCACTCTGGAAATCAGTCTGGCAGTTCCTCAGAAAATTGGACATATTATTACCCAAGGACCCAGCTATACCACTCCTGGGCATATATCCAGAAGATGCTCCAACATATAACAAGGACATATGGTCACAGCAGCCTTATTCATAACAGCCATAAACTTGAAAGAACCCAGATGTCCTTCAACAGAGGAATGTATCAAAAAAAATATGGTACATTTACACAATGGAGTATTACTCAGTATTAAAAACATTGAATTTGAGAAATTCTTAGGTAAATGGATGAAGCTAGAAAATATCATCCTGAGTGAGGTAACCCAATCACAAAAGAACACACATGGTATTCTTACACTGATAATTGGATATTAGTCCAGAAGCTTGAAATACCCAAGATTCAGCTCACAGACCACATGAAGCTCATGAAGAAGGAAGACCAAGTATGGGTGCTTTGGTCCTTCTTAGATGGGGTAACAAAAAGGGAACAAATATGGAGTCAAAGTGTGGACAGAACTGAAGGAGGGGCAGTCTGGAGACCATTCCACCTGGGTATCCATTCCATGTGCAGTCACCAAAGGTAGATACTGATGTGGATGTCAGGAAGTACATGCTGACAGGAGCCTGATATAGCTGTCTCCTTAGAGGTCTGCCAGAGTCTGACATAATCAGAGGTGAATGCTTACAGCTAGCCATGGAGCTGATCAAGGGGTTCCCAATTGAGGAGTTAGAGAGAAGACTGAAGGAGCAGAAAGGGATTGAGGTCTCATGAGGAGAGAAAGAATACCAACTAACCAGAGCTCCCACTGTCTAAACCACCAGCTTGGGAACACATAAGGAGGGACCCATGGCTCTAGCTGTATATGTAGGGGAGGATGGCCTTGAAGGGAATTGGTAGGAGTGGAGATCCTTGGTCCCATGAAGGCTGGACGCTGAGTGTGGGGTAATTCAAGGGTGGGGAGGTGCGAGTGGAAGGGTAGGTAGGGGCACATCCTCATAGATGCAAGAGGAGAGGGGATGGGATGGGAGTTCCTGGGTGGTGGTGGTGGGGAATGGGGTAAAGGGATAACATCTGAAATGTAAATAAAATATCCAATAAAAAATTTAAAAAATATATATTTTTTGCTTACTTTGTTATGGTAACATTATCTACTCCAGTGATTATACCCTATAGTTATGATCTTGAAAGTCAATAGTAGGCTAATCCATATGCACCTCTCCCTAACATTTCTGATTTGTTTATTTTTTGCATCTTTTTCCAGTTATTCCCTACTTTCTCCTCTTGCCTGATGCTAAAATGTTTAAAAATTTCAATATGAAATCATGGGGAACCTCCCTCTTGGCAATCAGCACAGGCTCTTCTGCTTTTCCTAAATGTAGTTTAGTATGTCATTGATTACACTGAAACTACTTGTGGCATTAGGAAGAGCTTTGCATACTGCTATCACCTATTTTGTCACCTGTTATTGGATCTCAATCTAAATATTTTTATTTTGCTATTTTACTCATATCTTTCTTTTCCATGCCACCATCACATTACAATAATGTACTCAACCATTTTCACTATGGTATCCTACTAATAGTAATAAGTTTTGAATATTTAAGATACACAATTTTAACATTAAATTGGCAGTAGTTTAGCCTTATTTCAGGTCAAAACATCTGTCTAAGAAAAGAAAAGATGATTAATTTTCCATTTGTTTGGGGATAAGGGACTATTTATAAAGCAAACAGACAAATCACTTCAAACAGAGAAAGCACTGAACATAAGCTATGTACTTATTCAATCAATACCCCATGACCTTTCAGATGAAAGGGTGACAGTCATCCATTGAGGGTGGAGAGGCGAAAGTTCTACGCACTGCTTATGAGATTTAGAGGTCTCTTGGTTATGCAAAAAACAGAATATAATAGAAACTTCAGAAAACACTAAAAGCAGAGTCATGACTACATATTTTTCTAAGCTTCCCATTCACTACCAGTTTGCATCTTTTAATGAGCCCTTCTGTTCCCCAAACTAAGGACACATTCTGTTTATTGTGTGGCTGGACCCTCCCCCCTTTATATTCAGCTGTCTGTCTATGCTCTCTTCACAGTGCAAGGAATAGCCCTAAATCAAGAGCCCAATGCATGGCTAACCCTTTCAGCACTCTGGGGATCATATGACAGAGCTCAGAGAAATGAGGGAGGTCCTCAATAACAAAGCAGGACATTATTTCCAGTGAAGACTTGTAGCTATGTGCACCTCTGTTGCAAGAACAATTGGTCTTTGTTTTTCCTCTGAGCCAGCTTGACTGTTCCATTGCGGAAAAACGCAAAGGAGTTCTCATAGCTTTTTGAAAGCCCCTGAGACTAAACAGAAACCACTCTATCCTTAGAGACCCAGACATGTGTTTAGAAAAAGATATTTCACTAATTCACTAGTCAAAATTCATTATCTTTCCAAATGAAGTATAGTTATCATGGCAAAACTGTGATTTAAAGGAGGTAAAATAACTATATAGTGATAAGTGTCCTTTTAACAAATCAATGACAATACACATTTTGGAGTCATGAGGCTCAGAAATGTACCTTTAAACTCAATATAGCTTTTCTCAAAAGTTTGTTGGATCATATTTTAGAAATCAAACTGGGCTGTATTTAATAGGTTTTACAAACTTTTGAATACATATTGCCTTTTATTTAGTTGCTTTTCAGAGTTTTTAGACTTGTGATGTAACATGAAAGACTGTGATACTGCAATGCTGCATTAGGATGCAGCAGAAATGAAAGTATACTATTTATGTAAAGGTTTAACCTTTAATTTAATGTTCTCTAAGGAGATCGGTGACTTGTGATGGTCACTGAGTACATCTAACTTATTTTACAAATGAGGTGAAACAATTGTTGAGACACAATTCAGGACCTCAGACCCATTAACTCTCTTTTAACTCTCTCTCTCTGTCTCTCCCTCTCCCTCTCTCTCTCTCTCTCTCTCTCTCTCTCTTTCTCTCTCTCTCTCTTTCTTTTTCTCTCTCTCCCTCTTCCCCCCTCAAACACTAGCTAACCCCTTGTGCTTCTTTTTCTTTTGAGAGCTGTAGAATTGATACTATCACAGAAAACAAATTCCTCTCTGTTGATAAAATTTACTAGAGATTGTGAATTTCTGTCTCGACATTTGGTAGCATCTCTTCATATATAAGAACAACAAAAAATATACCAACAATTTTCACAAACCCAAGAAGCTTCACAGAAGGCAAAAGGTCAATTTCAGAGTCTTTAATACAATTGTTATAAAATCACCCAAAACCCATTTTAGGGAGAGGCTTAGATGCAGAATTATAAATTCTTGATACTCTTTTGTAATAATGTTTCTAATTAAAAAAAAATAGTCTCTAAGAAAATGTATTAAAATTTGAACAAAAACTTATGGTTTACATTTTGGTAAATTGATTAATATAAATATGAAATAATCTTGGGCATAAATATTCCATAAAAATTATGGTACTGAATCTCTGGAACATTTAGTCAGAAAGACATTACAGAACTTTGCAGTATTGCTCCACTCTATGTTTACATACATGTTAATGGAACCAAGACATAATGTTTTAGATTTGGACAAACTTTTTGAAGAATCCAGTGATCACACATGAAAATTACATGACTTTAGAAAGGTAAATCTCAATAAATATTAAATCTTGGGTTCTGCTGACACAAAACTATCTATTGCTAAATCTAAAAAATTAAATTACAGATTAGTTTTCTGAATGCTTTAAATTATACATTTTCAAGCACAGTTGACATTTTTGCAGAATGATATTGGACTGATGCATAGCCAAAATAATCTTCAAACACTATTATTTTATCAAAACTAAAGCAGCCAGTCTTAAAGCAACTTCCTCATGCAAATTGTTTTGTCAAGTTCTCAATATACAAATATTAGGAGGTATTATTGTACTTTTACTAGTACCCAATAAAGTAATTTTGAATTTTCTGTTCCATGGACACAGACTATTCCCTGTAATCACAGATTATTAATAAATATTAAAAAAAATAAAGATTGTGTTTTAAATTGCATGAGATTTATGCACTCATCAGTATGAGACTTTAATTAGTTAAACCATTTTTGTTTTATGAGATAAAATGATTAAATAATTAAGAAAAATCACCTACAGAAAAAAAGAAACCCTGATTTCTAGTTTTTGAAATTCCTGCAACAGTTTCATACATGCATGTACACATATAGTCTACAGATGGTTTTAAGTTATGTTAGTTAATTGATTTAAGTAATGGAAGCAATAGGATCTTCACAGTTTAAATTGATCCTATTAGACTCTTATTGAAAAGTATTCCTGACATGTATCATATACTACAAAAATTGGGTTGTAAAGTCAAGCAATTAAGGTTAACACTGGAAAAAAAAGTAAAACACCTTATTTCTAACATTATTGGAAGTTTTAATTGTACATAGAGACTTAAGAGTAGTAACTTCATAGAAAATGATGCCAAGGTATTTGTTTTAATAGTTGTATAGCATAAAATGCATAGAAACATATTTGCTTAATTTTATGTACAGTATATGATTGTAATGTCACTTAATTTTTAATCTTTGACATTTGGAAGAAGTTATCTATGTGTCATCCTAATTTATAAGTACCTAATAGGTACTTATGGGGTTGGACGAGATGGCTCACCGGTCAAGAGCATTGCTTGAACTTCCAGATAATCCAGGTTAGATTACCAAGGTGTTGACCTTCATGGAAGTTGACAATTTATCAGTTATTTCAATCCAATTTTTCTTATGGTTTCTATATACACTACATTCATTTGATGCACATATACATAAATGAAAATTATCTATGTACATAAATAAAAAAATAAACTAAAATATGCTAGTACTCTGTTCTAAAATTAGTGAAACCAGTATTGCCTAGTGTTCCCAATCTTCAGTTCTACAATAAAATGAATAATATTGATAAAGCTTTTAGGAAACAGCATTCTTTTTTTTTTTATTGGAACTTTTATTTACATTTCAGGTGTTTTCCCCCTTACCCCCTTTCCCCCCTCCCTCCCAGGAACTCCCTATCCCTTCCCCCTCCTCCTGCCTCTATGATGGTGTACATAGAGAAAACAGCATTCTTACACATGTAGGAGGAAATGAAACTTGATATAAACATTGTGGAGAAAAATGTTACAACATAAAACGAACAAACAAACATACAAAAGCATATTCATGCTTCACTTCCTTAGCAGCAGGTTAGGTTTCATGAGACATGTCATAATTTTCCCCAACAGTTCATTTAAATAATGATTTTTATCTATAGGTATATTATCATGTATACTTACTTTGCCCTTTTTGTTATAATCTTATAGTACTTCTTCATCATAGCTATCTTTTGGTGATATTGCCATTTGTGGTGTGTGTGTGTGTGTGTGTATGTTGGTGTATGGTGTGTTTACTATTTTTTATAACTTTCTAGTATTAAGAGATACCCCAGAACTAGGGAAATGGCATCTTTAGATTCCATCAATAGAACAACTAGAGAAGAAATTTCGTGACAATTTTGACATGAGTTTAATCCCAAGACCCACACATTAAACAAAATAACCCCAAGTTTTTGAGTTGTCCTCAACTAGAATGTTTTTCTTCAACAGATATTATACAATTTTAATAAAGTCTAATATGCAAAAGGGAGAAAAATAAGTATATTCATAAGATTATTGTTCATTCAATAACACTTTACAATAGTCAGGCATTCCTAGCCTAACTGCATCAAGATGGGTAAATAAAGAGGAATTTTATGTTATACATATTTTATAAATTAGGCACCAGTAGCTAAATTCAATATGAGATTTACTCTGTAAAGGTCACCAAACCTTCAGAAACTTAGACAGGCTAAGGGATTTTTATAGTACTCTAGAGACATTGTCGTCAAAAATATGTTATCATCTTGGATGTTAAAATAACCTTTAAGGTTAGATTTAATTTTAAGTAATGATTAAATATTCCATAGAAGATACAACATCAATACTTAAGTGCTTACAATCCTAAAACTATTAATTGGCAAATTACCCTAGTATTTCTTATTTAGATATACAATGTATTTCCTCTATTTATCCTATTTCTACAAACTAATCATGAAATATTATTCACTCTTCTTGAATGGAAAAATGAGTGTTGTGAAGATTTTATATGTGTATTTAATTTTACTTCCTTGAAAAATTTCCTTTAACCAAAGTAAACTGTCCATAAATAAGTAAAGTATAACATTACAATTATGAAATTTATACTTGTAACAATTCAAGATATACTTGCAAAATAAACAGCAGAAAATATTAAATAAATCAACAAAACTCTAAAAACAAAAGCAATAAATGTTGAAAATATTTTTAATATTTGCTATATTAGCAATAACATCAGCAGAGGGTAATGTTAAAAATCTCCCCAATGTACAAATGTATGATGCTTCTCAATAATGAACCATGGCTTTCAGTCACCACCAATGCCTTCCACAGCACGACAGCACAACAAGAAGACTTTGGCCAGATGCCAGTGTCTTCATCTTGAATGTCCTGTGCTACAAAACTGGGAAGATAAAAATGGATGCTCTTTATAAATTATTCATTTTCAAGAATTCTGTTTAAGTAGCATAAAATGAACCGAAGCTCCAACCAAACATGCACATCTAGTCGAATTCTCATTCAAAACTAGAGCAATGGAGAAACTTTCTCAGACAGAAGGCAAGAGAATTTACCACTCAAAAACACTCATTAAAGGCACCAGGGCATCAACATATAATATTTGTTAAAACATTTTGTTAAAATTAGCTATTGAACATATCAATATACAATAGTAGTAAATTGAATCAAAGATAAAGTTAATGTATGAACAATTATAATTTAATGGCATATATTTAGCATACAAATTTAGTCAAATACTTGATTTTTTTAATGTTAGAGTGGAAAAGAATTAATATAAGATATGAATAACAAATATAAATAAACCAATCAAAACAATAATGAAATAAAACAATATAATATAGTGTCCATTAAAACTTAACAGGCATATGTGTTTAAAAATCAACTCTATGCTATTTATTAGTCATACGCATGCCACACACACACATACACACACATGTACACATGTACACATGTACACACACTTTCAGATATATACTATATACTAAATATAGCTCAGATGGCTGCCTCTGTTGGTACAAATATAAATATGTTAATTTAGATTACCCATATTCATATATTATCATGATAAAATGACATGTATTCAATCCCTGTGCTAGGAAACAGACATAAAAATAGCCCCAAGACTTGTTGGACAGTTATTTTATCTGAATAGGTGAGACTAAGGCTTAATGAGATACTATGTTTCAAATACATTATGTGAAGAACACCTTTTTTTGACTGCTGGGCTACACATTCATGTATGTGTATATGCCATGTATGTCAACTCCCATCAACTCATATAGCACAGATAAGAATAAATATGCAAATAAAGAGTACTAAACAACCTAAACCACTGTTATAATACACCTCTTAGTAGAAATAGTTACAGCAAGGAGATACTTGTATTTTGTTCCCAATCCATATATAACATATTTTATTATGAAATATACATGAAACCAAGCATGCAAGACCAAATTTTCCAGAAAATTCAAAATAGAAATATCACACAAATAAGTATCTTACAATATAATTAAAATATAAGACTCATATAGAAATAAAATAAAGATATAATCAAGTAGAAAATTGGAACTTGTATGAAACAGTTATTCTAAGGTACCCAACTCTATGCTCAAATTTCTTTCTTCCTGTGACAGAGTCTGCCCTTAGCCAAGGCTCTCTCCTCAACATCCCAATGGCAAGGATGGTGGTTTCTATTTGCACTCTTGGAGTTTTATTTTCTTGTATTAACTTGAAGTCAATCTTTCTTAAAAATTATAGGAAAAACTATTCTCTCACTTATTCCTTTATTAGTCTGGAAACAAAACAAAGGGTTTTGGTCCATTTTATAATGCTAGTATAATCTAAGTAGAACCAGACAAAAATTCTACAAGAAAATAAAACATGAGCCAATCTAAATTGCAAACAGATGAAAATTCTAAGACAAAAAGGAGTTCATAGAATAATACATGAGAAAAGAACACTTCATTCAGAACTGTGAATATGCAGCAATACAAAATCTCATCAAATAACAGATTACTGGAAATGAAAAGAAAATTATATAATATTAAAATATGCAATTCATTCTACAGTTAAAATAGTCTTTAAACTTTAAAAACAAGAAATGCAAAGGTTAGTTTTCCTTAAATAAGTATTTGTTACAGTTTAAAAAAAAAAAACAAATAGAATACTTGTCTTAGAATAAAAATATTTTAATTAAAATCCAGAAAATGAGAAGAATACATTTTATGAAACAGTCATTGATTTAAAACCACAACAAAATCTGGTTCTTATAAAAATCAAATACATTTGATAAAGGATAACAGAAATAGAAAGAAAAACAAACCATTTCTCTTCCATATGGCTTACTGTCTCACTTTAAAGAACACAGGAACATAAGGACAGGAGGTAGCTCAGTTGTGAACATAGATCAATGCATAACACTCATATCACTTACTAGGCTGATGACCTACCCTTGTGTTTATTAGCCAGATCTGGGTGTAAGCTGGGTTAGACCCCTGGGGTTCCTTGTCCAACCAGCATAACTCCATGGAGTTTAAGCCAATGAGAAACACCAGTCTCAAAGTAGATGAATAGCACTTCTGAAGATGATATCTGAGGATCTGAGGTTGTGTTCTATCTCTACTACCACCACACACCACACACATGTTTTACTTACATGCACATTAAAAAAGGAAACCCAAGTTTTATAATATATATATATATAAATTTATATATATGAGAAAGTAGTTCAGTTATGTGTTCTTGATGATGGACATAAATTATCTGAAGTAAGAAAGAATTCACAGACTGGAACATATTGCAATTAAATTTTCTCTCTAAAAATATAATACAGTATAAGTAGAAATATCAACATTTAAAGTATTCTTTAATATTTATAGTATTGGAATAAGGAAAGACAAAATGACCAACACTAGTGAATAGATAGACCACTTGTAGAATGATTGATGTGCCTTTGTATATTAGAGGAGATTATGTAAATAATCCACATGTAAAACTTGGGCCACTGAATATTCACAAAAGTGTACAAAGAAATTCAAATTTGTGATTTATAGACTTCTTACATATTACCCGAGTCATTAAATATCTATGAAATTTTCTAAATTCAAAATTGAATTTGTATATGGTTTATAAATTCTGTATTTCCATACTAGTTCTTAGGCAAAATGTTTGATATTTCTTATAAAATGCAAAGAAAACTTTTTAAATATGTATTGACAATTTAGTTTGCTGAAAATAAATATCGAACTTATTTATGAGTAAGTAGTTTTCCCAGACAGTAATTCAGGACGACAATATTTACATCAGAACGGAGAGCAAAGAGAGATAGAGAGAGATGAGCAATCACTTATAGACATTGTGATGATTTGGAATTGTGAATGTTGAGAAGACATGTGATTTAATAACAATTTTAATCTTTGTGTTAGATTTACACAGTAGCTTTTCTCCCTCATACACCATAATAGAAATTACTTTTATGATTTAAGATAGAAACTTCTAGTTAATATCTTAGAAAAATGCTAACGTTATCCACTTAAAACATTAATCTTGAAGTTACACACACTAACACGTCGTATAATTTAAACTATCCTTGAAATCTTTGTTAAACAGAAACTCTCAAAAAATTGTATCTATTTTATGTTTCCATGATTCAGAAGATGAGATTTTTATAGATTCCTATTGTTTTGAAAAATCTAAAGCTTAACATTGCTCAGAAAGCAGCATAAAACAAACAAAAAGATTCTGGCCATTCTTCTGTGGCCTGTTGGGGCATCTTATGGGTGTATGTCTAAGAGTAGTATAGCTGAATCTTCAGGTAAACCTATTTCCAATTTTCTGAGAAACTCCAGATTTATTTCCAAAGTAGTTGTACCAGTTTACAATCCCACCATCATGGAGGAGTGTTCTTTTTCCACATTCTTGCCAACTTGGGCTGTCTCATGAGTTTTTGATCTTAGACATTCTGAATGGTATAAGGTGGAATCTCAAAAATGTTTTAATTTGCATTTCCCTGATGACTAATGACATTTCTTTGGGTGCTTCTTGGCCATTCAAAATTCCTCTGTTGTGACTTCTGTTTACTCCCTAATAAGTGGATATTAGCCAAAAAAAAGTACAGAGTACACAGGATATCCACGAAGTCAAGAAGGTTAACAAATCAAAGGGCCCAAGTGGGAGTAAATCAATCCCACTTAGGAAAGAGAAGAAAGCATTAAAGAGGGAGCCGGGGCAGAGGGAGGTAGGAACTTGGATGGGGGAAGGTGTTAGCATCAAGTCTTAATATCAAAAGAAGGGACAGGAAGAGGGAAAGGAGAACATGATCAGATATTGGGGGAGTGGAACAGAAAATGAAAAAAAAAAATCTGACCAGCAAAGACACTGAAAATAAATTCCAAGACAAATAACAGCTGAGAAAAAGTAGTTTAACTATCAAATTATTACTGTGGAATATCGTAAATACCTACAGATCTGCTAAGCCTCAATTATGTATCCAAAAGGAAGATGGAGAAATCACTCATTAGATAAGGAAAGAAAATTTAAAAAATTAAAAAGCTAGAAACTCAGACACTATTACTGATGCCAAGAAGCTCAGTATAGCTTCCCATAAGAGGTTCATGCCAGCACCTGACAAATGCAGATGAGGATGCTCTCAGCCAACCAATGGACTGAGCATGGTGACCACAATGTAAGAGTTAGGAGAAAGACTGAAGGAGATGAAGGAGTTTGCAACCCCATAGGAAGAACATCAATATTAACCAACTCACCCTCCAGAGCTCCCAGGAACTAAACCACCAACCAAAGAGTACACATGGAGTGACCCATGGCTCCAGCTGCATATGTAGCAGAGGATGGCTTTATCTGGCATAGATGGAAGGAGAGGGCTTGGTCCTGTAGAGGGTGAAGAGAGATGCTAGAGGGGTGAGGCACGAGTGGGTGGGTCAATTCTCCATCTCTCAGCACTCTTAATTGGCCCTTATTCTTCAGCAATGTGTGGACCCATGAGTGTTTTCACTACCACATTTGCATGTCTATTAATACTGTCATTGTTCAGGTCTTATTTAGGTAGCCTTATTCTTGAAGTGTCATGGTTGTAGCCTCTCTGAGTTTCTAGGAAACACAGTGTCATAGCAAACTTCCAGGTCATCTGCTTCTTCAATATTTGTTCCAGCTTTTCTACTATGTTGAAGCCATAGTTACAAGAATTAAGTTCTAGATATACTCTTTGTGGTTGGGATATCTATGATCCATTGATCTCTCTGGTTTATATCCCATTATAGGTTTCTATATGATCTCCACTATCTGAAAGCAGGAGTTTTGTTGATGAAAAGTGATAGCTACAGTTAACTGTGGGTATATGGAAAAGAATTAAAATGAAATTAGGAATTATACTGGTTATTTAAAGTGGTAGTAGTATGTTCTCTTCTAAGATCCATCACCTCACTAACCCAGGTTACCTGATTAAGTTCTAGTACAAAATGTGATTACTCTTCTGTGGAACAAGTTCAAGTCAAAACTGTTGGTTGCTGTCAAGTTATAAAGGTCACTATTGTAAATCTAGTGATATCATGCTAGGATGATCTTCTTTGTTTTTCATAGCATTAAAGCTGGATCAGACTGTTGGTTACTTCCTTCCCTTAGAAGCTTACAACTACTGCATGGTATTTAAAAGCTGGACAGTATGAAGTGGGTTTTAAGGTTAGATTCAGCTCAAAGTTTTTGAGTCCTGAATATGAAGTATACAATGACATCAACAAAAAGTCCTTAACTTTTATCTATAAGAGGTCATCAAGGGTAAAACAATGGCTTGTATGGTTTGGGAGTCCCTTGGATTACACAGCCCAATAACTTGAACTTAGATTTCTCATACCTGGTACTGCTGTTTTTGTTAGACAGAAAAAATAGGAAAGGAGGAGGAAGGTAAATTCAGAGCAATACAGAAAGATGTTTCATAAAGCCTCAAACAATTATAGCATTTTATATGTAACTAAAATTATATGCAATGTACAATTAAGTATACATATAAATATGTGTATATACATATATGTATTACACAGTATATCTATATACAGTAAAATTCAAGTGATGTATATGTGTATATACATATGTATATATATATTCATATACATATATGAAGACTTAAATCTTGGAAGAGAAAATTAGATCTCATTGAAAATTTTTGAAAAGCATTTTCTAAATGATGATAAATTTCAGCATAATAAAGAATCAAAAATTTAAAAATATTTTCAATAAAATAATAGCCTATTAGAAGAGTGCCTAAGCATTAACATGGATAATGAATTATTTTAAACAGTCATATTAATTACTACTCACAGAAAATGCCATCATAATATGGAAATACATTATTTAGATATATTTGAAGGATTCCTTTACATGTTTCGTTGATGTTGTTAATTTGATTTTTGTTCTATAGTTTTGAAGTGGTTGAGATTGAATTCAAGGCCTGTTACATGTTGGACCAGAGCTACTAGTTGTGTGTGTGTGTGTGTGTGTGTGTGTGAGAGAGAGAGAGAGAGAGAGAGAGAGAGAGAGAGAGAGAGAGAGAAGAGGGAGAGAGAGAGAGAGAGTTTTACAGCTATAATGACTTTTTTTTTCCTTTGAGGATCTCACAAATGTTTGAAATTAAATCATTCTGGGCAACATAACGCCCACCCATGTCAGTCTGTTTGCTCATCTAACTTTAACAACCTTTTCATGTTCTTTTCAACATTCATGAATTTTTAGTTTGATTTTTACTTTTTGTCTTTGAGAATCACTGCATTTACCCTAAAAAGTGCTAACATATATAAACATAGGCAAGCCATCCTTCCTCCTTGATTCAAAGAAGCTTTCTCTACAATAAACAGTGGTGTAAACAGAAACCCAGACCTGCCCAGAGGAAAAGAATCAGTGATGGTTGAGTGCTAAGTCTTAAACAGGATGCTGATATCAATCCATCTATGGCTCATGGTAGAAAAGGGAAAGAATAAAGGGGCAGGAATTCACAGGATACCTGTGAGATTTCTTCTTGCCATTAATCCTTTAGCAGCTGTACAGTAGCTTCCTTCACTGAGCCTCCACAAGACAGGATAACAGTCATCATGGACTAGGAAGTGGCACATGAATCTAAGTCTCTCTGCTGAATTACTGATGGCTCTTGAGTGATGGAAAACCATTGTCTAGACATATATTTTTGAAGTAACTATCTAATTGTTCATTTTTATATATTAAAATAAGTATAATTAAAGAATATTCAAATTTATTTAGTTTAGAATTTATGGTAAATATTTAATAGATAAGACTATAAAAGTAATTCTGAAAATATTAAGCAGACTATTCCTTATATGCAGTATTAAATATGGGAAAAAAGAAGATCCAAAGTCAAGACTACAATATATTTAAGGACTGATCAAGAAGATGTTTCAGAGAATGCTTTATTATCAATTATTTTTGAACACTGAAAATTTTTTGTAAAAGAAATTGGCATATTTCATTTCATTAAAGATGCATTGAATTAGGCATGGAGTATGTGGCTATAATCTCTGGACTCACGAGACTATACTGGGAGAATACAGTTCAAGACCAGACCTGGTTATATGATGAGAACCTGTGACAAGATGGAAAGACATCAAATACTTAAATATACTGAGGACTACTGAAAAAGACCTGTTACATAACAGGAAACACATCCACAATCTAAATGATATTAGTTGTTTAATATCTGTGCACATTTTGATACCAACCTGCATCTATAGCACAAGAATGAGTGTCAGTCACACAGAAACCAAGAAAAATGGCCAGATTTAGAAATTACCTTGTTGAGATTTGATTTGAAAACATGTATTTTATAAGCAAATCCAAATTTAAAATTGTAAAATAAAAGTTTAAAATCAAGCTAAAGTGACCCAAAGAAATTCAAAACAGCTCCCTAGAAACATCTGTGTAGGGAGGCTTTCACTGACTTGAGCAAGGCATTGGAGGAGCTTGTCATTTGTAATTTGGCATATGTTTCATCTTTCCAAGGAGAAGGCAAACCAGAAATCATAGCTGAAAGGATCAAAGTACTCGTGTCAGCATTTAAAACTCTATATAGAACAAGAGACATAAAAATAAAGACCAAATATATAAAATGGAAGCAAAGACTATTACATATCTCTGACACATGTAAAGGCCAAAAAGACCACACTTAAAATTAATAAAGGACCACAGCTTCTTATACATGAAGCAGAAATGTCTGTACATCCATCATATGGTCACGTGCTTCACAATTAAGGGTTTTTAAATTGTTTATATTTCAGATAGTTATGAAAGGGAAAGAAAGTAACATCTGCTTATGAATATTTTTCACAAGGCTACTGTTTCACAAACATTTTGTACCTAGAAGTATATCTTTGAAACAATCTGCATTTTCTAAAGTTATCCATGTAGAAACAAATAAATATATTATAATTAACTCAATGAAATAGATATCATCTCTGAAATTAAATATTTGTTTCTAACTACATATATTAACAAATTAAGTGTGAACAGTAAGCCTTTTTTAATGAAATTGGTGCAAGTTCATTAGGTAATATATTACTGAACTCTTATATCTGGTATATATATCTTTGATATAAAAATATTATATCAAACCTTAAAAAACATTATATAAATAAAAACATTTGTTTAGAAAAAGCAGTATTAACATGATGTTAATAAAGAAAGAGTAATTCAGGAGGCCTTATAGCCTAAATGAAAATAATCATATTTAAAATGAATGAAGCCTGGTAACTGAACTGAAGTGCTGTTATGTTTATTTGTATCTAGTCTGCTTTTCTCTAAAGGTTGGCTGGAGAGTTTAAAATCTTTCTTCATGCTCAACAAGAATTCCCAAGATGCATGCTGTGGACCTTGAAATAAAGGAAAGAAGTAGATGAGGAAATGGCTCATTGGATAAAACACGTGTCATAAAAGTTTGAAGACCAGAGTTTGCCTACCCAGAAACCACACTGAAGAAGGCAGCCAGCTGCCTCTCCTCATTTTAACACTTGGAAAACAAAGGCAGGACATGTCTTAGCAGCTGGCTAGATATACTAGCAAAACAAGCTAACTTCAGCTTAAACAAGAGACACTTTATCAATAAATAAAATAGAGAAGACTCCAGAGAGAACCAGTAGGTCAATATATACCCAAAACAAGAAAATAAAATATTTCATATATGCTATTTTTCTTCCAAATACAATCTAGGTTTACTGACAACAATCTTTGGCCAAGATATGCTTAATATGTTTAATAATGATGAAAGAAAACTTTAATACCTTGATAATACTTCTTAATTATTTTCTAGTATATAAGTATATAAAATGAAAAGGAACTTGACTCTACATAGCATGCAAAATTTTTGGTGTATTATAACTAGTGAGATAGTGAAAATAGAACGCAAGTGATTTACTGCTCTGTGGGAAAAAGGCACTGGGCCCACATGGCAGGGCCTGGGATCCGATGGGGCCTCCAGGCAGCCTGTCTCACATACGGAGAAAGGTCCCAGGTTTCATGGGCTGGAGGCTTCGAGGGCAGCAGGCCTGGCAGGCCCCAATGATAGAGGAAGTCCTTGGTTCTATAAGGCTTTATTGTCATGGCAGATAGTAGATGGATCTGGATGTACACACCCAAACTCAGGGCAGGCCTGAGTTAAGTAGGGGGGAGCAAGGAGGGAGGTTCTTGGGAGGAATGGTTAATTGGCTCCACCCTCTGACCTTCATTAGTATTAAATTTCTAGAGCCTGAGGCCTGTAGTTACACTCCCTTCACTTTGGGAGGGGCTGTAATGGCCTACTTGACTGAACAATGTAGGTCCATGGAGATTAGACTGCTTTTCAGGACCCTGAGTTCTGGGGGCGTGGCCGAACTCCTGCCGTTTCTCCCTTGGAGTCTCAGGGTTCTAGGCCCATGCCCAGCCAAGAACCAGGATACCCTTACACAGTCCCACACTGCTCAGCCAAGAAGATTCCTTAATTCACAACACTGAGAAGTCATGAGTCATGAATAGTATACTGGACCAGATTTCCTAGCACAAGAACATCCTGAAGGATTTATTTAATATACTAATTTTCTAGCCTTCTTTCTGTTCAAACAAATCACCCTCATTTTTTTGAAAGATGGCAGTCAATAAGTTGAATACATCTGAGATTCTCCTTAAAAGCTGAAGAAACTTTTTCTTCAATCTGCTAATTATATTCCCTTTATATCTTTTAGCTTCAGTGTTTGTCTGAAGGCATAATGGTGACTGCAAAAAAATGAGATAATGCCAACTTTGGATAGTCATGAATGATGCAAATTTCTTATAAAACTTTATGGACTTCATTAAATAAACAGAAGGCCAAGGGAATTTGCTTAAGGCAGAAAAAAGTGAATAAAGTCACTGTGAACTCAGTTAATGACTCCTGAACATAAATGTACCTTTTAAGTTGGTTGATCACAATGGACTATAACATCAAAGCTTTATGTTGTAAGATTTTGCCTGTAGAGACATTCTGCTCTATCTCCTTTGGGTAATATTTGTGAGACAGTTAGCAAGTCTTTAAGTCACTTTTGATTTTCAGAATCTATCATGCATTTAAAAGACAAAAACAACTAAATAAAAATAGAACACATCTTTTGGTAACAAAGAATTGCCATTTATTCCTCAGTTTTTAATGAAGAACTTTGGTTTTACCCTATACCCTTCACCACTAAACTCCTCTCACACACAAACAGACATTGACACACATGCATAGAAAACAACTATACACATTTACAAATGCACATATGCACATTAATCATATACACCCACACAGGAATAAGCACATGAGGGTGTGCACAGTGCAAACACATACACACACACACACACACACACACACCTCTACTTTCTAGCTTATAGCAGTACCTTTGGCTTATGCTTTGACTCTTCTTTTCCTTTGTATTTTCCTTTATTGCAATGATAAAGTACAAAATTTCAAGGAGAAATACCTGGAACACAGTCATTCCTAGGGTGTATGGGTAGGTCTTTATCGTATCGTTGTCTAATTAAGATTTTCTACTTATGTTCACAATGATACAAAGAACAGTTGTCTACTTATAGTTTGATGTTTATGAAGTTACAGGAGGTAATTAACTCTAACTTATTTGCATTTGATGGTTTGGGAAATGTGTAGACAAATAGAAATATTTTGAACACATTTAAGGTTATTAGGATAAACATAATTCTTGGAAGGTAATAATACACTAAGTACATTTTTACTTACATTTGATATATAACAGATTTAATGCAAGCATTTGCATATGATTTTTGCATCATTTTTTAAGAATTATTTATTTATGTATGTAAGTACACTGTAGCTATCTTCAGACACACCAGAAAAGGTCATCAAATCCCATTAAAGATGGTTTTGAGCTGTGGGGCTGTGGGTCCCGGTGCATCTGTCACTCTAGGTGGCTAGAACGGAGGCTCAGAGAACAGAACTGTGGGAATTTGACTGAGTTCACTCCATACGGCACCAGGTGGATGCTGGGCTATAAGAAGCCACAAAGCTCTACTCCGGGTGTGGGAAGATCCCAATCGGAGGTTGTGGGGGTGGAGCTCTTGGTTGGAGACCCCAGGCAAGAAGGCAGACAGTGATCAGCTGGTCTCAAGTCCTTGGTCTCCCAGACACCACTGAATGGCCATGTAAGGGTTGAGACGGGGTCGTAAGGGCTGGACTGGTCCACAGCTGAAAGGGGCAGAAGGGGAGAAGATGAGTTCCGGAGGTGCCCTGTGGGGAAATGAGACTCTTGGCCAAGGCAACTCACTTGGCTAGGTCTTGGCTGACTCAGCTAGCTCTGCTTGGGTTGGTGGCCTCTCCATGGCTGGAGCATAGAGAAGTCCTCTGTGGGAGATTAGGCAGAGGCTCATTAGTTGAAGGCCCCCTCGATGGTTCTCCATGGTGGGCCCCCAAAACGAGAGGAAGTCCATGATCTTAAAACGTTTATTGTCATGGCAGAAAGTGGATGAAGCTGTACCCCCTGTTCTCAGGGCAAGCATGAGGATTAAATACCTTTTGCAAGTAGGAGGAAGGTCTGGGAAGGAAAGCTTATTTGGTATGCCTTCTGGCTTTTAGGTATATCATTAATATGGAGATCTCTTGAGGCTCTGCAGTCTATAGTCATGCCCTCTACCTGTCTATGTGACAGAAACATCTCTTTGGGAAGGGCTGTAGAGGGCTGTCCTAAGTGAAAGGAACTAAGGCCCAGGAGCAAGGCCAAACACCTACTGTCCCTTTAGGATCTCCAGGAATTGAGGCCTGTGCTCGACCAGGTACCCAGTTGCCTTCTCACAGCCCACAGCCCCACATTAAGCCTCCAGGTGGTTGCTGGGAATTGAACTCAGGACCTCTGGAAGAACAATCAGTACTCTTGACCTCTGAGCCATCTTTTAGCCCCTCTCCACATTATCCATTCTGGTCTGAAGACATTAAAGAGCTTATATTAGCAAGTATAAACATGTAATAAAGTGATTATGATATGTTAAGCATCTCTATATTCCATACAGGATTTTTGATTTAGTGCTAAGAACTCTTTGTAGTATTTGTTTTTCTAGTTGCTTAAAGAAAAATGTATTTACATTTTGTCACAGTGAATGCTACAGTCTACCATGGCAGTGAAGTCACAGCAACAGGAGAGAGCAATGAATTCATGCTTCCATGCCTTCTGCTATAATAAGCTATAATCTGAAATTCTGAAACAAATACTCTTTTCCATTAAATTCCTTTGTGGGTATATTTTGTTGCAGCAACAGAAATGGAACTATGACAGAGATTGGTATCCAGAATTAGGGCTGTTGCTGTGATACATCTGACTATGAGGATTGTAAGGTTTCGGTTTCTCAGGAGCAGCCTGGAAGACTCCACAGTTTCTTATTCTTTCCATGTCTTATCAGCTATAGATCTCCGTTTGAATCTTCATTTTCTTTGGGCAGAGGCTTCTTTGATGGGCATGAGAGATGCATGAACTTGAAATTTCAGTTTTTAAAAATTGAACTGTTAGCTTTCTTGCTGGTTTCATTTTTGTATATTCCAGACACTAACCCATTGTCACACATATAGATGGCAAATGGTTTTTTATTATATAGGCTCATTTTCAGTCAATGAACAATTTGCACTTCATTTTATGAAGTCTCACTTGTTATTTCTGTATTAATTTCTTGTGACCAGAGGTTTTTTTTTTTTTTTTTGTTTTTTTCTTTTTTCTCAGTATCCTTACCAGTTTATATTGTGAACTATATTACCAACTCTTTCTTCTGGATGTTTCAGAGTTTCAGTCTAACATTCAGATCCTGATCCCAATTGCAATTGATATCTATGCAGGTTGGGGCATAAATGCCAAATTTGATTCTTCATCTTGTAGATATATAGTTTTCATAATAGCTTTTACTAAATACACTATCTTGTCTACAATGTATGCTTTTTGATATCTTTGTCCAAAACCAAATGCCTGGCTGTGCATGGACTTGCATCTGCTCATTCAATTTTACTGCATTATCCAGTGTGTCTGTATGTGCCACTGTCTTCCTAGTTTACTACTATGGCTATGTAGTGTACCTTGAAAATAGGAATTTTGTCACCTCCACCAGTATTTTTGTGTTGAAATTCATTTTGTCCGTCTGGGTTTTTTTGTTTGTTTCTTTTATTTATATTATATTTTATTTTTTGGTGGTGGTGGTGGTGGTGGTAGTGTGTGTGTGTACGTTGGTGCACTTCTATATGAAGATTTAACAAGGACAATGCATTGCGATGATTTGTGTAAATGATCAACTTGAAATAATCTAGAATCACACATAGGATAAATGTCTCTAAAAATTTCTGTTGAGGATTACCATAATTACATTCATTGGTAAAGAAGCAAATACCTAGTGTGTTAGGCAACATTCCACATTGTAAACCTTGCACCAGACCAGAAGGAGAAAGCATTGACATGAGTGCAGCAAGGCAGCAAGGCAGCAATGTAGCAGTGCAGTAATGCAGTAATGCACTAATGCACTAATGTAGTAATGCAGATGTACGTTGGCCAGTTCTACTGAGTTAATGTTGCTATTAATTCCCTGCCATGAAAGACACATAAACTCCTGTCTCTTGAGTTATTTTGCCTGGGTACTTTATCACAGTAACAGAAAAGAAATTATAACATGGGGGGCGGGAAAAAAAAGAAATTATAACATGATTCTTCTATTATAATTTAAGGAGAAAAATATCACTATTTTTGTTTCACTACAACAGAAGATTTTGACAGAAATGTTAATTTTAGTCTTTGTTAATATAAAAGTTATTAGCTAAAGGCTTCTAATTAGTTTTAAGCATCAACCTAAGTCCAACAGTTAGTCCTTGTATTCATTTCCATAATAACAAAGTCACTTTCTTACTTGGCCTCTTTATATTCAATTCTTTGAAATTGTTTCCAAATGCTATGTAATGGTTATATTTTATCTAAAGGTCTGTATAACACTTTGGAAAGATGTAGATAGAAGAATTTCAATGATTTTAAAGATTTATCATAAAAACGGATGCATAACTTTGAATAAAAATAGTCTTAAATAAACTTAATTTTTTTTTTTCAGAATGGTGGTCTTTAACTTAGCAACCAGGAAAAATACAATAGTGTGTGTTGTTTTTCTATGTTAAGAAATTTATTGTCTAAATTTTCATAGGAAACTGAAGGCTTGAAAAGTTGTCTCTGTTCTTGAAGTTTATCTGGAACTCATCTATGAGCTTTGTAGAGTACACAGATAAGAAACTGACAATACATTTCAACAGGCTTAATTTTAAATTGAGGATTTCAAAAGAAAGAGTGTAATTAAACTATTTAATTCTACTTATTTCAGAGAAAATTCAAATTATATTCTTCTCTTGAAAGGTAATTAATTTCAAAATTAAAAAGTTAAAAAGAGTAATTAAAGTTCAAAGAAGTTTTTAAATATCCGAAGCAAGCTTTTTAAATATAGGGTTTTATTTAAGGGAAATTAGGATAACAATTGCTGAAATATTTCTGAGCCATGCCATAATGATATCTGATCTAAATATTGACAGAGTTAAGATGAACAGCCTATAGTTATGAAGTTAGCTTATTCATATGTCAGCTGACATATTTTTGGAAAATAGTCATGAATTTATTCATTTGTCTAATATAACAAAGTATCTCAAAATATGATAGCTCTCATTTTATTTAATATATTAGGTAATATCTACTTTTATAAAATGCTTTATACAATCTATAAACACTAGAATGTCTAAACCAATCTAGTTTTTTAAAACAGGGTCTCATGTAGCCCATGGGAGAATTGAACATATTATGTCTTTGAATGATCTTTAGTTTCTGATTTTCCTTCCTCCACTTAACAAATAGTAGGATACAAACATGTCTCCTGACACCAAATTGGTGCAGTGCTTCATCTGTACATATAATCAACCAACTGAGTTATGGACACAGGAAATGTCTTTGCTATTAGAATGAAGCACTTCCATATTGAAGTCTATTTTAGCCACCTAAATGTCTCCCAAAGTGCTTCCCTTCATCTTTTTGCCATTTTAATCACATGAATTGGCACTGAACACAAAGCAGCTCTATCTACTGTCTCATTTTAAAATATCTCTATGATTAGGCTACCATATAAACTCACTCAAAATTGTCTAACTTTCAAATGTCTGAACATATATGTCCAAATGCACATACATTCCTATAATATGTATGTGTAGATTTACCCAATGGCTGTCATTTTAAGAAATAAAGCTTTATCTAATGAGAAGATATATATTTGTAGCTCCTAATATACTCACTGTGTTATTTTAATTCCATGCAAATAAAAGAAACATGAAAACTAATTTCAAAATTACTCATACCAACCATCCGACTTAGTCCATGAACCTTAATGCAAACACTAGGGAAGGACTGAAGGAGTGGAAGGTGATTGCAACCCCATAGGAAGAACAATATCAACTAACTGGACCACCCAATGCTCCCAGAGATTAAACCACCAACCAAAGAATATACATGGAAGGATCCATGGCTCCAGATACATATGTAGTAGAGGATGACCTTATATGGCATCAATGGGAAGTAAGGCCCTTGTTCCTGTGGAGGTTTGATGCCCCAGTGTAGGGAGACATTAGAGTGGTGAGGTGTAAGTGGGTAGAAGAGCACCCTCATAGAGCCAAAGGAGAGAAGTGATGGGATGGGGTGATTGCAGAGAGGAAACCAGGAAGGGGGAAAACATTTGAAATGTAAATAACAAAGATAGCCAATAGAAAATGATGGAAACATTTGAAATCTGAGGGTTATGAATATGACTACTTTTCTCTTCTTTTCAATTCTTTGTTTTTAGCTACACCCTCTGCCTTTAATAGTCACAATTGATATGACTTTTAAGGTGAAAGTTACAGAAATTATTTAGATTATCAAATCCCCAGTGTACTGCTATGACCAAAAATCTGGTCATGTCAGAATTCTCACTGTAAATCCTTGATGCACTAAAGAGGATTGAAGGCACAAAACCCAACAGGAGACACCTACGGCAAAGGACCATTCTAGATCTTCTGCCTCCCTGACTTTCTTTGTCTTCTATTACTTTGTTCTATATCCATGTTTGGTATAATGTGAAGTTATTACATTATTTAGATCTGTTACTCACTTTCCTGCTATTTGATACAGTTTGAACAATATTCTAGAGTAATAAGTAAATTAATCTAAATCTTTGAAGTGAAGGCTTATTTTTCCAGGGTTGAGTGTAATGAATCTAATTCAGACTTTTGTTCAAATTTGCAACCTGGACCAGAATCTTCAACTGCATAATGGAAGCTGAAAACTTATGTTTATTTCTTTATTGATGAGATTATTCTGAGGATGGTCTTGACCTTCTGATCCTCAACTGCTTAGTAACTTTGAGAGGATCACAGAATACATGACACTCTGGCTTTAAACCAACCAATCAATCAACAAATAAATAAATTAATAATAGAAATACTATAGTGACCTGAAGTAAATGTCCCCAGTTAGTATCTGTGGAAAAAAATGCCTCAAAGCCCAATAATATAGCACAAAATTAAACCTATAAAACAAATATGACAACTTCAAGGTATAACCTACATTACATAGTGTACATCATACTAATGGCAATTCAAACCACAAGGATATGTACATCAAAAATTATATTCCATTTAATTTTAAATTTCATTTTAATCAGTTTCATTTGAAACACCTGTGATGCTGGTAGAAGCTCTAATCCTGATGCTGGCCTCCAGACTTATACTACTCAGGCCTTTGATGGGCCATTGACAAGGACACCAAACAGCTAGAGATTGACATCACTAATCTGAAGAAATCCCTTGTTTCTATGTCTGAATTGATCTCCAAAAATTGCAAAGGACTTTATTGGACTTGATTTACTCTTCTACAATAGAAAAGACTGTGTACAGCTCTTGACTGTGTACAGCCCTTAAAGAAGAATGTTGCCCTTACATAGACAAGACAGGGATAGTTAAAGAGAACATGAAAAAGGTCAGAGAAATGACAGAGAGAGAAAGCGAAAGATGAGAGCTGGTACAAGGACTGGTTTTCAACCTCTCCATGGTTGTTAACCCCACTTCCTCCCATCTTGGGACCATTAACTGGGTTATTTCTGCTGATTTCTTTTAGTCCCGGGCCTTAAATAGGCTGACTAACTTTGTGATACAACAGATAGATAATTCGGGAGCAAAACCTATTCAGATACATTATCATAAGTTAGCTATGAAGGACTATGAGACTCAAGATGAGGTTGTTACTTTATACAGGGTGTTCCTCAAACCCATCTCCACCCAACCTAAAAGAGGAGACTTCCACCCCTAGACCAAGCAGAGAGGGGCTACCCAGAACCCTCTCTGTCTGGCGATCTGAATTCTTGCTTAGGCTGCGAGGCTACGCACTGCAAGGGAATATAAATAAATAAAAGTTTAAAATATCTCTCTGGGTTCCCTGAGGGACAAGCCTGACTGCATAGGGGTTGATGTCAAAAGTATCCCCTCTCCAGGAAAAAGACATCGGGATGGGTATGGCCCTCATGCCTCACTGGACAATGACAGGAGGACCTGAGCCATTACAAGGTCCCCTTCAATTATTGGAGGTCAGGCCTCTATCCCCTCCTTCGAAAGAAGAGAATCACCAAGGCCCTTCTATACTTAGAGAAGGGAGGAAATGTCAGGAGCAGCCCTACATATACACTAAAGGCCTAAATCAGCCATAGGCCTAAAATCAGCAATAGTCCTGACATACATGCATGCTAACACCAAGTCTTGGGTCTCTGTGGAAAAACACTGAAACAGCAGGCTATAAGCTATTGTAAACAGACAGCTTCTGTGGAAATTTACCAGCCTTGGTAGTCATAGGTCTTATAAATAGGCAGCCTCGGTGGACAGTACCAACTTAGATAAGGACAAGTGAATTATAGGCAGAGTCATAGTGACCTGTTCCCTGAACCTACACCCAGCTGATACCCTGTTCTGAAAGGTATCTGTACTCCCCCTGAATACCTATGCTCCGGTGCCATTCCCTTCCCCACATCCTGCCTTTTTGTATTTATAACCCCTGTGTAAAAAGTAAATCATGATGTGATTTAAATAACTAAATAAATTTTTAAAAAAAGAAAGAAAGAAAGAATGGAAAATAGAAAGTGAATACTAATATTTCTATGAAACATCTTTCATGTTTACACAATATTATCTTTTTGGTTTTGCAAGTAAACATATAAAAATATTTGTAAATATTTAGTTTTGATAATAAAAGATTTAGGATTTTATTCTCCCAATTTTCCTGATTTTGATTTTCAGTGTATATGCTTCTGGAATTAATTGTCAACCTCTTTATTCTCAAAGGTGTTTTACTTTTATGGTGCATTTTGCAATAAGAATATCTAAAATGAAAAAAAAATCAGTTTCATTTGGAAATAAAAGCAAGCAAGTTGGATTACTAATAATGAGACAATTGTAGTGAAAAATAGTAGGTATTTTAATAATACTACTATTGTTAAATATGCATAAATTAAATTTTTATTAGTAATTTTTTAGGTTTACTCAATTAATAGGGGCCTACAATTCAATATCTGATACAGGATAAGTAGATTCATCTCCCTCAAAACAGGGAATCTGTGTTTGATTGGGAAAGAATTGTAAGTTCTTTTATAATCATCCATAACAATGGAATATTAAACGTCCTTGCCTTTTATTTTTCTACCAGAGAGGAATATATTATGAAGTAGAAGGGAATGAAAAAGAAATTTTCATATTAAAAAAAAAACAGAATGAAAAATGTTATTTGAAAGTGCTAAGAAAACAATTAAACATCTTTCTGATTGAGTAGAAAGTGAATTAGTTTCTCCCAAAAGGATTACACTGAAATATGTAGAAAAGAAGAATCCTAGGGGGAAAATGTGATTATAAGGAGAACTCAAAGATACAATGGGAAATTCTAAGTTCCAGAGATGGTGACTAGAATAGAACAATCTTCTAGATACCCCTGGGGTGAGATAGCCCTGTTCAAAGTCAAAGACAAGAGCCATATGCAAATGCTAGATTTAAGCAGGAGAATTTAGAAAGTTGAAGGTCAGCTTTAGCATGAAGGACACTAACAAGAAGATACCAATATCATTCTTCCTTCCAGAACAAAGTCCATTTTTTATACAAGAATTTATACTTTCTGATATTTAGGCATAGGCAAAAGCTTGAAAAAAGTATGTATTTGAATCCAAAGAGACAAATAAGAAAAAAGAGATAGACTAAGCTTGCAAGATCCATAGCATGGGATCATACTTGTCTTTAATTTTAACCTAGGGAGACTAACAAATGAATAAGATAAATAAAATGGTCTTTGTTATAATTTAAAGTTATTACTTTAAAGTTCTGTTAAGAAAAATCAAAGCTGTGAGAGAGAAAGACATACTTCACGAGGCATAAGTAGAATCGTTAGGTGTCTTGGGTATTCTGAATCCATAAACTGGGCTTCCTTTGTAGGGTTCAGTCTAGGATTCTGGGAGCTACATTCCTCCTTGGACTCTTTTCTACATGACCATGAGAAAATGGAAAGACAAAGGAAAGAGAAGGATGGATATCCCCCTGACTATTTTTTGATCTTGTCAAAACTTTAGCAAAACAAATGTGTATTTATTCCACTCACATATGGCTGCAGTATTGAAAGTAAAATGGGGTTTGTAAAAACATTTGCCCCATGCAGTGGTGACATACCAAACCTAAGTAGATAGCAGTCAATCATCAGAACCTAGTATCTTAACATAGTTAAAACCTGTTTCTATATCCAATATTCTTGAAACAGCAATATTTTAGATTAAATACACCTATTATTATGTGTTCTCCTAGTTTATGAACAAAATTGTAAAGCTTTCATTTATTCCCAAATATAAAATTCAGGGGAAGAGGAGTTGCTTTATCTATCAATTAACTCAGTTTTACCTCAGCTTTTTGAAACTAACAGAGCTACATCAACACAAGTTGAGAAGAACACCCCATTAAAACTAAAGAGAACTTAGAAATGTTATATTAAAAATAATTTGAAATAATCAGAAATTGAGAATATAATGACAACTTTAAAAGCAAAGTTTCAAGAAAATCAAAACCATTCTTACCTAAAGTCATCCATCATCAGCTTCATGTTCTCATCTTCACAGTTAATTACAATTTATGAGTATGATCTTAGTCCGGGTACAATAATTCTGTAGCCTCAAAGAGAAGCCAGGAAATATTTAACACAATACTGAGTAGAGTGATATTTTAATGGGTCTCAAATACAACAATTTGCCATAAAACACTGATGAATCATGAAGTGATAAAACTGTACTTAGGAATTTAATGACTATGAATCATGGGTTGATACTCTAAGATGACAGAGAACTGTCATAGATTTTAGACATTTTTGGAGAAGGGAATTAAATCTCTGTTGTTGAGGATGGTCTTGCACGTAACTGATCATCATATCAGTACATTTCGTAGTGAAAAACTGAAAGTAAAGTCTTCAAAAAGCAAAAAACATATTGTGGAGATTTTAAAGTTTGAAGAGTGAAATATCCTGGGTAAACGTCTTTTGTTTGTTTATTTATTTCCTTTTGGGTAGATAAAAGCTACAACTCAAACCTAATTCAGAAGTCATTATTTCCCTTCTCATCACCCTAAGATGAAGGATAAACAGAAGAAGTAGTAGGAGGAAGAAAGTATTTGTGAGTGATGACATAATTGGGAACCTCCTTATTTCTTGTATAATAAATAACTCGTAGGAAGATAAATATGTTGTTCATAGAATAGGGACATATGGCTCAGTGTCAGGAACCAAAGTAATTTAAAAATTAGAATAAAAGATTTTTTTCATTGAAAAAAATTAGTAAAATTGATATTGATAAAGTCTAACCAGACCAATAGAGCAGAGAAAAGGGGAGACATGGACACTGATAGACACAGCATCATATGGTTATATATAGGAAGTCTACACCTGGTTCGTCTTTCTTCACCAAAAGTTACAGTAAAGTTGAGCTGTCATCATAGCAGTATTAACAAATGGGGCTGTTAAAATACATGTAAGACATAATGACCATGTCCATGTTTGGAGTTGGTACTATAAAAGGTTCATCTTAGCCTCTTACTCTATCTCTAAACTTTACTGCTTTTGCAACTGCTAATGCTCTGATAGCAAGAAAAACATCAGTAGTTACAAAAACCTCAGTATTGGATTTCTTAATCTCAATAATAAAAACCAAGATTATACTTTAATATAAATTACCCAGTATCTGGAAAATAATAATTGGAAATAATTTAAAATTAGTTAAGATAATATCAGCATAAGAACTAAACTAGTAATAAATATACTCAAATGAGTTGCAGATCTATATATATTGATCATTACTAAATGGGTTATAAAATATATGCCATTGGTGAAAAATATCATTTTCAGAGACTGCAAAAACTGTTTCTAACACACCAATTCACCCCCTAAATTAATGTGCAGTTCCATACAAACCAGATCAAAATATCAATAAATCATTTTGTAGACATTGTCAAACTAACTCAAGAATTTATATAAAAGGCAAAGATAATAAAGACATTCTAAAATGTATAAAGAATAAAATACTGTACAATCTGTATAACTCTAATTTAAATAAAATCAATTTAATTATATAGTATCATATTGATAAAAATAGTCACTGAGATATTTAAGAGTTGAATTGGAATTAAGTTTAAGAACAGAAAAAAATCATAAAATTTGAAATAGGAAACAGATAATAATATTGTAATTTTAGTTAGGCTAAAATAGCTATTTGCCCTTCCACTGGAACACCCTCAACCTTAGCAGAGTCTATGTTCCTAGAGCAAACTTGTGTGTGCTATGAAAACCTTTATGATTTTTGGTGCTGTGCTGTGTAATGCTGTGCTGTGTCCACAGCACACTATTTCCTTCTTCTCATCTAACTTCCTAGTTATTGCAGTTCTCTGTTCTTTCCTCTACAATGATTCCTAAGCCTTAAGAAGAGACATCATGATATAGATGTCCCATTCATGTCTCAGCCCTCTCCAGTCTCTATTCCCACCATATTGACTAGATGTGTATTCCTTGTTACTCTCCATCTACCAAAAACAGAACACATAAAAGTATAAACAATTGAATGTATACAGAGAATTCAAGAAACTCTTAAATAGCAGAAATATCTTAGTGGAGGTACACATTTTTGAGTGTGGTGGATTTAGCTCAAATTTTTATTTTGTGAACTAGAGATGAGGCAATCTAGTAAGATCTTCTGCTATTCACTATATATTTTGGTTTTGTTTTACTATGTATTATAGTCCTTTGCTGAAGAAATTTCTCTGCAGGAGTGTGTACCGTGAAATATTTAAAAAGCACCCATGCTATTGGCGGCAAGGCAATGGCAGACTGGCCGGCCAGTCCAACAGACCCTTTATCTCAGATCTACAAAATCTCTCCACCCAGCAAGCTAAATTCTCATGGCAGGCTGCTGCCACACCAGCCCCACACTTCCAAATTCCTGTGGCTGGCTGGGGGCGCCCCACCATCAGATCTTTTCTTTGGATCTCAGTTGAGTCACTGCATAAAAGAAAACACCACACAATCTTAGTTTAGAATCAAAAGGCAACACAATCGCTGGGCACAACAACCAGCACTCTAATGTTGTAAGCTATTTTAAGTTACAAATCCTCAGGTAGCGAATCTACCACCTTAACTGAGGGCTTCTGCTACTTACATTTTCCTCGCCATCATCTCCTGTCCACCATCCAAGTCTCTTTCTTTTTCCACCATCCCTTTCTCTGACTTGGAAGTCCCATCTACTTGCCCAATGATTGGTTCCTTGAAATCTTTATTCACTAGGGGAAGGTTCACATGAAGTCACCTGAGTATGATTCACTCCTCTTCCTAGGCAGCCCCTCTTGAGGAGGCAGAATTAGCATCAAAATAAAAACAGCATCAGGGCTATCCACAGTAGGAGTGGTTTATGTTTACAGGACATGAGTAAAGTATCAACACTCAGGAAGTTGAGGCAGAGGATCACGATCATTAATGACTATAGTCCAGGAGATATGTCTGAAACAATGAAGCAAATAAGCAAGAATTTCTAAAGTCTTGTTCTAAATTTAGTATTTTGTCATAGGGAATACTGAATTCCTGTCTGTATGGAATAGATAAGAAACTACTACATGCAGATTGTTGGTCCTTAAGCCTAATAAAACAAAATCCTTTCTAGACTAACTACTAGAATATTTTTCCTGTGTCCCTTTTCATACAATATCTACCCTGTCTAAATTCTACACCCATACGCCACTACAACTGTTATAACCAAATATTCTACATGGAGATCCTTAATTCAGGGTGATATGAACTAAACAGCAGTTTTCATGCATTTGTTTTCACAAAACATCAGCTTGACTAAGCCTCCATACATGTAAAATGGTAATTTCACAGGTACTAAGGAATTTAGGAGAAAATTGTTTCCAGGTGAGGTCTGGGTGAAACAAAAGAAAAACAAATGACCATAAGAAGGAAGTAGTAAGGTCAGTCTTATCCCCATTACTAAGTCTCCATATTTTCTGCAGCACAGCACAGTAAAAACCCTTACAGGAAGAATATGGGCACCCTGCTTCACCTTGAGTACCATGTCCATCCTAGTAAACACTGCTAAGGATAATTGGTGATTTGAATGCTTGGCCAGAGGTACTGGCTTTACTAGGAAGTAGAGACTTGTTGGAGTAGGTGTGGCCTTGTTTGAGGAAGTGTGTTCACAGTAAGGGTGGGCTTTGAGGTCTCTATGCTCAAGCTACACCTAGTGTGGAATTCTAAGTTCTCTTCTGGCTACCATTGGATCAGAGTAGAACTCTCAGTTCTTCCAACATCATGTCTTCCTGGACTCTCCCATGCTTTCCACCATGATGAGAATGGACAAAATTCTTGAAACAGTAAAACCACCCCAACTAAATGTTCTCCTTTATAAGAGATACCTTGGTAATGATGTCTCTTCACAGCAATAAAAACCTAAATAAGACAGATAAAATCCACAGATCAAGGCTCTAGGACTACCCAGTTCCAAATCAACCTCTGAAGCCCTAGGTAGAAGATAACTTCTATGAACTCAAGCAGAAACCTGCCTCCACGTGCCTTGATCTACTAAAGGAATAAGTGTAGGAGCCTTTACTTAGCTTTGTGTTTCATTTTGGAGTTATGAAGCTATGCAGGAGGTGTATTATAGCTCAATATTGGATAATCCTGAAAATAATATTTTATTTAATTCAAATTTTTTTTGATTTCTATGATATTTTAGAAATTTTTTTTAGGTTGATGTATATGACCTGTTCTTAAAACTCAAAACTTACTCTTTCTTATGTTTCACTCTAAACTCACTAAAGGCATTCATAGGTAATCTGAGTAATAATTTCTTGTCATTATAAATGTAAAAGGACAGTTTACAATAATCAAATTTGTAATAAATAGTTACATTTATATTACAGGGTGTTTGCAAGCCATTTTATTTTGTTTTTGCTAAAATCCCACCTTAAAAGGAAGGAAAAAAAAAGTTTGTTTAAGAAGAAACAAAGATGAAATTTGTCATTGGGGACTGATTTTTACAAAAATGGTTTGAGTTGTACAAGTCAAATGATTTTTACTTGGCCAGCCAGTTACTTAACAACTATGCTTACTAACGTCTTGTATTCGAATCTATAGTTAGTTTGGCAATCATACTGGCTATATTGAATATTGAAGCATGTCTTGTTTTTCCTTACTCATTATTAATAAAAATCTGTGATTTTTATGTCACTGCCTAAAATCTTGTTCATATTCATTTCTGTGAACTTTTAAAAAATAAAACTAGCATCAGAATAAGCCTACTGTTATTGTCTCGGAGTTTCTAATAGTACATGGCATCTTTTTGATTGTAATGCTCACTGTTGTAGTCAGTGTTCTATTGGTGTGAAGAGATACCATGACCATGGCAACTCTTATAAAGAAAGCATTTAATTGAAACTGTTTTAGAGTTTCAGAGGCTTAGTACATTGTTAGCCTGGTGGGGAGTGTGCAGCATGTGAGCAAACATGGTATTGGAAAAGTTGCAGAAATTTCTACATTTGAATCTGCATATACAAGGAAGAGTATGACACTGGGACTGGTTTTGGGTTTGTAAATCCCAAAGTCCACACAGAACAAACACCCTCCTCAAGCAAGGCCACGGCTATTCCACCAAGCTACACCTCCTAACCTCTTTTAAGTAGTGTACTCTGTGATAACCAAGCATTCAAAACTCTGAGCCTATGTGGGCCATTCTTATCCAAACCACCACACTCATTATCATGACTCTTGTTTTTGTTCTTCTACTGGGTCAGGTAAAAGCTACTTTTGGAATCTATTCCATGTTTATAGTAAAGAAAAATTTAGAACATGTCTTACAGCGCACATACTCAAATGTGTTTAGGAAGTCACTATAGGGATGAAAAGAGCATGTGGTAAAAGGTGTTAATTTCTCTAGCTTTCCATAATGCTTGTTAAAATTAACTTAAAGATTTTCCATTAATGCACAGTCAATTTAAATTCGGGGCTGAATATATGCAGAAAACCACATTTAAATGTAGAAGATGTTGGAGGATTAAGTTTAATCTTCTATTTTTAAATCCTATCCTTAATTGCTTTGTGCTTTGAATTGCAGCCTACACAAAAGTAAATGGTTATGCTTTGTAAATTATATCTTCTTTGACATTCAATATATCCTTTAACTTAGATATGAAAGAACAATTCTACATACATCATCATTAGATTTTTATCACCATTGATTTTTTAACGTTTATATGTCTAAAATATTTTGGCATATATATTAATTAATATGAATATATATTTTATATATATTCACTTATACATTTTGAATACATTAACAACCAATAAAATATATTTGAAGAAGTCTATCTAGCCATGTCCAAATTATTATTTGAGACAAATAAATTAAATATGAATATAAAGGGAGACCATTGTTCCTCAGTATGTAATTCAATCTCAGTAGTGATATATATCAAAATTCATAACTCACATATATGTTTTACATAATTTGGAGATTTCTAGAGTACATATATGTGGGTCCCTGTTCCAGAGGGTGTCCCATGATGATCTCCAGCCCAGCTTTGTGTGGGGGCAAGGGGGAGAGTCCGGCCAAGGGGACAGAGTGCCATCAGGGAGTGGAGATCACCTCCCCTGCTGCCTCTGCTCCTGTCTCCGCTATTGCCCCCCAGTCACTCCCAGGTGGATGCACCTGTCCCTCTGACTGAGTCAGGTCCAGGCTGGGCCAGTGAGGTACCGGCTAGCTGGAGAGGAGAGGAGGGTCAGGGGAGCAGATCTCTTCCCAAGTGTTTCAGCTTCTTGCGACAGAAAAACTCTTGGACAATGGGATGATTCTTGCACACCTTTACTTCTCCTGAATAGGGCACTTATATATTAGTTTTGGGGTGGGTTAGGGTCTGGCAGCAGATAACCCCTATTGGCTTGGTCAAGAGCTTGGAAGATAACCTCATTTACATTGTGGGAGAGCCTAAGGCACTGTTCCTCATGACTGATGGCCATAGACCTCTCTGTGGGAGGGGCTGTGGAGGGCTGAAGATAATGAAAGAAACCAGGACCCACGAGCAGAGCTGAACACCTGCCATCAGATTAGGGTCTGGGGTTCCAGCTGCCTCTCACATCCCACCACCCCACACTTATATACAAAAAATAATTTTGTAGAAATATATGTATATTTATATATGTAAACAGTATATATATATTGTAGTTTTAATAAAATACTAAAATCAATGGTCTCTTATGTATTCAAATCATTCAATTTTTTTTATATAGTAATAACTATTTGACTAGATGGGCTTCTTCAAGCCCTTTTTATTGGTTGGTAATGCATTCAAGTGTGCAAAGATGAGACTGTGTGTACAAAATCTTGTGTGTACTTTGCTCTACAAAAGTTTTTTTGTGAAAATTCATGTCTAGAGTCACAAGAGTCACGATTACCTCTTCAACGTAATTTAACAATTCTTCAAGCTAAGTTCCAGGCTTCTGTTAGTGGTGACATTATTAGAATTAGACGGGTTTACATTTTCTTTGGTAATTACATGAGAATTCTTGCAAAAAATGACATTGGAATACTCAATTATGAATTATCATCAAACACTAAGCCTGGCTTCATGCAGAGCTAACATTGGCATTATATCTTATCCAAACTTATGTGGTGTCCTAGTTTGTTTCCACATTCCTAGTTATTATCTTTCTATCTAAAAGGGAGGCCTGAATTACAGATAGGTATTTCAGAATTTCCCCAATCTGTGTGTTTGAATCCATTTATTTTTGAAAGTTTCTTTCCCCTATGCTGGGTAGGGGGAATAGATAAATGTTTTTACTATGTGCCCAGGTTCTATAAACCAAAGACAAAAGAAATAAAAGCAAAATTTACTGGCTTTTGTTTCCTCCTCAAAGAATATTGCTTATGTCACATGAAAATTGATGAGTTTATACCAATAAATATACCCCCATTGAATGTTAAAAATGCTTGGAAAATCTTTTCTAAAGAACATGGTTGGCTTGACCACCATTTCTTTCGGGTAAAATTGAAGGATCTCAGCTCACTTTTTGTTTTCATGGGCAATTGGGCTAGAATTTAGAACATAGTGCAACAGACTCCCTGCCACTTATAAATTTTAAACTGGACTACAAATATTGTTGTGCTTTTTATCTTAAACTCAATAAAAAAAAAAGTTTTTTTTATGAAAATATTAAGCATCATAAGTCTGCAAGTCCACAGAAAATCAGTGCAATCCCCTCACAAATTATCAGAACGTATTATAACAACTCTGTCTGAATTAGTTGTGGTTAGATATCCATTTTTCTTAAATCAGCTTTCAGGGCAATGAATAAGCATACCATTATTGTCTCATCTTCCCCATAATCTTTTAGGGGAATGAATAAAGCTTGACAGAAAGTATGCCACAGTTGAAGGAAATAAATTGACTCTTAATTGCAATATTGTTACTAATTAATTCTACATGGAATCCTGTTTTGCTTTGCTCTTTTAGAAGAAAGGAATAATAGTGCAGAACATATCTACTACATTTTGATTTTTCCGTGAAATTTCTTATAAATTATACTGTATAAATGATTTTTGTTAACAGGATTTGGAATTTACTGTTTTTAGAAATGTCAAAAGCAAGTTAAAATAGCTCAAAGCTTAGTTAATGTCCCTAACTTTCAGAACCCTATTTCCACTTAAAGTTTGTTCTAAGATCTATAAACAGCATTTTGTTAAATGTGTGAATACATATATAGTATGTACACTTGTTTAGAATTTTGAAAACTAAAATCCAAACCATATAAACAAAACAAAATAAAATTTTTCCCAAAATAAAGAGCTAGAAGAATTAATTTAACTTATAGTAACTATCTGATTTCATACTAATTCAAAAGATCACATATTTTACATAGAAACACATTTTAATTTAGCCATGTGAAAGAAGACAAGTGTATTAAAAACACATGATCTTGAGAATCAAGTAGAATGTTTAATAAAAACTGAAAACACAGGAGATTATAACATTACTAAAATATCTAATCTGAGCCTGCAGATGAAGGGGGTAATTATACTTGCAAAATATGCAAAACAGTTATTTTTATTCAAACACCTGCTTAATAGAAATGAAAGTTTTACAGAATAGGGATTGAATGAATATCTTCTAAATATTTTTTCTTTTAGTTTATATTATTTGGTGTTTGTCATAGGTAGGGTTTCTACTGTTGTGGAAAAAACAAAAAACAAACAAACAAAACAAACCAAAAGCCCTATCTGTACTCCCCCTGAACACCTATGCTCCGGTGCCATTCCCTTCCCTTTTTGTGTTTATAACCTCTGTGTAAATAAGTAAATTACGATGTGATTTTAAATAACTAAATAAATTTTAAAAAAGAATAATCAGAATAAAAAAGAAAGTTTCCTAGTAACAGCTCATGAGGAAAGTTTCTTTATACCGTTTGTAACGACACAAAATATCAGGCTAGATAGGTAAGAGTTACCTAGCCCTTAAACACAAATCCCATTTTGATTCACCTTACTTTGCTGACAGTTGATTAAGAAGGTAAAAGATTATAATGGTTTTCAAATGACAAAAAGAACATTGACTGTTCCATTTTAGGGTCTGCGGAATTTGAATATCTCTTGCCAGAATTCATGCAAAATTGAAGAGTAAATACAAATGTCTATTTTTTTTTAAATAGAAACAGAAGGAAACACTACCCAATTTGTTCTATGAAGCTACAATCACACTCATACCTAAACCTCACAAGACCCAACAAAGAAAGAGAACTTCAGACCAATCTCCTTTATGAATATTGGTGAAAAAAATACTTAAAATTCTAGCAAACCGAATCCAAGAACACATCAAAACAATCATCCATCATCATCAAGTGAGCTTTATCTCAGGAATGCAGGAATGGGTTCAGTATTCAGAAAATACATCAATATAATCCACTATATAAAACAAACTCAAAGAACAAAAACCACATGATCATCTCATTAGATGCTGAAAAGCATTTGACAAAATTTCAACTTCCCTTCATAGTAAAAGTCTTTGGAAAGATCAGGAATTCAAGGCCCATACCTTAAACATAGTAAAAGTAATATACAGCAACCAGTAGCCAACATCAAACTAAATGGAGAGAAACTTGAAGCAATTCCACTACGATCAGGGACTAGACAAGGCTGCCCACTCTCTCCCTACCTATTCAATATAGTACTGGAAGTCCTAGCCAGGCAATTTAGACAAGAAAAAGAAATCAAAGGAATACAAATAGGAAAGAAGAAGTCAAAATATCACTATTTGCAGATGAATATGATAGTATACTTAAGTGACCCCCAGAACTTCCACCAGAGACCTCCTAAACGTGATAAACAACTTCAGCAAAGTGACGGGTTATAAAATCAACTCAAAACAAATCAGTAGCCTTCCTCTATGTGGAAGATAAACAGGCTGAGAAAGATAATTAGAGAAATGACACCTTTTCACAATAGTCACAAATAATATAAAATACTCAGTGTGAATCTAACCAAGCAAGTGAGACATCTGTATGACAAGAACTTCAAGTCTCTGAAGAAATAAATCGAAAAGTCAGGAAATGGAAAAGATCTCCCATGCTTTCATGGATCGGCAGGATAAATAATAGTAAAAATGGCCATGTTGCCAAAAGCAACCTACAGATTCAATTGCAATCCCCAAAAAATACCAACTAAATTCTTCACAGAGTTTTAAAAAGATAAAATTCTCAAATTTTATTTGGAATAACAAAAAACCCAGGATAGTGAAAACTACTTTCCAACAATAAAAGAACTTCTGGAGGAATCACCATCCCTGACCTCAAGCTGTACTACAGAGCAATAGTGATAAAGACATGGCCTGGTATGGTTACGGGACAGGCAGGAAGATCAGTCGAATAGAGTGGAAGACCCAGATATGAACCCTCACACCTATCGTCATTTGTCTTTGACAAAGGAGCAAAACCATCCATTGGAACAAGGACAGCATTTTTCAAACAAACGGTGCTGGTTCAACTGGAGGCAACATGTAGAAGAATGCAAATTGATCCATTCTTATCTCCTTGTAAAAAAGCTCAAGTCCAAGTGTTAAAGGAACCTTCACATAAAACCAACACACTAAAAACAATAAAAGAAGGTGGGGAAGGGACCCTTAAAAAACCTAGGCACAGGAGGAAAAGTTCCGAACAAAACATCAGTGGGCTTTCTCTAAGATCAAGAATTGAAAAATAGGAACTCATAAAATTGGCAAAAGTTTCTGTAAGGCAAAGGACAATTCAATAGGAAAAAACAGCAACCAACAGATTGGGAAAAAAATCTTTACCAAACCCATATCCGAAAGAGGACAATATCCAATATATACAAAGAACTAAAAAAATTTAAAGACTCCAGACAACCAAATAACCCTATTAAAAATGGGGTACGAGGGGGAAACAAAGAATTTTCAACTGAGGAAATTGAAGGGCCCGAAAAGCACCTAAAGAAAAGTTCACATCCTTAATCATCAGGGAAATGCAAATCAAAAACAACTCTGAAAATCCACCTCACACCATTAGAATGGCTAAGACCCAAAAACTCAGGTGATAGTAGAATGCGGCGAGGGATGTGGAGAAAGAGGAACCCTCCCATTTTTAGTGGGATTTGCAAGTTTAGTGCAAACCCCTCTGAAAACAGTCTGGTGGTTCCTCAGAAGAAAATGAACCAATCATTACCTGAGGACCCACTAAAACCACTCCTGGGCAATACCCAAAGATGCTCTAACATATAACAAGGACAAAATGCTCCACTATGTTCATACAGCCTTATTTTAAAAAGCCAGAAGCTGGAAAAACCCAGATGTCCTTCAACAGAGAAATGGATACAAAAAATGTGGACATTAACAAGGGAAAAATTTTTTCTCAGCTATTAAAAACAATGAATTCGGGAAATTCTTTTTAAATGGATGGAACTAGAAAATATCATTTCTAGTGAAGAAACCAAAAACAAAAAACAACTGGAAAATTCATCACTAATTTTGGATTTTAGCCCAAAGCTTGAAGTACCCAAAGATTCAACTCACAGACCACATAAAGCTCATGAAGAATAAAGACCACGTGGGGTGTGGGTTTTTCAGTCCTTCTTAGAAGGAGTAATAAATACTCAGGGAGCAAATATGGATACAAAGTGCAGGACAAAGCGGGGAGGAGGGGCTGTCTGCAACCATTCCCCCTGGATTTTTCCCTCCCCTTTTCAGAAAACCCAAAAGGGAATGCAAATTTGGGGGGTTTTTAAAAGGTGCATGCGGGGCGGGGGCCTAAAAAAAAATTTCGCTTAAATTCTGTAAGAGTCGACATTTTTAAAAAAGGGGGGGGTTTCTGCAACAAAAAAAACCCTTTAAAGGGGGTAAAAGGGGGGTTTCCCCCAAAGGGGGGAAATTTTAAAAGTGAAGCCCCGAAGGATTGAAAGGGGTTTTTAAAAACTCCAAGAGGAGACAACAATTCCAAAAAAACTAGACCCCCCCGGTTTTAAACCACCACCGGGGGGCATTTTTGGGGGGGCCCCAGGGAAAACTAGCTAAATATGAAAAAGGGGGGGGTGGGTTCCTGCCCCCCTTTTAAAAAGGGGGGGAAGAGTTTCCCCCTTTGGGTTTCCCAAAAAGAAATTTTGGACATCGGTTTGTGGAGAATTTGAGGGGGGGGGTTGGGTGGGGGGGATGGGTTTGGGGGTTTGGGCCACCCCATAAAAGGGGAGGGGGGGGGTAAATTTTGGGGGAAAGGGGTTTTTCCCCCCGGAGGGGGGGGAAAGGGGTTTTAAAGGGGGGAAAACATCTGAAATGAAAATAAAATACCCAAAAAAAAAAAAAAAAAATAAGCCCTACCTTTTTAAAAAAACCCAAAAATTTGAGAGTGTTTTATTAAATACTTATCTCAATACGAGTGCTCAACCTTTTACCTTTGTAATTCCCGGGGGGGGGGGGGGGAAATACACAGGTTTTTTTTTTAAAAAACCTTTAAAGCACTGGGGCCTTGGGGAGAAACTACTATCTATTCTTTAAAAAGGGGGCTCCCTTTTTTCCCGCCAAAAAAACCCTGACATATGACAGGGGAATGCCCCGCTTTGGGGCCCCCCCCCAAAATCTGAGGGGCCCCATTGCCAGTTCTCAAAATCCTTTACCCCCCCTAGCATCTTCTCCCTTTCTCATCTCCTCTATTCCTTAGGGGACCCTTTCCCCAGACGGGGGGAAAACTCAGAAAACAAAACCCTGGCTACTTCTCTTCTGCCCATTTAAAAAGGGCTCTCCAGCCCCCCAAAATTTAAACAACAGTTTTAAAAAAAAAAGGGGAAAAAGGGGTTTCATAGCATCATTTTAAAGAAAAATGGAATTTTCCTTGTCCCTGGGAAAAACAGAACTTGGGGGCCAGCATTTAAAATTTTCAGAGCACAAATGAAAACTTAAATAGAAAAGAAAAGAGTTTTATATACACAGCCCCCCATCATAGAAAAACATAAAAAGAAATCGGGGGAAAAAAAAAAAGGGGCGGGGGGCCTTGGGGGCGGGGCCCCCTAAAACAACGCCAGAGAAAAAAGGGGGTTTTTTTATTCTTTTGGGGTCTTAAAGATTTTCTAAACTTTGCAAAATTTCCCAACATAATGCACTCGGGGTTTTAAAAATACACAAAAAGGGGGGTTTAACCCCAAAGTATAAAACATAAAAAAGGGCCCCACTTCACAAAATTTAACTTCCGGCCAAAAATACCAAAAAAAATTTTACCACCACAATATAAAACACCTCAACTTTTAAAAAAACCCCCATTTTTTAACAATTCCCCAAAAATTTAAAAGGGTTTTTAAAATTTTTTTAAAATTTTTTTCCCAAAATTTTTCCAAAATTTTAAAATTCCCCAAAATTTTAAAATTTTTTTGGGGGGGGGGGGGGGGGGGGGGGGGGGGGGGGGGGGGGCCCGGGGGGGGGGGGGGGGGGGGGGGGGGGGGGGGGGGGGGGGGGGGGGGGGGGGGGGGGGGGGGGGGGGGGGGGGGGGGGGGGGGGGGGGGGGGGGGGGGGCCGGGGGGGGAAAAGGGGGGGGGGGGGGGGGAAATTTTGGGGGGGGGGGGAAAAAAATTTTTTTTTTGCGGGGTTTTTAAAAAAAAAATCAAAAAATTTTAAAAAATTGGAAGGGGTTCTTTTTAAAAAATTTTTTGCATTTTCAAAAAAAACAGTAAAGTAAAATATAAAAACCTTTTCACAAAAAACATTACCTTAAGGGGTTTTTTTCTTTTTAGGGTTTATTTTTAAAAAAATTTGGGGTTTTTTGCAATTTTTAAAATAAAAAGGGACCCCCCCAAAATTTTTTTAGCCCCCCATTAAAAACCTAAAATAATTTTTAAAACAGCTTTTGGGTTTAAAAAACCAAATAATTAAAATTTTTGTTTTCTTTTTTTGTTTTGGGAGCCCAATTTCAAAAAAAGTCATGAAAAAAAAAATTTTTTTTTTTTGGCTTTTTTTTTATTGCTAGAAATTTTTTAAAAAGGACCGGTTTTTAAAAAAAACAAATTATTCCAAAAAATCTTAAACCTTTTTTAAACTTTTCAAAAAAAAAAAAATTTTTAAAACTTTTTAACATTTTAAATTTTTTTTTTTGGAATCAAGTTTGGGCAATTTAAAAATTAAAAAAAAAAACTTAAAATTTGGGGGTAAATTTCCATAAAAGGGGAAACTTATTTTTAATTATTTTTTTCCCTTTAAAAAAAAAGAACAGAATCACCAAAAAATTCCCCAATTTAAAAAACATTTTTCTCTTTGGACAAAATTTTTTCTGGGGGGTAAAATTTAAAATTTAAACCCTTTTGCTCACCAATAGGAGGAAATTTGGGAAACCCAAAACATTTAAAAAGAATACTCCCCCCCCACCAGTGGTTTACTTTTGCTTCTGTATAAAATAACCAAGGAATTTCAATGGAAAAAAAAAAAATTTAAAATTTAAAAATTTTTCCCTTAAAAGGAAGGGTGGCCCAGAAATCCTTTTGAATTTTCCAAGGTTTTGAAGGATGCAAAACACATAACTATATACATTTTGGGCCTAGATGTTGTTAAATTCCAGGTGTGCTGGGCCTAGATTTTGTCTGATAGGACAAGGGGAAATAATTTAAAACAATGGCATATAATCCCAAAAAAATTTTACCCTCCTGTATTTGGGCAGATTTATTAGAAACTTTTACTAAATTTGCATTTGTATTCTAAAAAGAAACCCAAAGGATATCCCATATTTTTTTTTTTAAATGGTTTCGGCAAACCATTGGGGAAAGTATAGGAGAAAAAAAGTGGAAAAAGAAAACTCCCAATTTTATTAAGGGGACAACCCCTTTTTCAAGCTAGCCAAATTTAAAATTTTAGAGAAAAAAATAGTCTTTCTTCCCAAAAGTAAAATTTAAGCAACTGGTTTAACCTATTTTGAAAACAATAAACCCCGGGAAACCTTTAAAAAATAGGGTAAATGAGGATAAAACTATAAATATAATACAAAATAAATATAAAATACAAATAAAGGTGTAACTGTACCAATTTTTTATTGTGAAATTTTAAAAATAATTTTTTTTTAGTACTTCCCTTCAAAATAGCCAAATATGTAAAAAGTAATTTAAAAGAATATAAACAAAATTACCCATGGCCTGAGGTCAGTATTTCTATTTTAGTCAAGCTTCAAGAATGGCATATATAGCTTGATCATACTATTCCTTTTTGTCCTGGGAATACTTTATTCCTGTCCAATGTGTTAAAGCTTGTCTTTAACAACATCAAAATGTTTGTAGCCAAAATATGTGGATTGAACCTAAAAATGGACCCCCAGACAGAATTATTAAATTAAAAGGATGGCAAGCAAAGAACCTGTAATTATTCTGCACAGAGCCTTACCCAACCTAAGTCAAAGTGCATTTATTTGAAAATGCATAATACCATGAAGGGTAAGGAAGGCATTCTTGGCAGAACATAAGACAGGCTTGGTCTTGTTTAAGAAACAAAACAGGGGGAGAGGCAAAGAGCTTTTGGGGCTGCTTGGGCCAGAATCTGGACATGGGACAGGACAAGGAAATGGGCTGCTTGGCAGGAATATGATATTGGCCAGGACAAGGAAGTGGGCTTCAGGCAGGAACTGACATTAGGCTAGAACAAAGACGTAATTTCAGGTAGGAATCTAAATTTTAGACTAGAAACAAGGAAGTAGGCTTCAGTCATGAAAATGACTTTGGGTAGGACAGGGAAGTTGGCTAAGACATTTGGTCATCCTGATAAACCCCTAGAAACAGTGGTTATGGGAGTTTTTCATAGAATTTTGGTTTATTGCCTTGCTTGTTCTTTGACTATTTGTGGTTATTGTCGTGCGTGTTCTTGACTATTTGCATCTATTGTATTTCTAGTTCCTCAACCTACAACTGGACTTTAATACTTGCATGTAATTAAAATGAACATAAAAGAAAAAAAGGAGGAAGGTGGATGCATGGAGGTTCTAGGGAGGGAAGGCAGATGACATCTGCAATGTAAATAAAATATTCATAAAAAATATAAATAAGTAAAGCATTAAATGATCTGATGTGTTCACATACAATGGCCAATAATCAGAATAAAACTGGTGAATTTCCTTATTTCTTGATTAAGATGAAAGTATTACTTCTTGTATTTATCAAAATTCTGAAGCTGAAAAAGGTGATTTCATATAAATAAAACTGCTAAAATATAATCTGGTGCAATGATTCAGATGTTTGAAATATTTGTGCTGCCGTGATTAACAGGGATTAAAAATTTCCCACTTAGCACAAATGGTGTGAACATAGGAAACAAAACTGGTCCTGCAGTATAATTGGAAACTTTAATTATGTGTTGATAACAAAACAGAGGAATGCACAAAAATAGAAACATAAAATCAAACATTGAAATAGTGTTCATAAATTTAAGATTATAAAATGTCTTAGTGAAAGCTTACACAAATAATTTCAATTATATATTTTAGAAGAAAAAGTTGACTATACAAAATTGTTTCTTACATTATTAAAATTACCAGAACAGAGTATAGTAACATTTGAGGGAGCAAAAACAGTCATAAAATTTACTTGGTATATCATTTTTCATAAATTCTGATCATTTACTAGAAGATGTCGTCTGCCCAAACTGTTTTCATTTACTTCTTTAGAGAGAGAATGTGAATTAAAATGTTCTGAAAACTCATGATTAATAGTAGAAAAATTTCTAGGTAAAACATAAAGTTGATTGAAAAAAAAAAACTTGAGATAAGTCCTCTTTGCTCATGAGAAAGTCATGCATTCCTAAGATTCCCATGTTATATATTTCTATTAAAAATTGTGAGCAAATTGTTTATTAGAAGAAAGTACATTATGGTAAATATTAGTAAAAGTGGAAGAAAGACAGTGCAGAACTGTGTCAAGTATATGAATACAGTACAGCCTATAGATACCACACTTTAAAAAGATGTAACAGAAAATAAGAACATGCATGTCAAACCTATAATCTTGAAAAAATAATTTCTACAAAAATCCTAAAATTGAATGAATATATCAACCAGAAACTCAGGAAGTATTGCCAACCCAAAGGAAGGTAAATAGTCAGAAATCTAGATTAAGCAGTACCCAGTAGTCTATGATATCAAATCTTCAAATTGATGAGATAATACAGCTGTCAGTCTATTGTTTATAAACAGTAGAAATAGGCTTCAACATTGATGTGAAATGAGACATTCTATTCAAGTGCTATTTGCCTAGAGCCAGCAAACAAATAAAATACAAGATGACATCTTCAGCTAGACTAAATTGTTAGTTGATGTATACAAAAATGAAAAACAGTACCTGGCCCTTACTTTTAAATGCACTTATATCCTAAATTTTATATTATATATTATACATATACATATACAATACTCACATACCTATGTACATTGTAAAGGGATTACCATCAGGGTTAATGCTACATTTATATTAAAATTTAATAACTCAATATTTTCCTTCAAATTAAAAAGGATAGTAAATCCATATCTAACAGCTTGCTGGCAGGAAACCACATTCTGCCATTACATCAGTATATACAGTGTGTGTGTCATGGAAACAATCAGTGGAAAGAGAAATACTTTTGTGCATCATGATAACAATACACTAACTGCAAAGTACATTCTAAAATCAGAATGCAGGTGATGTTTGGGTTTCCATTGCTTATGGTTTCCAAGGCACAGAAGAGACCTCTTGCACTGATAGAAACACAATGTTAGCACATACGAATTTTTTAATTCTTTTTATTAAATAAGCCATGTGCTGGCTACTTTTATGTTAGCTTCATACAAGCTATAGTTATCAGAGAGGAGAGAACCTCAATTGAGAAAAGGCTTCCCTAAGTCTGGGCTGTAGGTAGTCGGTATGGCATGGTTTCATTCGTGTTTGATGTGGGAGGCTCAGCTCATTGTGGTTGAGCTGCCTCTAGTCAGACACTGCTGAGGACTATAAGAAAGTAGTCTGAATAAGTCATAAAGAGAAAACCAGTAAGAACTACTCCTACATGGCCTCTGCATCAGCTTCTGCTGCAGGTTTCTGACTTGCTTGAGTTCCTGTCCTGACTTCCTTCAGTTATGGAATACGATATGTAATTCTAAGCCAAATAAACCTTTTTTCCTCCAAGTTGCTTTTGGCCATGGTTTTTCAACACAGCAATAGTAATCCTAACTAAGACAGCATCTTATTATTTTCCTTATTTTTTTTCAACTAAGTTATTAAGTTTTCAAAATCAGCATGTCAGTTTTAAAAGAAAAGGAGGAACCTGGGGAGAAGGCTCAATGACCCCTCACAAGAAGGAACTAGGTTTCAGGTTTCCATAAACCACATACATGTTAGGTAGCTGTGGGGCCCTTACTTAATTCCATTGCTCAGAATACAGAAGCAGAGACTCATCACAATAAGCTGGCTAGCTAGTTCAACTGAGCTCTGAATTCCATTGATAGACCAAAATTAATGAATATGGTGGCAAGCAATCTAGGAAGGCTCTTGATTTTAACTCCAGGCCTCCACACAAAGCACAAACATACATGTGTGCCCCGACACATGCCAATATTCCTATATGCATTCATAGGTAAAAGTAAGAAAAGAGTTTAAAGCACGAAATTAGTGTCTCACCATTTTACACATTTAAGGGTGTTTTTGAAATCCAACATTTCCTTTCCTTGTCGTGTAGGATTGGCACTTGAAAACTATATTTGAATAACTTAGATTGCATTTTCCCAGTCATTTAGCAAGTTGAATGTATTGGATGCTTGCAATGACCCACTCAGCTCCAAATAAGAAAAAGATGACAACAGATTTGATATTATGACTTGGTGAGCACTTTGAGTGGTTTTTAAAGGGCAGCACATGTTTGCTTGTTCAGAGGTGTTAAGTGATTGGTGATGACTAACAGACTTGGGCTTTCACTCCTCAGGATTGTCACTGACTGGTCTGCTATGTGACCGTTGCATCTTTTCAAGGGTCTAGCTTTCCAGGGTTATGAAACAGATGTTTGAACTATTAAAATTCAAAGGTTATAACTTTTTTTAATCTTTAAATCTTCATAATTTATTTCAAAGATCTTAAGTTTGTACGTTGTGTTCAGGCAATGACTGTGGAGTCAGTTAAGGCTATGAACTTTCTAGCTCTTTGATAAACATAGATAAGAAGAAAATTTGGAGGTTTGTTATAATTCTAGAAGCTATGATTTGAAGCTATATATTGCTTTGGTTATTATATTTTAATATGGGTGGGGAAGTGAGAAGTCGGTGGATCTGGAGATTTACTATCTTATTCAATCTTCAAGATTATGTTATGAAGAAGAGATTAGTCATTAGTCTAAGGCTGAAAAAGTAATATAATCTACAAAGATCACAGGGTTAGTAACTGTCAATGATATGTTTTGCCATCAAGCCCAAGATGATTCAAAGTCCATATCCCTCTATCTGCAAACTGCTTCTCAGTATTGACTAGCTCTGTGCTGTATATAGGACACTGCTCTCTACAACACTTCTAGATGGGTAACTCCATGATATTGAAAAGTGTTGAGTCAAGTCATTAAAAAGCTCTGTCCTACAAGTGTTTGTGAGTTATTCATATTTACCTATGTTTTATTCCTTTGTTTATGCCTCATTAAGTGCAAATGTCAATAAAACGTTGTCAGGAAATGAGACCTCATATTCCATCTATAAACAGAAGACATTTGCAGCAGCATGAAAACAAATCAAATCAAATCTAATTGGAGAAAAGTTCCTAATGACATCATTAGCTAAAGTCAATTCACACCAAATGGGGAGATACTTCCCTTTTTTGCTGTTAAAGAATTTAATTTCATTACCCAGTTCTCCTTATTTGATAATTTATTGGGTAGACCATTCATCAAACATCAGACTCACATAAAATGTCAAGAATTAATTAAATTTGCTGTGTTGAATATATTATTTCTCTTCACTATTATTTTAAGATCACTAAACTCTTGTTATTTTCATTCAACAGGGAAAGACTCTCTCTAAAAGAAGCCATACCTCTTCAGCCCCTGTAGACTACAGTAACATTGTGGAGTTTACTTTTGAGCTCCTGCAATGCATGTTTAATTACGCATTTCTTATGCTTTCCCCAACCTGAGTATAAGCAGAGGACTGAGACAAGAGTGATACATCTGTCTAAAAAAAAAAAAAAAAAATCAGTAATCAAACTGTTATGGTAAAATTCTGCCGCCATGTTTTGTCAAAGAAAAACTAGCAGTGTGCATTTCAAAGGGTTTGGGGTTGCACTCAGTCTTTTGAATAGCCACAGTAATATTTATATAGGACACTTGATCTGATATTTGAAACATTTTCACTTAAGGAAATTCTCCCTTCTTACTTTGTTTCTACAAAGTTATTTCTAAGAACATATGACTTTGAGTCTAATTAAGTGAAGATTGATGTCATCTACTTATATTCCAACTATCTGTCAGGATAGGAATCAAATGAGAAGCTAATTTTCCATATTGAAAAGAGTTGAAATGTGCTCATTTATATGTTACATAGGAATGTGCTATCTAAGACTTCACTGTCTCTACATTAGAATTATGTAATGGTATACCCAGCTTGTATCACCTTTATTCTTTTAAGGAAATGTTTGCTAAAAGAGACCTCAAATGATCCCATATTAGAAGATAAGGATTAAATTCCATAGTGTGCTTTCCTTTGAAATGAAATTTCTACTATAAATGTAGAATGAGTTTTATTACTACAAGTGTAATAAATTTATACCATCCCTTTGAAAACTAGAATAACATCAAATACAACGTATTCACTGCAAGTCCTTTGAAATTGAACTACACACAAAAAATAATTAGGTATACATTTTTAAATACACATACACATACATACAATGAAGAAATTGTGCATGCATATACAATAGACTTGTTAAAAGATTGAGAAACAACTTCTTCAGAGTGTTTTGTTTCTATGTAATCTATAATATAAGTGGTGCATATTCACAACTGCTTTATTAGTTGATCAACACCCTGTTTCCTCCCAAACTTTCAGTCACTGCTTATGGTTAGGGTCATAACTTTGACACTTTGTCTGCAGTCTGAAAATTTTTCCTGACTCACTTCAACAGAATCAACCTGATTATTTCCCTCTGTAATCTGTAAGACCCACATGAATCTGGTTGCCTGATATTGAATAAACGTTCAATGTTCACCTTCTCCTGTCAGACATTGAGAACAAAACCTAGATTATACTGGAACCCTATTTTGAATCACAATATGAAAAAACACCTATAAAGAATGGTAAGAATCTAAATCTTAGGCTAGAACAAAGAAGTAGCCTTCTGGAATGAAAACGACTTTAGGCTGGGAGGGGGGGGTGTAAACTCAGATATTTTGGTCATCCTGAGAAGCCCTTAGAAACAGTGATCATGGGAGTGATCACGGGACTTTGTTTATTGCCTTGCTTGTTCTTTGACTATTTTTGTTTATTGTCTTGCTTGTTCCTTGACTATTTGCATCTATTGCATTGCTAATTACTCAACCTAGAACTGTCCTTAATACTTGCATGTAATTAAAATGGTATAAAAGCAGACTGGGGAAAAATAAACCAAGAAATAGAGTAACAATAACAAAAGAATAAAAGAAAATAAAAGAACAGAACTTGCCATGATCTGGTTCACTTAACAACAACAACAAAAACAACAAAGAATTCCAGAAAAGGAAACTGAGTCAAGTGATATAAGGAGGGGAACCAGACCCAATAAGTTTTACACCTTTGGCACAAATCCTCCTGACAGGTGTAAAGTATCCTGTGCTGGGCTAGGTTAAGATTGAAGATGATAGACCAGGTTACACTGCGTAAATACAATTTTCAGATTTCTAATTCTGTTATGATCACAAATATTATGAATCAAAGGTAAATATGCAAAATCTGGATTGGAGAAATGGTTCTGAAGTTAAGTATGTGTGGTAGTCTTGTACAGAGCCAGAGTCAATCCTCAACTGTATTGGCAAGCTCACAGCTACCTGCAGCTCCAATTCAAGGGAGCAGTGATGCTTCTGGTCTTAACCTGCACTCATGTGCATATGTCCACACATAGACAAATAACTAAATCATTGAAATAAAGCTTTAAGTGCTCTGCTGATTGTTCTAGAATGCTTACAACCACCATAGCTTGATTCATTAAGGAGGTAGAGGAAAACAAAAGGCAAAGCCCTTTGCCAAAACAAAAGAAAAACAAAAACAAACAAAACCATTTATTACTGTTTTTTTTTTTTTATTGTGTCTGCTGTTTGACAGCAGATAGACTGCGTCATTGGTAGAAAACTCAATCTTGTCAAATGCAAAGTCTAGTTTTTTAATATGTCCAGATGTGTGTGACTATTGCTACACTCAAGTTTAGATCATTTTTGTACTACCTTTGTGTGGCCAATTAATATTAGTGTTTGGGCATGTCATTTTTTTAAATTGGTTTTAGGCTGATGTTGTTTCAATATTTTTTGTTATGAATATTGCTGCCAATATTAATGTCTTCTAAATATTTTTGTTATGCATGTGTGTGTGTGTCCTCCATGTATCTCTGTGCAACACACATGTGCTTGATGTGCACAGAAGCCAGAGACAACACCAGATCCACTGGAACTGGATTTATAAAAGGATTTAAGCTGCCATGGAGATACTCACTGAACTAGGATCCTCTGTTAGAGCAGGAAGTGCACTTACCCGCTGAGCCATGTCTCCAGCTCCTCCACTTCAAATATTGTACATTGAATCATAGAACTTAGAGCATTCTTCTGAGTTCTCCTTGCTCCTCATACTTTTGGCATCCATCTAATAACTTCATGCCCTATCTTAGGGAATGAAATTTAAGCCCTGTGTTTTTATCTAAAAGTTTTATTGTTTTAGCTCCTGGTTAAGCCTTTCACATATTTGAACTAATGATTTTATGTAGAATATGAGATCAGACTTCAGTTTCATTGCTTTTAATGTGAATATTCAATTGCACTAACATTGTTTCTCTCTTTAGATAGTATGAACTTAATTTCCCCTCAAAAAGATTTACATCTAAGTTGAAGATACTAGAATGCCATCTATTTATGCATCCTGGCTGTGGCAAATTTGGAATGCTACAATCCATTGCTAAATAATCCATCTATCTTTACAGCAATTCATTGCTTTCCTCTGTTTTGATGTAACATCCACTACTAATACTTTGCTATAATTCCATACCTAATATTTCCTGGAATGTACTTTTAAAATACCCTGATTTTTTAATATTTCATTTATTTTCTTGTTATATGATTATAAGAAGTCATATAATCCCTTCCATATTGGAGTATATTATTGGGATAACCAGAATCCCTGTGTCAAAGTTGTGGGCTACTCACAGGTGGCTCAAAAATATACTATTTCCCATGTTTTGAGGCAAGGTCTGTGTTTCGTTCAAACACTGGGATAAGGAAAGATATACTTTTCTCTTGGTCACAGAATCTCCTTTAATATCTCTATTTGAAAAAGTATTCATTTATTATATAACTTTTATTTATTTAATTTTGAAAAATATAAGTATTACATTTACAATATTCATTAATTTCACTGAAGAAGTTGTTTTACACTCTCCTATGTTGGGAGCTTATAGGTAATACCTCTTTTCTATACATAGGCTTTATTTCTCAAACAGTTGTTGTCATAACACTAACAATCCCTCCTATGCCTTGATTTAGTCAACCTATGTAGAGGGAAATATTCACATTAAAGTTAGATTATCTTGATAACAATTTACATATTTAGACAGTTTTTAAAGCCATAATCTGATACTTTGAAAAATAATATTTTATGAGGTAGGGTATTAGCTCAGTATTTAAGAGTACTTGTTGCTATTTCAGAGGGCTTAGATTTGTTTCCCAGCACCAACATGGTAGCTCACAACAATCTATAATTACAGTTTCACTTCCATGAGCACACACACACACATACACACGTCTGTGTATGTGTGTGTGTGTAGCCAAAACAATCATGAACATGAAAATCAATCAACAAATAAATATGAGAGAGAAAATGATTTAGTTGTAGGTTTCCTGGGACAACACCAGAATACCAACATAAGTTTGTACTTCTTCATAGTATACATAATTTAGAGGTGGTAATTAAACCCATTTATCTTCAGGCAATGAGAAGTTTTTACTAATGAATATGACAAAAAAATCTATAAAAAGACAATTTGTGACCTAACAAGATATCTTTTTAAATATTCCTTAAGTTATCTTGTTTTCTTTTATATATTAAATAGTATCATAGGCCTAGAAATAGGGAAAATTAAAAAAAAAATTCAAACCTTGTCCATCAAGGATTTATCATATAGTGAAAGATGTCATTAGAATAATTGATTCTTTCACAAGCTATTGGTGTCATGTAAACACATATTATTAAAATGAAAATAAAATGTAAAGTTGTTAATGTTTCAGTTCCAGTTAAAAGATTTTCAATGAATGCTGTGGTATATCCTTTGCCCTTCGCTTTTGTAGAGATGTCCTTTTGCTTGCTCTTAATCTATGTTCCTCCTTCTTTTCCCTCAGGATTTGACTGTGCAACATTTTTATGCTCACATAGCCTCTGTTGCACTCTTAGGGCTAATTACTCCTGAAGGAACATCTCTATCTTGTCCTTCCTATCTCCCTTCATTGGACCAACTTAATTACATGAACTGTTTTGTTCTACAAAATATACTGACAGATCATTTTCCCAGTTGCACACCCGAACTATTAAAAAGAATCTTATCCCTCACTTTCATTTCCTCAAATGATTGGCTCTGATGCTGGGTTTAGCAAGGCTTCTAAATGAAAACATGCTAATGATTCCAGGGAAATGTAAAACAGGAAAATTTTCAACACACTGCTCTGAGAATTGATACAGCTGATACTGCCACTTGATGAATTATTTCAGACTTCTGCGATTGCTTTTTGGTAACTTAATCCACTACAATAGAATATTGTACATGTCTATTTTTTTGTAAGATGCACAAATCATTAAAAAGAAATCTGTTTCTGAGACTGCATGATGATCTGTGTGTCTATGTGTTTGCTGAGGATTCATATCTTCCACTTGTCAGTTACCTTGTGTAGCACTCTGTTTTCAGTTTTCTGTCTTCTCTCATACAAAATCTAGTCCTCAAAATGAGTGAAAATTGACTATGAAATTATCCTTTATTGTAAATATCAAAACAAGCACAAGTGCTACAACATGTTTTCTGCTGACTTACCTTTGATGGATGGTAGAATGGTCATTTTCATAGTGCTGTAAACTGGACTAGGTATTGCACCTGAACTATGGTGCCAGGACACCCCCACTCTCTAGATGAACTCAAGCTAAGCATCTTCATAATTATGCATATTTGTTCTTTTCTTAATATATTTTTCCTAAGTACTAGGATTGTTGTACAGGCCAGATTAGTGTTTAGAAACTAATCACTGGTCTTCATTTTACTTTTGTTTTTATTCTCCTCCTGCCTGCCTGCCTTCGTCCTTTCCTCCCTTCGTCTGTCTCTCTGTCTCTCTGACAATCTGTCTCTTCTCTCCATCCCTTCTTCCTTCCTTCTTTTCTCCCTTCTTTCTTTTGTATCTTCTTTGCTTACTTACTTGCTTCTTTTCTTCCTTTCTGCCTGTTTACCTGACTGCTTACCTTTATGACTTCCTACCTTACTGCCTTTTTCTGTTTCTCTGTCTCTCTGACTCTCTTTGTCTCTCTGTCAGTCTCTTCCCCTTCCTTCCTTCCTTCCTTCCTTCCTTCCTTCCTTCCTTCCTTCCTTCCTTCCCTCTCTCTCTCTGTCTTTCTTTCTTCTCTTTTTTATTCCTTCTTTCTAAGGATTTCAGGCTACTTTTGACCGACCCCACTTTTTGCTTAGGCTGATCTTGAACTTGTGACAGTCTAATGTCATGCTCTCAAATGTCCAGGATTAACTCATCAGCAGACCTGGCCATTCATTCACATGCTGGAGAAATCAATTTGAACTTGTTCCACAGAAGTGGATTTACCCATAAAATATACTCAACAAGTCTTCAACACAAAATTAAGCAAGATATAATATTCTGAATATCTGAATGTTGAGTATCTGGTGCTAGCAAAGGTGCTGGGGCCAAAGCAAAATATTTAAATAAAATCCTACACTTCTTAGCCCAAATGAATTTGAAAAATATTCTCTATATAAACATCATAATATTTCTTAAAATAGAGTCATTCAAGCATGAAGAACATAAAATTATTTGGGATGTCAGCCATAAAACTCATGTGTAATAATAAAATCTGTGGAATACAAGTTGAGGTTTAAGGTGTTTTTTTAATTTATTTTTTTTCTTTTTTACTTATTCACTTTACATGAGACTCACTGCCCTTCTCCAGGTCACCTTCTATGACAATCCTTCCCCCCTCCCCTTCTCCTCTATGTGAGTGCCCCCTCCCTCTGGGTATCCCACCCATTCTGGCACTTCAGGTCTCTGCCAGGCTAAATGCTGCTTCTCCATCTGAATTTAGACAAGGCAGCCCAGCTAGAAGAACATATACCAAGTACAAGCAACAGTTTTGGGATAGCGCCCGCTGCTCCAGTTGTTTATGACCCCCACGAAGGTCAAGATGCATATCTGCTGCATATGAGAGGGGAGGCCTATATTCAGCCCGTGTATGTTCCTTAGTTTGTTATTTAGACTCTGAGAATCCCAAGGGTCCAGTTGAGTTGACTCTGTTGGTCTTCCTGTGCAGTACCTATCCTCTTCAGGACTCACAAGTCTTCTTCCTAGTCTTCTGTAAGAATAGGAAGCTCTATCCACTGTTTGGCTGTGGATGTCTCCGTCTGTCTGAGTCAGTTGCTGGGTGGAGCCTCTCAGATGACAGCCATGCTAGGCTCCTTTCTACAAGCATAAAAAAATGTCGTTAATAATGTAAGGTATTGGTGGTTGCGAATGGGGTGGGTCTCAAGTTGGGATGATTATTGGTTGGCCATTCCCTCAGTCTCTGCTCCCTCCCCTGTGCCTGTATTTCTTGTAGACAGGATAAATTTGGGTTTGAAAGTTTTGTCGGTGCATTGGTGTCTCTATTGCTTCACTGGGGTCACTGTCTGGATACAGAATGTGGACTCTTCAGGTTCTGCATCCCCAATGTAGTAAGTGACAGCTAAAGTCATCCCCATTGATTCTTGGCCGCCTCGGCCATGTCTCATTCTGACGATGGCCCCCACCTCCTCACTTCCATCAATTGCAGATTTCCATTCATGTCATGGCTATCTAGTCAAGCTATCTCTCCTGTCTTTCCCTCATCTCATCCTGAATTCCCATTGCCCTCCCCAATGCCCTCGCTCCTAGTTCCTTCCCTCCATCTGCCTCTTATGACTACTTTATTCCCTCTTCTAAGTGAGATTCAATCTTCCTAGCCGGGGCCTTACTTCTAGTTTAGTTTCTTTGGGTCAGTGGAGTGTAACATGGTACTTTTATTTTATGGCTAATATCCCCTTATAAGTGAATACATGTACTTTTGGGACTGGGTTACCTCACTCAGGATGATAGTCTCAAGTTCCATCCATTTGCCTGCAAACTTCTTGATGTCTCAGTTTTTAACAGCTGGATAATATTCCATTGTGTAGATGCACCACATTTTCTTTATCTGTTCTTCAGTTGAGGTACATCTAGGTTGTTTTCAGTTTCAGGCTGTTATGAATAAAGCTGCTATGAACATTGTTGAGCAAGTGTCTTTGTGAGGTGTTGGAGCATCTTTTCAGTATATGCCCAGGCATAGTATATCTGGGTCTTGAGATAGAACTATTCAGTTTTCTGAGAAACTGCCAAATTGTTTTCCAAAGTGGTTGTAGCAGTTTTTACTCCCACCAGCAATGAAGGAGTGTTTCCCCCCTTGTTCCACATCCTCCAAAATGTGCCATCTCTTGAGGTTTTGATCTTAGCCATTCTGTTTTATTCATTAGTATAAGACAAGGTCTCCTGAATAGCAGGGTAGCCTCAAACTTGCAATGTAGCTGAGGATGGCCTTAAATTCCTGATTGATCGTTTTGCTTCTGTATCCAAATTACAAACCTTCTGATAGTGTATTTTAATAGCCAAGTGACATGTAAGATATAATATTACATTGTGTATTCACACCTTAAGTTTGGTAAGTTTTGAACTAATTTATAATTCAGAAAACATGATTATGATAGTAAATGACTAGCTGTCTCTTTTAGTTAAAGAGATAAGTATGTTATAATATAGAATAAATGTTTATTATTTAAGCAAAGGAATTGTACATAATTTGTTTAGTATAAATAGAAATCATAGAGGACCATAATATATACATTAACTATTTTACAATTTAGTTGCCAGTTACCAATATTTACACAAAATAATTTGTGTCCTCTCCTTATTGGCTTATGGATGAAAAACAAATGAGATACTGTATGCATGTTTTAATTTTATATTTACCATAATGAACTTTTATTATTTTTCTTGGTTGTAGAATAAATGACCAAAATAAGCAACAAATATGCAAGAAAACATTAATTGTGTTTAGGAGATATATTGCCACTAATGACTATTTAAATATATTAGCCCATGGGATAGCAAGTCACCTCTTTCTTGCTGTCAGGAAATAACTAACTTTACTTTCTTTAATTACTGTCATAAGCTGCATAATTATTTACAAAAAATATAAAAATTAAACATATTTCCATTTGATAAGTCTGAGTGCCCTGTTTCTATGGAAACAGTGTTTGAGTCTAAAACTCTATATAAAGTGTAGGCAATAGCCAGCAAGAAAGCTCCATTAATCAGAAGTAGCTTATTTATGCTTCACCTTGATGATCTTGGACTACTTACTGCATGAAAGAAAAAATTACAAAAACTTTTTTCAAAATTTTATATTGAATACATCTCTTGTGATAATGCTTCATGTCAAAATATCTAACAGATCTTCAAATCATGGACATTTTTGTAGAATAGGAAGTTTATTTACATTGACATAGTATATGAATATTGTGGCATTCAGTAGCATGACAAAACCTGTAATATTCTTTATGTTTGAGTAACCTATTTTCAAGATTTTTTAATTAAAAATTTAAAATAACATAATTTAGACTAAGGAATATGTCATCAATTATTAATCAACAATTATTAAACAATATTTATAATAATTAATTAATAATTAATTAATAAATATTAATATTTTAGCAATAATTCTTTCTCTATAGATCATATTAGTAAAGTCACAAGCAAAAATGAAAAAAATAATTTGGTATGTACTATGGAGTAAACAACATACTTTCATATTAGACATGATTTTGTTTTAGCTACATGGAAGAACTTAAATCCCAGTTGAGTTATTTAAGCAGTTATTCATGTGTTGGTGAATATCTGTGTGTCATACATAAATTTTCATATCTATGAAAAAATTTCTGAAGAATACTCTGTTAGTGTTCAAGTAATACAACAGAGAATTTCAAAAAGCAGATAAGCAACTGCATGAAACACTGGGTTTTAATTCAAAACAGTGCTATCAGCAAATAAAGTAGCTAGGAATCAGAGTCATATGAAAGTCTATAAAAGACTGAGAAGCAGGTAACTAAAATGTTCAGTGATATAACTGAGGGGTATGACTGAGTGTCTCTAGATGGAGATCTTAGTGCTGTTCACAAGAGTTCCGAATGAAGAACTCATATTTCACCCAATGATCCTTTTATTCACAGTGATTTCATTTATGAGTTTTCTTTTGTAATTATTTGTTATACCATTTATTTCCTTTTTCTTTGTGTGTGATATTTTAATGAAAAGTTTGAAGGTCATTTAGAAAACTTGGTTCTAAATTATTTTTGTATAAACTACTATGGGTAAGATACTGACCTTCTTCAATGATTGAAAACTTTGAATAAAGAATAATTATGTAAAGTTGGAACATTTCCTGACATAAATGCAAGTTAAACAGGTGACTCCTCCATCCTTTCATTTATAGTCTGTACACTAAAAAAAACAAATCTATTTCAACATGAGAAGCACTGTGAGATAGTTAAACAATGAAATTTTTTATTAGAGAAATCTCAGTCCTATAGATAAATATGTGACAGATGATAGTGTTCAGATCTTGTCACTATAGCCTGTAAGAAACCTAGAGATTAGACAAAGGATCTTTTATTCTGTATAGTGTTTCATTCTTTTGCCTTATCTCAAAAGATCTTTCTCAGCACTCCTGTCTCCAATGACTTAGAAGTTAAAAGCCCAAGTGTTTCGTAATGAATAGTACATTGTCTTAAAGATTTACATCAGGTTAGTAACACTGATAACATCATATCCCACCAGTTCCATTAGTCATCAAAATCACTAACAGTTATTACAAATATTTATCACTGTTAAAACATTATGACATTAACTACATTTTTCTTTACCAGATATACAGTCATCTCCTTAAATATGTAAAATATGTAAATTCCACTTGCCCTCCTATTTCATACAGCTCTGTCTGGAAAGGCAGAGGCAAACGAAGCTTTGAGCCCCGTTAAGGAAATAGGAGTATGAATTGATTCTAGCTGAAGATGCTCAGAGCTAAAGACTACTGAGAAGAAAATGAACAGGATGGTATCCTCCCAGGAGTGCAGTAGGCATTTAGTTCCCTGTGAAGAAGAAATGCTACTCTAAAACATAAAGTCAGATTCTGGTAGCTTTCAAGGATATTAGGGATCCAGTAAGTTTCCAACTAGAAGTAATTATTAGCTAAATTCACCAGCAAACTTGGCAGAATGCATAGGAACTGAGAGCAGCTTCTCTGCCCTATTGTCTATACTTCAGAGAGCTGGAACACTAAGCATATTCTCTATCTACCCTGCTGAGATGGTTCAAAGGAACTTGAAAACACATAGAAACTCAATTTTCAGACACTTTTGCCCTTACTTTTAGGAATTACTCCAAAGATTTTCTTTTAGTCTGGCAATACTTCTAAGAAAACTGTGTTTGAATATTAGCTTATAAACCTCTTAACTAGTATTGAGTAACAGTCCCTGCTGATTGAGTTTGTGCTTGCCGAAGAGGAATCAAAGTCGTCTAGTACCAACATAGGTTCTTAGGACTGGAACAAAATCCTCCATAGCAGACAAAGCTTCTTTCCAATATTTTGTTTGTGCGTGTGGCTACACATTCAAGAAAATTAATCTACCCTTCATTTACAACTGCATACACACATCAGCCATGTGCCTATATCAGTTCCTGTTAATATCTGCCAGTATGCAATCTAGTTCCCTTTAGCCAATTAAAACCAAAATCTTCCTGTAAAGTCTGATATTAATTTTATATAAAATACAGAGCTTACTGCGTATTTCAAGTGTATGATGACCTCAAAATATTTATATTATCGTTCCCATATGCTTCAGTAGCTTCATTTTAAAATCTGGACTTGCAATTTTCTACTTTGTAATTGGGTACCTCCTCCTCCTCGTCCGCCTCCTCCTCCTTCTTTTTCTCCTCATTTTCCCTCTATTTGATTTTCTCTCATCATTTTGACTGGTCTTAACTTTAAATATAATATACAATTTGAAAGAGATATCATGAAAAAACTAGCAAACAGAGAGTAGGGAGACTATGAAAACTAGATTTTTTTTTTTTACCTAAGCATAGTAAGTTTAAAAATATTAGCTCATTTTATTATCTCTCAAATTTGGAACTAATTCTATTTATTTCTGTGGTTGGTTGCTGTGTTCATGGGGCTGAGTATGTTTTCTGTTTTTGAGTTTTTGTTTGTTTATTTTTTTTATGCTGTTGGTTAAATCAAAGCTGTAGTGGAAAAAAGTGATTTATTATATTTGTAAATTTACCCAAAGGTTATAAAGAAATAAGCCTTCCTAATAAATTGAATTTATGAATATATAAAACCTCTTGAATTATATTTAATTCTTAAATGGAGTCAAAGATACTTTAATACCTATAATGGCAAACTATTTTTGGATTCCAAATTGCTTTTCTGGTGCAGCATCAAGGTTGTGAAGAATGAAAACATTTTTAAAATTATAGAGCAAGTCATCAATTTGAAAGACTGTCACATTATATGGCTGTTTAGGGAAAAATATATTTACTTTCTCAGATAAACATGGTTATTAGATTTTTTGAACTTTCCAAGTCACAATATGTAATTTTACTTAATATTTTTATTTACTCAAATTTCACATTTAAATATAGTTAACACAGTCAAGCAGATTTATTCATTCATTTTTGCTCCCACACTATTTAATACAAAATTTCACAGCTATCATTTATCATACATTATTATAGCCACTTATATATATGACTTTCTCTCCTTATAAATTGTGAAGACCTTGAAAGTAGGACATTTCATTTATCTCTATAATCACTACCTGCAATGTTAACATATGGTAGTCATTAAAGGAAATGTCTTGGATTAAAAGAAAAACCTGAAATTGAGAATAAACTGGAATGATTCTTAGTAGTTAGGCAGTGTTCACACATCCAATAAACCTAAATAGGTGATTAAGTGACAGTAAATGTTGTTGGAGAAAAGCATTAAATATATGGAAATTGAGACTTGCTATCCACTGAAAACCAGCCATCTGTCTCTGTGAAGTTCTGCTTTTTTTCTCTTTGATGTGAAAGATGCCAAGAATTTTTTTGTGTTCACGAAGTTGAGTCTGTGAATTTTTGCATGGAACATTATATTTATAAAGAGCAATATATATGAAGAAATATTCTTGAAATTGTTTATTTTAAAATTCAGCTTACACGTATATATAGACTAATAAATCCCACAGTCTGATATCTAGAATTAGGACCACAGAGAAGCTATGAACACTTTCAATGCACACTGAAAGTCTGAGAAGTAAATCCTGGTCAAGGGTCAGAGAGTGACTTGAATTTCAGTGATCAGGAAGCAAAGACGTCAATTCTATTTCCTCCAGATTTTAGTAACTAATAGTGTCACAATAATCAAGATTGCTTGATCACCCTGACTTTGGGGTAAAAACTTCTTTACCATGTTTTCAAATGATTTCCTAAGTGTAGCATTAAATTCCAGTCACATCTAGAACTCTTCTAAACATTCCCAGAAATAATGTTTAAAGCTTGTAGCCCAAAGGCCACCTAAATCAACAAAGAAAACAACCACAAATGACCTGACTGGGGGGGGGGGTCCAGTTATTCGTGAGGGTTGAGGGGGACCTCACCTGTAAAGGAACACGGGCAAGAGAAAGGAAGGAGACCAAGCAAAATGTAGCTTTGTCAAGGTCTCACTTTAATGCGGAAGCATCTTACAAGATGTACTCTAGGCAAGGTAGGAAGGGGAACAAGGAACAGGGTGGGGACTCTATCACTCTTGATAAGGTCAGTCATCCTGCGAAGTATTCTTCGGTTTGTCCTGGAATGTCCCGGGGCAATGGTTCTTTACGAACAGGAAATTCTTTCTTAGCTGAAGGTCAGGTTCTCCCAAAAGAGGCAGGTAATTTCCTGAGGCTCTCTTGGAACAGTAGGTAGTTTCCTGGGTTTGGCTCCCGACACACAAATATTAAGTGAAACACAATTACATAGGTCTCTTTGGTCTTTCTCTAAATTTACTTACATAAAATAAATATGTTACACAGAAATTTTTAGTTTATACCTAAAATTTTGGTTGCAAAGGTAGTCAATCAATCTATACAATGGTCTGATTAGATTTCATTGTTGACATGGGCAGAACAAAATGTTAAATAAGGCACAGTCTTCCATGCTTACTTCTAAATAAAAGTTAGACAAAGTATAGCCTACTTCAATTATCTCATTTTTCTCCTCATAAACTATTATGTTGTGCTGAACAACACTCTACATTTGTAATGTTAATTAAGGAACACATGAAAACCCTCTGTGTAGTTCCAAAATGTTAAAAATATCTTATTGAAAGAGATGACTATGGTTCAAAAACCTTTTTCAAAATAATCTGCAAAAATCACTAAATCCAGATAACTAAATAATTGAAGAAAGAAAGAAAGAAAGAAGAAAGAAAGAAAGAAAGAAAGAAAGAAAGAAAGAAAGGAAAGAAAGAAAGAAAGAAGAGAAAGAAAGAAAGAAAAGGATATTCATGGTTGCCACTCACTTAGTTAAACTTTCTAAGATCTTAGTTTCCTTGAATTGGGAGTTACTGTCTCTTGTGTGATTTTTCTTAAGGTGACTTGAATAAATATCTGTTCACACCACATAGGACACCAACAACAGACCAAATAAATGGCTACTGAAATCCTTCCTGCCAAACCATTGAGCTTATTTTGTGCTAACAGGATTATGGATTGAATTAACTACTAGAGTATGTGTGATTAAAAAAGCGACTTCATTTTCTAAAAGTGCAACTTAATGATGACTCATAAAAGCTGTATACCTAGTGCTCTCTGTTGAGACCTGAAGGTAGTTTGGCAGAACAGTAAAGAGTCTCCTATTGTTAGGTCAGGGAGCAAGATAGTATTTTCTCCCAAGTAATTGTTTACTGCTGTCAAAAGCATGGAAAAGGCCTTATGAATCTTGTAATGAGAAGGCTAGTCTGATTCCATGACATACTTCAACTTGGCAGCTAAGGAAACTAGGCATAAAATTAGGGCAATTCCAGGCAAGTCAAGGTCTTAGAAGCTGCTGTGCCACCTGGCCTGAGGCAAAGACAATGGGTCGGCAGCAGTTTCCAGATTTCCTCATCTGCTTCCTGATCAACAGTTTCTAGACCTCTCCAGTGAACAATTTCCAGCTGCCACACCCCAGTAATGGAATGTCCTTAAAGATGGACCCCACAGATTAACATACCAGTCACCTACCCCATAATTCCCTAATGTTCTTTAAATCAGGCCTGGAAGCTCACATGGATGTCTCCCTGTTCTGGTAATGGGAGATCCCAGCATTCTGAACTACTGCAGACTAAAACTGTTTTTACATTTACTTTCTATTTGAATCTTGGGTATTTTCCTTCACCGAATCATGGGCTCTTACAGTAACTTATAGAAACTTTCTTAGACGTCTGAATTTTTTACTTTGTTAGTTTCATGAGGCTCTTTGCTTCCTTTAAGGAGGATTGTTTCAGTGCATGAGGTATTATTTCACAACACCGTCATATAATGAGAGTTTTAACTTCTATCTATTTATGTTTTCTGCTCTCTAGTTTTGCTACAAATTTTTATTCCATGAATCTTTCATGAGCAAGTGTCACTTCTACTTTGTCCAACTATAACCAGTGTTTTACTTACACTGCACTAGAAGTACTGGAATTCTTTAAATTTTCAGGATATAGTATCATAGAAACATTATACCTTTAAGCTAATCCTTAGTACATTATGTTATGTATGAACAGTAAAGAAAATAAAATATCTTAATTACTTTTGTATTAATAGAATACCTAACAGTATATTATTTCTTACACTTCAGAAAGTCTCTAGCACAGATGTGCACACCATTTAAACATTAATTTCATTAATAAATAAATTAGCGTACTTATATTATTGCTAGATATTCTAATAGAGAGCCCACAGGAAATCCCATTGAAGCTACTAATATAAAAATAATACTGAAATTAGAAAGGTAATTTCCTTGTCCTTTTCATAGTAAGTACAGACAATGAAAGTGAAGAGAGAGGAGCAAGAATTATAGGACATGTCACTGGTGATGCTTTTGCTGATTTGTTTACTCCTAAATTAATATCGCAGGAAGGTTTTCAATTATAGTAGAGTTCTCTTACTTTCCTAGGAATAAGAGCAAAACTACAACAACAGTGTGAATGAACTCCATGTCTACAATTTGCTGATTCCATTGGACTGGTTGATGACATCCATGATAGTCAGTAGGCATTTCCATTGTTCTTGAAGAACATAGAGAAAGACAGATAAAACGCATCATTTCAGCAAGAAATAAACCAGCACATCTGTCAGGCAACAGTATTGTCCTAGTATGGACATTAGTTGTTTTTATTCACTTTTAGGACTTTTATATAAAAACTCTTGTTCTCCATTGTGAAGGAGGATTTCAGTTTATAACTCTTACTGAGTTTGTATCTATCCAGTGTATAAACAACACATTCAAAATTTCAACTCCAGCCAACTGCATGCTTAATTGACCCAACACTGGTTTTTCATGGTTTACTCTGTTGATACCTATTGTAAATATTTTTGAATACAAAGAAAATAGAAATATAAAAATAAAAATATTCTAATGTACACTAAGATGACTAATTATTAGAAACATATTGGCACACTACCTTTAAAACTTCAAAAATATGTCTGTACAGTTTTTGAACATATTATGTCTATTCAGATATTTATGCCTAAATATTTAATTATATTTATATATATTTAATTATAATTATATTTAAATATAAAATGTAACTTGAAATCTTGATATACCTTTAGAATAAATAAAATTTGATAAAAATCTTGAGCTTTATTATTCTATAGTTAAAATCAAGGAGATCCTGTAATTGTAAATTGTCCATGCATTTCAATGAACAGATGGAATTATTCCTCGTAGTTGCTTCCTGCTATACTAACTATAAGGTAGTACATACAGGAATTATTTACTCTTACATTGGTTTGTTTTCTTTATGACTTAAACTTTACATATAACACTAATAACTGTATAATTACTTAACTCTTCTAGTACCTTCAGTTTTCTGCCTAAGATTTGGTTGGGAAAACTTGTATTTAGGTAAATAAATTAGTTGGAGCTTATTTCCAGAACCAAAGACAGCTATGTAGGTTATACCTTATCATCTCACATTATGGTTAAGAAATATTCTTATTGTAGGCTAGTAAGTCATTGTTCTGAGCAGTAGAAATCATGAGAATGTTTCATAAGTTGTAAATTACAAGATGTGAGTCACTCTAGGCTTAAGTTACATGTCTGTCTTCCCAAGTACCTGAGATCATTGAGATATTGTGTATTTGGATAAATTAATGAAGTCATTTGATGGTGACCATCAATCCTTCCTTACTTTTTAAACTGTGGTATACTTTGTGATAAATAAGAGAAATAAAACAAAGATCAAGTGGTAGCAGTATACACAAGATCACTCAAGAACCAAAGAAAGTCTCTTCCAATTAGAGGAAACATTACAGTAGAAATTCTGAAACTCAAAGAGTTACCTTGGTGAAGTTATAAAGAAGAACAATCCTTCATCATGGAAAATTGTTTGTTCTTAATAATAAAACTATAGAAAGAAACTGAACTTAAGGCTGTTTTCCTAAAATAAATTTAAAAAATGAACTTTTTGCATTTTTTCATGGAAAGAAAGGTTAAAATGGTATCAGAGTTGAGGTGTGCAATACCAATAACCATTTGGATTGAAATGTGTAGAATTACTAGTCACATTGGTAGAACATTTAATTATGTAGAAAGTATTTGTGTGAATACTTATTGAAACTTTTAATATTGTCTTCTAAAATCAATATTCCATGAAAAGGATAAAATATAAAATTCAACTCAAGTCCCTCATATTGTTATTGATCTGAGAAGTCAAGCTTCTTCATCTGTATTTACTTCTCTCCCCTGGCAGATATTTTCTGGATGGACAGTAATTCTTGGCATAATCATTTACCTAATATGCCTTGCAGTCACTCTCCTTCAGGTTCATACACTAGTGAAATGAAATTAAACACGATTCCAAAAATAATGAAGCAGTTTGAAATTATGCACTCTTCAATTTCCTAATCCTTTAAATCTTAGACCATTACATTTTTATCTCTTTTTAAGAAACTACTTATGCATTCCTTGGAGAAAGCATCCTGATTTGCACTTCAGTTATTTATGATTTACATTTGCATACTGTCTTTCTTCTGAAAAGCTTATGGCATTGCATAAAAACACTTTCAACTTTCATTAAACATCTGTCACAATGCAGTGGGAAAAAACAGCAGGGGAGATTTATGACAATAACTGAACAAATATGATAGAAAAAGAAAATAATAAACACTGTAACAAGAGAGATTTATTATACTATTATTCATGTCCTCTGACCCAGCAGTGAAAATATATTAAACTTTATTTAAATTGTATTCATTGTATGTGATTCATTTTCTAGATGAATTCAAGTAGGTGATTCTAAACATGAAGTGTAATTCTTTCCTTTCCTTAGTAAATTCACTGAAAGCTTTGTTGAAAATGCTTAACTGTTTTCATTCTAATTTTCCATTAGTCTTTTGGATATAAAGAACAAAACATTAGTGACACTAGGGAAATAATGATTGAATCTATAGAAATAATCTACCCACCATAGAGAGAGTAGTTTGGTAACAAAATGAGATATCCATAGACATCAAATGCTAAAATGAAGTGAAAATTGTCTGTTGAAAGCAAGAAGATCTATTGCAGTGTATATTTGAAAGATATCATAAGGATGACAAAGGACATGACTACAATTCTGATAGCAATCTAACTCCAGAATAATTCTTAACCAGCTGCTACATGAGTTGAGAGAGTTTTCTCAGAGGAACATTCTGGGAACACAGACACAGACAGCTTATTTCCAATTTTTTTTCATGGTCAACTAAGAGAAGACTTTAAGAGAGATATAAATAAATACAATAAAAGCTGTTATTCTAAACTGAAGAAATTCTCAGATTTGTCTACAGTGTGCTAATATCTTCATTCTAGCATTAAATCCAGCACTTGGAAGAAATGATTTACAATAGGAATATATTGAAAAGCACAGGGTGAATGATTAACAGAAGGAGAAGAGACATTTGTAACAAGATGTAATAGAATGAGAGTAATAGACACGAAAAACCTGAGAAGCTCCTAATCAGAGAGCATATGAAATTGAAAGGTACTATTTTTTTTTTGAATAGCATAGTTTAAGAATGAAAAACTAATCATGGAAAATCCTATGGGTTTTTGCCCTACACAGAGCACTATAGGCAGCTGTGGAATGCTGTGATTGATGAGGGATAACCTTCTTAAGGAAGAACACAGCAATTGGCTTTCTGTTACCAAGTGGTCTTCCCTGAAAATATAAACACAAGTAACATCATACAGAATGAGTAGGTTATAGTTAGAAATCCATATGAATATACATATGCACATATGTATGGAATATCAATTAATAATAAAAAGAAGCCATGAATTTGAGAGAGGATGGGGAAGAGGATGAACAGATGGGCAAGAAAGAATTGTTGGGATTGCATTATAATCTCAGTTTTTTAAAACAACTCTCAGAAAGCAGATTTATAGTACTTTAAAGGGAAAAAGAGATCATTAGATCATTCAGGAAATAAAAACCTTAATTTTCATTTGAAATATTAAGCTATAAGAAAAGCAAAAGACTCAACAAATATAACAGATATTGCTGCAATCAGAAGAGGTGGAAAGGAGGATATGATATATAAAAGAATATGATATATAAAATGATATATAAAAGGAGACAGGGAAAGCAGGGAGATAGCAAACATCTAAGCATACAGGCTACAGAAGACCCATAAAAGAAAATTGCAGAAATAAGACACATACAAAAATTTACAATTAACTTGTACACTCTGAAGTAAATCATGATTAGAACCTATATATTGAAATGATGCATATGCAAAGGGGAAGATAGTCTCCAATGAGTCAATATTATTAAGATTATTTCTCATAATTAGTTATAAATTTTGAAGTAAATTTTTACAAAGAAAAAGTTGCCATGCTCCTTGTCAAGGAAAATAAAACTGGCATCTTCTTTTCTATAGCAAGAAGATAATTAAATAGCATACTGGCCACACAATGTCAACTTAGCGATGCCTTTATGTCCAAGAAGAGTGGCTTTGTAAGAAGTGTTGCACAGATGTAATATCTGTAAGTTGCTGTTATCATGTGCTTTTGCCCATAAGTAGAAAATAAACTTCATACAGTAAAATAAATAGGCAAATACTGGCATCAGGTTTGTATTAGATCTTATGTAAATTTGCTTACAAATTCCAGGCTAATTATTGGCTGGAAGGAAGCCACTGTATTATATTACAGGGCTGTATTTTGATAGCATAGATATTGAGTTACAAACTGGCACAGTCTGAGAGAGAACATATGCAAAATAAAATGTATTTAATGATTTTTCAGTACTTATTGAAAGAAAATTGTATTAATTTAAACAGCTACAAAGTATTCATAATATACAAAGAAGAAACAACATAATTATTATAATTTAGAGGGCTATACATTGCTAGAGGAAGAATACATGGACTCATACACATATTCAGTTCTGTGTCCAGTTTAGAAATAGTTATTATACACACAAAAATATTATGCAAATAAATAAATTGAAATGATAGCACTTTACCAATTTGTAAATTTATACAAGTATGTCTTCCTATATATTGTAAAAGGAGAAGTTTAAATGTCTTCCTCTGATAGAGTTGTTGCTGATGGATTTATTTATAAACCTAAATGCTTGTTGAATCAAACAAAAACATTCAAGCAAAAAGAACCAACAAGTACATACTAATATATCATATTGTGAGAAGGTGGTATACTAAGGTACTGGGAAAGACTAAGAGAATAGAAAGAAGTAACTCACAGTAGTTGATTTCAAAGAACAGAAGTGCAAGGGCCAATGCCTTGTTTGACTGGAAATGAAGAAATAATAAAAGCAACAAAGAACACTTTGTTTTGCAGTGGTAATGCTTGCAATTTCAAAAGACAACTGAATGCACATACATGCAAATATACTCAGTAAAACTAAAGTATTTATAAAGTATAAATCTATAAAACTTTGAAGGAGAAAGAAATATAGCACTATCGGGAAGCATTCATACCTCCTTTGAATTTTGACAGATCATGTCTAGATAGAAATAGGTAGAAAGAAAAGCTAAGAAACACTTGGTAGGAATTATAAAGTGCTTCCCTTTGCCTTTCAAACAAGAAGCCAGAGTTCAGACCCTGAATGACTATGGAAAACCTTAAGTGAGCTGGATGTGATAGCACACACCATTTAATTCCAGTACTTGGGAGGCAGAGGAAACTGCAAGTTCAAGGCCAGCCTGCTTTACAAAACCATTTCCTGTGCAGTCAGAACTGAATAAGAAAGAGATCTTGTCTGAAAACAAAACAAACAAAACAAATAACAACAACAGAACAACAAACAAATAAACAACCCCCCCCCGAAAAAACAACAGAGAATAAAACAAAACAAAACAAACAGTAAATGAAACCTTAATGCTGAGTGCCATGAAAGGAAAGCAGGAATTCTTGTGGGTCACTAGTTAGGTATTCTACTTACGATTTGGGTTCCAGGTACTCCGAGAGAAATAGTTCTCTAATACTAGGTGCTAAGTGATTTAGGAAAATTCTTCACCTCAATCTCTGGCCTCCACAAATGCCCAGATGCATGAATATACCCAGACACAAATTTGTATGTGTCCCATAAAAAATAAACAAGTAAAATAAAATGAAATTGCAAAATGGTTGGTCACTTTCAATTCTGAAATTGAATATTCATGTTCCTTTTAAGGCTATATTGACAAGAAAAATTAATTTTGCTACTAAAATGTACAACAAGTTTTATAGAATTTACTAATGATTAATGCAGATAGTTCTCTGAAGACAATGAGTTACCACTAGAAATAAAGATCAAGTCATGCACAAAAGACATTATCCAGGAAAGTTGTAGGCAAACTGTCAAAAAATAATTCATGTGATAAAAACAAACAAAAATAATACAGGACAAGGAATAGACTGAAAGCATCCATCAGAGGAAATTGTACTTAACCCATGGTAGTCCCAGAGAACTTTCTTCAGTACCCATTGCAGATACCAATATCTATGGCTGTTTAAACTCCTTACATACAATGGTTATTTTCCTATTATCAACATATATCTTCTCAAATACTTTAACATTGTATGAGACCATGAAAGGATGACTTGGTTTTCTGGAAGAGCACTGGCTCAGAGATAGCCAGAGACCCAACAGGTGTCCATGCCTGCGAGGGACAGCATATATCTTGCCACGCTCCCAGATTCCAGACTCCTGATACAAGGTCTAAGACCTCCATTTGATCTGCGCTGTTCAGTCACGTAGGGCAACACCCCTACCAGCCCCTCCACAGGTAGAGGGCAGGACTATAGATCTCAAGGCCTTGAGAAATTTCCATATTAATAAGATACCTAAAGGCCAGAGGGCATAGCAAATTAAGTATTATTTCCCAGACCCTCCTCCTTACAAATAGTATTTAAACAAAGGCCGGCCCTGGGGGTGTGGGTGTGGGTGCATTCAGATTCAACTACCATCCACTATGAAAATAAACCCTTTTGGAACCCTGGACTTTCTCATGTCTTTTGGGGCCTGCTGTGGGGAACCATGGAGAAGGACTCAACTACCGAGCCTAGCAGTGTCTAATCTCCCATGGAGGACTTTTTGTTCCAGCCACAGGGAATGCTGACTCAACCAAGCTAGCTGACCCTGCCAAGTGAGTGCCAGTATTCCCTCGTTCCTCTTGGCTGCAGGCCAGTCAGCAGCCCCCATCTCTGTTCGTCCGCTGCCCCCCAGCAGTGTCTGGTGGCCCAAGAATATAGACCACCGGGCCACTGGGTCCCCATCCAAGAGCCCTGACCCCTGCAGAGCTTCAGACTGAGTGAGGACTCCCCACGCTGGACAGGGCCCTCAGCTCCAGCCTGGTGCAGTGTGGAGTGAACTCTGTCAAAAATCCTGCTCTTCTGTTTCTCAGTGCACGTGCAAGCTAATCATCTCCACAACATTGTATGGATCACTGATAATAACCAAAATAAAAGGAATGCTATGTAAAGATTTGCTTTGGACTTTCTAGCTCTATAATCCCATGCTCTGTTTGTTTAAAATAAATTTCATTGATACACACATACTGATAGTATTGGATTTTCCCTTCCTTTGAAAAAGACAATATATTGTTCGGCAACTGTTCTCTCTGCTGATGTGTATATAAATCTTGGTCTTCTGAAATTACAAATTCATATTTCAAGTATTTAAATAAGTCATTGTTATTTTTTAAAGTGAAAGAAAATAGAAACAATAATCTCAAAACTGACTATGTCAGTGATTAGTAGAAATTGCAAAAGATTCTAATATTAATATAGAAACAAGATCTAAATAAGAATCCTTTTTTTTTCTCTTGTGGAAAATTGCATGCCACTCTCTGATTTACATATATTGACCAGAAACAAAACTAGAAAAACTGCTCTCCAGGAGGAGCACATTTGGAAGATGGATGTTATTATGTTCAAGACTCATGTACTTCCTAAGGGAAAGTGTGGCTTAAAACCTCCTTACAGTCATACCAGATCAAAATATCACAATACTACAAGTATTTCTCATGATCTTTTGTAATGTGTTTTGACAAGGTAGTAATTTGTTTAATCAATCAAGAGTTAATCAGAAGAGAAAATAACCTTGATAATATATCATATACCCTTTAGTTCCAGATGAGTTGTTGACAATTTCAATGATGCCAAAATGTATAAGCTAGATTATTTTCATGATTTTTGAGTGGAAAAGGGTTTTAAAATCCATTTTAATTTATCCATTCAGAATTTCTTATTTGTTTAGGTAACATATATTTTTATTACAACCCTCTCCTTCTCTAAGTTCCCTGAGTTCCAATATCCCATCGCAACCACTCCTAATTTCATGTTCTATATTTATAATCCACTGCATACGATTGGTATTGCTCGTATGTGAGTGGATGTAGCATTTTCCACTGTTCTTGAATGGAACTTCCAAGAATCCATATCGTCAGAGAAATCTAAATTCTTACACGTCAACCAACTTTCAACTGCCAGTAGCTCCTGAGCTAGTAGTGGACTTTCACGAGCAGGGAGGGACTTTAAACTAGATGTTCTATTTAGACTTAAGCACTGAATTCCACTGTTGTTTTCTCTATATAATTTTATTTGTGATTCTGTACTAGACTGCATGATAATCAGTATTATGAGTTATTATTCCTTTACTTTTATCTCTAGTTTAGTACTGAGTTTTATCTTTGGATGTGGTTGTTGATACTTACTTTTTTTTTTTTTACATGAATTGATAGGATGATATTTCTATTTTGACCTATATTTCAAAATCATTCACAGCACTTCTGTATTTAAAAGCAAAGCACAGCATCTGTCCTAGTTAGTTTTGATTGTCAACGAACATAGTCTAGAGACATTTGAGTAGAAAAAATGTGTCTATATCAGATTGATGTATTGTTTGTAGGGAACTATCTTAATTATTAAGTGATATAGCAGAGCCCAGTCCACTGTGAATTGCACAATCCATAGACAAATTTTCCTACACTACATAAAGAAACTAGCCTTCCAATAGTAATATCCATGAATCAGTATTCCTCCATGGTTCTACTTCAATGATTTTTTTAAGTCCTCGTCCTACCTTTTTTCAATGATGGACTGAGACCTGGAAGAGAAAGTCAAATAAATCTTTTCCTCCCCTGTGCTCCTTCTTTGTGAGAGTATTTTATCATTATAATGAAAGAGACTTGAATACTGACCCAAAATAACACTAAATTGGATACTCTGGGATCACCATTCATGTGTAACAGGATGTGAATATAAAATATTGGGCTCAGGAACTTGACAAATAAATGACTGGTGAAATTTGTCATGTAAATATAGTTTCTGACAGTTCCTTGCCTAGTGTTCTTAGCCATTCTCATGGACTGAAAGTTTTCTCAAATATATTAAGTTAAAATCCATATAACTTGTCCTTCAGAGTGTGACTGATTTTGAAGACAGGTTCCCTAAAGAAGTATGAATGGTCCATAAATGGGATGGCATGTTTTATAATATATCAGTTTTATGAAAGTTTGAATGTCATGCAGATTCAGCATGATGATAATCAAAACTTTTAACTTTCATTTGGTGTTCAAGAAATAGCACATTTAGCTTAGTAAACTGGTGATTGTAAGAAGCAGAACTTCAATCTTCACTAACCATGAATTTTTGGCTAAGTTTCAATGATCAGACATAGGTTTCTTATTGTTAAGCAGACCAAGGACAAAAAATAAACATGCAATAAAGGACTGAAAAAGACTAACAAGAATCCTCCACCCTCCAAAAAGAACTACAGGCACCCATGGAAATCTGAGAGTAAAAGAAACAATCTTCCACAGGAAAGAACACACTAGTTATCCAGTAACAAATGGTCAGCTCTGAAAATACACATCAAAGTAACATTAAATTGCAGTTATATATTAGGAATATGTATGTATATATACATACATATGTGACTGTAAGAACAATGAATAAAGGGGACATGAATCTGAAAGAAAGGAAGGAGATGAATATAGGAAGATTTGGCAGGAGGAAATGGAAAAGACAAAATTATGTAATTATAATCTCAAAAAAAGTCAATTCATTTGAACAAGTTATAACACAGAAAATTTGGCTTTGATGGGTTGAAGACAAATTTACCTGGAGAAACTAGTGATAAAAGTTAATTTAAAGAACTTCAATAAAGAACAGAAGGTAGGGGAAGATTTTTGTTTTACACAGTATTACCAAGAGATTCAAGTCAAATAAACAAACATATAAAATTACAAGTGTTGGAGCAATGATTTACAGCTCAGTGCCACTCCTATCCTGTAGAAGGCTGCCATGTATGCATGCATATGCTGTCAAGTACAATCTAGGAGAATAAGGATCTGTTAGAGTTTGGACCTCAAATGCTTCTATTTTGCTCAGGTTCTATATGTTAAGTCCCCATTGGGCATAGATTAGAGATTCCATTTTTAGGTAGTAGAATGTATCATAAGTGCTCTGATGTATTATATGAGTTATCAAGTATTAGAACTACAAATTAATGGTATATCTGTGATAGAAACTTTAGGAAGTGTGGCTTATTCAAAGAAAATAAGTCCATTGGGGATTTGTCCTGGAAGGGCGTATTTTATCATGGATTTATTCTTAATTCTACTTCTTTTTACTTCCTCTTTGGAAAAAAAAAAACAACACCCCTCTCCCTTCACACTTTTCATCCATATTGTATTTCTTGCAAAGATCTCAGAGTACTCTTGAAAAGCAATCCTTGAAACTCCTGAAATGCTGAAGCCAAAAGAGACCCTTGGTCTTTTAAATTAATCTCGGGTACACTGTCCCAGCAGTGGGAATTTAACTCAATAAATAGCTATCAGTAAGGAGTCTAGCTTTATCCATTTTTCCTAATTATGGTATGTAGAAAGCTTTATGACTCTGGAAGGAATAGCAAAATAGGTATTTATAACAAATCACGTTCTTATGACTCGCACACATCTGTGCATTAAGTGATGCTCCTCACGACCCACAAATTCATCTACATTTTATGGAATAAAAGCTCTGACATTGATTTCTCTTTCTGCACATGAGCATGGATAAAACTATGACACATCAGCAGTCTCAGTTTTCCCTTGCAACACCACAATCCTAAAGAAAATTGCTGTAAGTTATTCTCATGCCTGTGGCAAAAACAATGCTAATAAAACAAAACTACATAGAGCATTTTCAGTTATTTGAAAATCCTTTTCTTAAGGCCGTACTGACATATTAAAGTTTGTTTTATTTAAGATCCAATATTATGCCTTAAAAATAAATCCTAAGCCTGTATCTTTGCATCAAATTATCTTGTGTATAAAGGCAATTTAATTTTGATTACTTTTACTAGTTTGTCTTCTGTTGCTGACCAAAGCAGAAATATAATTCTGATGTTTACAAGAATACATGAAATGGGATCTAGGATTGGCACTTATTCAAATATTATTTAGTGGAGAATGATTACTTACTAAATCCAAAAGGCAAATGCATTTTGAGTTGTCATCAACATACATCATTTATGCCTACTTATTAAATTGCTTCTCAGATTTATTTTTCTGCATTTGTCTTTCCTTTTGTTGACTTTTCCTACTTGGGGCCAGGTTCTGTTATGAGATAGAGGCTGATTGTGACATTTTAATTAAAGAAAAATGATATATGTAGCAGGAATTATATGTGCTTCATTTTAATTGACAGACACGTCTTTAAAAATGAGGGTAGTATAATACACAGGAAGCAATGGAATCTAAAATAGGAAGCAAGTGTCCTTTTGGTTCGTTAACGCATTTTTCTATAATTTTATTGCAGATAAATACACATGAAAAATTTATCTTCTTAATCATTTTATATGTAAAATTCCATGCTACTGAGCACATTCCAAAGGTTGTTCAAATGTCACCGTTATCTAGCTTCCTGAATAGTTTTTAAGAGTTTCATACATGAGTGATAGGTTACAGCCTTCTTCCTGTCTCTAACTCATACTGTGCAACTCCTACTGTTTTGCCAACTCTCAAATCCATGACCTCCTTTTCTTTATTGTTTAATATACACAAATATAGACACAGACAGACAGATAGACACACATGCAAACACACACAAGTTAATGACCACATTTAGTGGTTCAGTGTTTAGGACTAATCACTTGGATGTGTGATAGTGTGTGTCTGACAAGCTTCTCTCCCTACCACAATAGCCATTGACTGCCTAGTTCCCTCCATTTAAAGGTAGGACCTTGTGAGGTTTTTTTTTCTTTTTTTCCTATTTATGTTGGCATGTCAGCTATTGTTGCACAGATCATGCTTAGTCAACTATTTTTAAGATTATGTGTGGTTTCTGTCATTTATTGAAGATACTATCTCAGAGCAGAAATTCCTTCCTGATCCTCTGGTTCTTAGAATCATTCTCTCTCCTCTTCCCTGAAGTTGCTCGTATTGTAGGTATATGGTTGTGTGGCAGATGTGTCAGTAATAGTTGGGTTCTCTATGGGTTTCATCATCATCAGTTCTTTGCTCTTTGACCAGTCATGATTTTCTGTAATGGTGTACATCTTCCGGAGAAAAAGTTCCTTTGATGAGGGTTGAGAGTTATAATTATCTGTGAGTATAAGGATAGATATTTGAAATATAGGTCGAAATTACGCTTGCTTCAAAAAGTGGTAGTATTAAGTTCTTCAGGGTTCATCCCCATATAATCCAAGGATGGTTGGCTAGGTTTACAATACCAGACATGAACTTCCCACTATTGAACTACGTAGGTGTTAGGAGTTTGCTATTGAACTACATAGATGTTAGTGGTTTTGGTGATATATGTGCTATTATTTCACTCTTGGGCATATCCTGCCATTCTGGTCATTCATATGGCTCATAAGTGTTTCAAGGTAGGTGGACATTCCAGGATTTATTGCTTTCTTTTTTCTTCATTGGCAGATAGCATGGCTCCCTCGGCTACTTGTTTTTAACTAGATGGTTCTTTGTGTAGGTTTGAGATCTGGAAGACTTTTTCATATCCACTTTGGCATGTCCATTGGTCTGGGACTACATAAGGGTATCCTGGTTCTTGGCTGGGCATGGGCCTAGAACCCCGAGACTCCAAGGGAGAAACGGCAGGAGTTCGGCCACCTCCCCAGAACCCAGGATCCTGAAAAGCAGTCTAATCTCCATGGACCTACATTGTTCAGTCACGTAGGCTATTACAGCCCCTCCCAAAGTGCACAGGTAGGGGTGTGACTACAGGCCTCCTCAGGCCCTAGTGATTTACATACTAATGAAGGCCAGAGGGCGGAGCCAATTAAGCTGCTCCCAGAACCTCCCCCTTTCTCCCTCCCTACTTAACTCAGGTCTGCCCTGAGTTTGGGGGAGTACATTCAGATCCATCCACCATCCACCATCCACCATGACAATAAACCCTTTTGGAACCAAGGACTTCCTCGTGTTATTGCGGCCTGCCGAAGCTTCCAGCCTTCTGGAACCTTAGCCTTCCTCCTGCATGTGGGAAGCTTCCAGGACTCTTCCACTGCTGCACCCCGTTTACCTACACATTGGTATCTTCCCTCTTTAACTATGATTAGGAGGTTATATTGGTGAGACTTCATGAGTGTACCTTATGGAATTTCTAGATTCACAGGCTAACAGACAATTCCCTGATCTTCTGGCTTTTATGATCTTTTTACACCCTCTTCTACAACGGTCCCTGAGCCTCAAATGCAGTGCAGAAAATGGGAAAAATAATCTTCCCCAGGGAAGAGCACACTAACTGGTTATCCATTATCAAATAATCAGCACTTTGAGTATAAATACACGTAACATTATACAAACAGAGCAGATTATATTTATGCATATTTAGACAGTTGCATATATTCATGCAATAAAAATTAAAGAAAAAAAGAGACATAAAATTAAAAATGAGCAAGGAATGGCATTTGGGAGGATTTGGAATGAGAAATGTTGTAACTATATTATAGTCTCAAAAAAGAAAAATAAAGCAGTCTCCTCCCCAAATAGAGTGGTTTTAACATTTGTCAAAATTATTTTACTGTGTATGCAAAGTATTTAGATTTTTTCCTTCTTTCTTCTTGGTGTATGTTTATGTTTTGCATTAACATTACAATGTTTTGATGATTTCTGGCTTTTTATAAGTTACAAATAAGTTAATTCCTCTGCTTTTTTTCTCATGTAAAGATATTGTTAATAATTTTGCAACCTGTTTGATTTTGTATGAAATTATAATTAGGGTTTGCTATTAATCTTAACTACTCTTTGAAATTCTGGCAAGGCTATGTTGATAGTGTTGGCTACCAATTTTTGATAATGTAGGCATCCTTGTATTTGAAACAAAATTGTGTTCATGAGTTACATTTGAGATTAGTCATCAATTTGTGAAAAGGTACCTGAGTTTTGTTTTGACCTGTATCCTTCTACAACTATGATTTTATTGATAAATTTTAAAATACATTTTTAGTAAAACCTTTTCTTTGCAAACATCATACCACTGGTAAAGACATAAATTTATGTTTGTTTTCCAATTTGATAGTATTTTTTTCAGTTGGGCAGTGGTAGCATCCTCAGATCAGAGACAGAGGCAGGCAGGTCTCTGAGTTGTACAGCACAATGATCTACAGAGTGAGTTCGGAGACAGCTAGGGCTACACAGGGAAATCCTGTCTGGAAAAACAAAATGACAAAATGAAATAAACAAACAAACAAATAAATAATGTATTTATTTTCTTTGCCTATATTTTTCTGATATTATAGTACTTTGAAGTGGTGAATACAACCATTTTTCTTTTGCCTGTATGCTTTTATAGGAAAACCTTTAGTTTTGTTTGTACACACACACATATGGCTTTTATTACAAGCTCTGATTCAGTTGAAATGCTTTTCTCATATCCTTATTCTGCTAATATTTTATTTATCATGTAAAGGTGCTGAGTATTGTCATATATTTTTCTGTACCAAGGATAATTAATGTTTGATTTTTTTCCCTTTAGTTTTGTTAATATGATGTTACAGTAGTTGCTTTTTTATGTAAGAGTGTCAACTCTTACATTCTAGGAACAAATCCTATTTGACCATGAGATATTAGCTCTCAATATTCTAGTGAAATAAATCTGTTAGTAGTTTTTGGAGGGTTTTTTTATATTGAATTTCATCAAAGTTTTATTTTAAGTAGTGTTTTGGTTTTGCTACAGTGTCAATGTTAGCCTGAATGCATATTTAATCTTCTGTTATTTCAATTTATTGATTGAAATTTTATTTCTTTTGTAACTATTCTTTACCTAGTATGTGCCTATGTTGGTGATTGTGATTAGCATTCTAGATTCAAAACACTGTTGATTTTTACTCAACATTATTTTACTAACATATAAAATCATTACTTTAACCCTCAGCCAATTTGGTTGTTGAAGGCTTCAAATTCCTTAATGCCTGTATGTCCAAAATAATAATAACTATTCATATTCCATATTCATTGAACATATATAGAAATTGAAATGTGATTATAAAAAAAGAGTCATTGATAACTTTCAACTTTATGGCTAGCAATTTCTTTTTTTTAAAAAAAGAAGACATCCATAATAGAAAAAACACAACTAAAAAACACTGCTGGTCAACATTTGTAGAAAAAACAATGTTGTGTGTCCAATCACAATACATACATGTATAGGATTTCTACTTAAGGCTCAGAAAACATCATTCTACTTGGAAGGGAGATTGTATGAACCAGAGGATCAGAAGTAACAGCTGCTGTGGGGCTGAATTGCTGAGAAATGTCAGAGAAGCTATGCCCATGAAGATTCAGGTATCTGGCTTCCTAAAGAAAAACTGACCTAGGACAATGCCTACAAATAATGCTTAAGGACAGTTTGGATGCTAACATGGAAGAAAGGAATCTCAAGGGGACTTAACCCCAGAAAAGAAGGACTACAGTTGATTGAGGACTTCTGAAAGGCTAAAAGCTAATATTCCTCTGGGATAAGACTCCTAATTTGTTTTCCAGTACCAACTGGTCAACTCTAAAATCAAATACACACAAGCAAGAGGAAATGGATTCAGTAAGGTGTATTTGTGCTGTGAATGTGAGTGTGTGTGTGTGTGTGCATGTGTAAAAAGAAAAATTGGTCACCAAAGGATTCTTGTGAGGAGGATTCTTGTGATGAACAGGAAGGTCGAAAGTGATGTGATTATATTTTAATTAAAAAACTGTGAGTGAATTCTTTAATGATGAAAAATAAACAAACAAGCAAAACAAAAGCAGAAACAAAACACTTATGGATCCTTGGTCCAATACCAGTAGCTTCTATGAAAAACAAGGCATCTATGTTTATTGAGGTTTGCATTCATACATCTTTACATTTCTGCCCCATATCATTTGATTTTACATTTAAATGACCCCTTGAATGTTTACAAAGCAAAACTGATGACAACACTTTCTCCAGCTCGTTCTCCCACTAGAAAGTTTTGTTTTCTCTCTGACTTTTTAGAAAGGCGATCACAGATACCATGCCCCAATACCCTCTAATCCCCAATCCTCAACCCAGTGTTTTCAAGTCTTATCTCCAGAATTTCTTCTTAGACATCAGCTGGGATTCTCATGTTGGATAATTAAAATTTAATAAGTCATGCTTCTCTAGATGCTTTCAAGATGTTCTGTTACATTTCAAAATTGAATGAAAAACCTAACATCTGGAGTTTCTTTTGGTTCTTCTTCCTTTGACCGTATTAAGCGTCTCAAATGTTTACATGAGTGTTTTTCAGTGAATGAAGTTTTCATTCATTATTGGTCTCTTATTCTGTATACTGTTTCTCTGTTTCAGAGAACCCTTTTGGAGAATTCCATAATGCAAATGTTGGTCTTTTTTGATAATATTTCAGTGAGTTTCTTGGACCCTTTTTTTTTTAACACTGTTTTTCTTTTCACAATTGTGACATTTTCATTTGATCTTTTTCTACATTTGCTGTTTATTTCTTTTCCATTTTTGTATATTTAAATCTTTTAAGATCTCTCTAATGAATTTTGGTTGTAGTTATTGAATTCATAGATACCAAATTCACTTTTACTTTCAGACCATAGTTTCTATCTGTATTAATATTGCATTTTCTATAGTTTTTATTTCATTTATGGCCTTCGTGTTATCTTTGTGTTTTACGTACTTTCTCACCTTGTGCATTTCCTTGTTCATGTGTAGTCACTTGCTGATTTTCTATATATATAGAATACAGGCAAGTTTTTTTTTTCTGGTGTTGTTATTTATTTCCTTTTATGTTCCAAATTATTTTAAGTTATAAAACTCATTATTTAATCTATATAGTGTTTGAATTTAGAGTAGTCTTCTTACCTTGGCCACCTGATGCATAGGTTTGAGAGTTCACATCTGCCTGGAAAGAATATTTTTGTCAACAAGGAGGACAAACTTCAGCTGAAAAATTCTATACACAATTATATAGCTCTCTAATATACATATACATATGGATTAAAATGTAATATATATATTTTACTTCTTGATCCAATTCAGTCACTACATGTTTCACTCATACTGCATCTTTCCAAGTTTATTTCCATACTAAGGTCACTATGTGTGATGAAACCTCAGCTAACATGTACTTCTGTGGTTTTTTCTTGTTGATCTCTTTTATGTCACCTTAATCCTTAAACTTAGGAGAATAGTCTAAATAGAGTTCTCCTCCCTGGCCTTCTCTGGCAGTACACATTTATTAATCACAGTATTGATAGGGTCTCCTCTTATACAACTTTGGAATTTCATTTCTGTGCAGTCTAAAAAAAGCAATCAGCAGGCAAAGCAGAGACCCTCAGCACTTGCTGGACAGTTTTCTTTTGTCTACAGCGTTCACAATAAACTATGTGCAGGTAACTTGAGAAATATGTAAATGAAGTCACAGTGGTGGATTGCCTCTGAGTTAAGAATTTTTATTTACTATTTAAGCCATCTCTTATACATGGTAAGTATTTAATGGATTGTAATGATACTATAATAATTATATCAGTGCGATTTCAACAATACTTGTATGTGTTTGTGTGTGTGTATGTGTGTGTGTATGTGTGTGTGTTGATAGATAGATCTAGACACACTATTCTGCCTTCTCAGAATCTTCCCAGTAAGTATGTTTCAAACTAAACCTTAAAGCAAACATACACCTTCCTCAAATTCCCCTTTACAGAAATAAGGATAGTAAGTGATGTTCAGAATAGTCTTGTATCCAAATTATATTAATTTTATTTAAAGATTCTATTTTAACTAACATCTAATCATGTGGTAATAGCTTTAAATTAAAACTTATTTCAATGATAAAATCATAGTTTCTCATTTTGTTATTGTAGACAGCCCATAATACTTAAGAGTAATAAAATCACTGAAAGAGGCTAGCATTTCATTTGTCAGCTATTTTCTGTGTCAATATTTTCTATGTTATCTTCTGCACCTGATTTTCTCTCTTCTATCTCTTGTATTCTGTTGGTGATGCTTGCATCTATGACTCCTGATTTTTTTCCTAGGTTTTCTATCTCCAGGGTAGTCTCCCTTTGTGATTTCTTTATTGTTTCTACTTCCATTTTTATGTCCTGGATAGATTTGTTCAATTCTTTCACCTGTTTGGTTGTGTTCTCTTGTAATTCTTTAAGGGATTTTTGTGTTTCCTCTTTAAGGATTTCTACCTGCTTACCTGTGTTCTCCTCAAATTCTTTGAAAGTGTTATTTATGTCCTTCTTAAAGTCCTCTATCATCATCATTAGAAGTGATTTTAAATCTGAATCTTTCTTTCCTGGTAATATGGGGAAATCAGTACTTTCTAGTGTGGGAGAACTAGGTTCTGATGATGCCAAGTAACCTGGGTTGCTGATGCTTATGTTCTTGCACTTGCCTTTTACCATCTGGATCTCCTTAGTGCTACCAGCCCTGTCTCTGAAGTTTGTCTTACCTATTATCTTGGTGGTTTCAGAACTGTGTGAAGTGGATGGCAAGTATAGCTGTTAACCCCAAAGCTTGTGAGTTCTATCAGTACACACAATGATTTTTGGTTATTTTTAAATGAAAGTCATCATGTGTACAAACATTTATACTGGGTGATTTAATCCTTTGTTATGACATGCTTGCTTTAAACTGAGAGTTAAAAATTTCCCAGCTCCCACTAGGAATATGGCTAGTGAAAGAGATATAATAGCAGATACAATCAAAACTCATATCATTATCTTTTGTTCACATGAGGAGACTGAGTTTATTCCCAGAGAGGGTTACATCATCTGAAATGTCCAACCAAAATGCCATGTTTCAAATGCAGATGGAACCAGGGTAAAAACTTCTGGAAATCACTTTAGTGATCTCTTCTCCCTGTTTAGACAATGACAGAAGCTCATTCTATAAATAAACATGAAGGACAGAGATCCATTCCTCAAACTGATGGAGAGAAAAATATATAGAGAAAGAAACAAAGACAGCACGAAACTGAGATTACGCTGTGAATAACTACAACTTACTATTTGGAATGAGAAGAAAATGCCACTGTGCTAACTAACTATTATCAATTAAAAGAAAACATTTTGGAGACTTTTTAACACATTTTAAGGCATGATGTTATCTGAAATTCAGTCAAGTGATATGATAATATGATTTTCTTTGCATTGTTTTCAATGAGGATATTTTGTTTTCTATGCAAAGTTAGAAGATTAAATTGTTAATGAATAGGAGGAAGCCATCATATCTGTAAAAATAGTGAACTCTGCAAAGTCTCAAAAACTGTACTGCATTGCCATATAATTAACACAATGCACCAAATTAATAATTTAGCAAATTTACAGTATATGTTTTATTTTTCAATAATGTCTAACATTTGGAAATTGTTTTCTTTATGTGTAGGCTATTATATTACTTTAGATATAATTAGAGGTTCCTTTTATTATCCAAATTATTATCATTTTAGCTATAAATTGTATGGCAACTTAACATTTTATTGGAAAAAACAAAATGCATACTGAGGATTTACTAAAATGAATTAAAGGTTGATGTAAAAACTGCACTCATATCTATGCTGTAATATTAGTTCTATGAGGACAGATCACTTACACTGTGAGGTAGTGTCTGTCAATATATCTTATTAGAAGTGGTTGGATGATCTGATTTAAGAAGATTCATGGATTATTATAAAACCATGTGAGGCAACTAATGGAACAATGTAATGTTTTGAGTTCAGAAAACAAGTGCAGGTTGGAATTAATCAACAAAGATCAAAATCATATATGAGTGGGAGTCCTAAAAGGATTTCTAAAAAGTGTTCTAAAGCACATCAAAGTATTATGTGTAAAGGATAATTATCCTAGAATGTTAAAATATGTCCTTATTAAATGCCTACTCTTAAGCAGGAATATTTAAGAAAAATATGATAACTGTGATTATTTTATAATTTTCACGTATTATCTTGTATTTATCAGAAAAAAAAAGAGCATCTTAGTTTCTCTTGCACTGAGCCTACCATCTCTGTTATGTTGTATAGTGTAGAAGTTTAATTATTTAGTAGACAGAATCTCAGTTTTTACTGGATATTTTAAAAACTGTTTCCACATCTGTTAAGAGAATTGAGGATATTTAGCATTGCAAAAAGAATATTTAACAACTAATAATAATTGTTTGCAAATACTTGGAACATTGAAATATGTGAAAGAATGTTCAAGTTTTGTTCATATCCAGAGTACAGAAATAGTATCAATTCAATGAAATTTTGAGGAAACTACATTCAGCTCTGTGCAATAATTTTTTTATGTACTGAACAGTGTAATAATGTAACAGTTCAGAAATTACAGAATGACAATGTTAAAGATAGATCTTTCAGAAATAGAAACAATTTCTCTTCTTCACAAGATAAATTTCACATTTATATCATTTAAAATGTTAGAATAGCAAGTATTCATGTCATTTATATTATATTGCAAAGTAAGGATGAATGAGTTAAGCATAGGCTGGTATGATTAAAATAGGAATTTAAACCATAGACAATCCCAAAAATAAGCTCTTAGAGGAATAAATATGATTTCTACAAAATTGTCTATTCTTCAGATTTATAGGCTAAAAGAATCCCTGTCTGTAACACTATGGTAAATGCATGCAGTAGCAATTTCTGCAAGGTTTTCTAAAACAAAATGAGAGCTATATGAATGGTGACTCTAAAACAAGAAAAGATGAGTGTGTCAATCTTTTACTGGTTACTAGATGTGGTCCCTCCATATTGTTTATAATGATTTCAAGATTTAAATATCCTCAGAGTGATCTGGTAGAGTCATTTTAGCTAAAATCAGATAATAAATGGAAACTGATTCCTATAAATCTCAAGCTGGCTTTATTGAAAAATTACCAATCCCCCAAAAAATACATGGTATTATTTGTTTGCCATGTATTTGTACATATATGTATACATATATGTACACATACAAACACATATATTGCTGTATATAATCTTTAGATAGGCCATCATAAAATTTTGTTTTGCTTTTAGAAGTTGAATATTTGTAGACCTAAATTAAACTATGATTCCAGATATAAGACCTTTTTCTTTTTCTTTTTTTTTTTACCTTTTTCATAATAGCTGTAGGCAGAATCTTGTATGCATCTTAAAGTTCTTGAGGGGATTACTTAATTTTCAACTACTATGTGGAAGAAAATGAAAAATAGATCACACTCAACTTAATTGACATTTGCTCTACCATTGGTTACTCTAATGGGGTCTAGAGAATGTATGTATTTTACAATGTCATTTGTTGTACTCTATTCATGATATTGTACTATTCATCAGTACTTATCAAACTTCTAAGTGTATGGGTTCATTGTTAATGTACAGATGGAGTAGTGTTGAACAAATATCTTCCACAGTTACAGAAATAATTGTCAGTCACAGAGTCTGAAAGTTAACATGGAGAGTCAGGAAAGCAAACCTCATATTTTTGTCTACAAGGATCAAAAGGAAAATGATTGGTAAGCAATTTTGACTTGGAAGAAAGTGCTCTATTTTTGCTATTCTTCCATTGATTCATCTGCTGTGTATCTTGGAAGTCTGAGTGTAACCGTCACAGAAAAATACCACTGCTACATACTTAAATCACAGTATCAACAGACTTGTCATTTTGAACATATAATCAAGTAGACCTTGTAATAGTAAGATGATCTATGTTTTAAAATCACAGAAAACCTCTGTCATTAAATAACAGAAATGTCTCAAGATAGACTTCTATGGTTGTAGAACAGTAATAATTTTAGTATAGAAATTTTAGTGTGTTTCTTACACAAAGCTTTTCACATAATTGGCTATCTCTCTATTCTGTACACAATCATTCTCACTCTCCACATAAAGACTGCTTCTGAACATCATATCTAGTGATACAGCACTGTAAGTCCACTGTACCAGAACAGAAGGCAGCAGTGATTTAAGCTGCAGCAGAGCACTGGTATATAACTATTGCACCCTATATCAGGAATGTCTTTATTCCAAAAATATGAAATAATGAAATAATGTATGTCTAGGTATGGACAAGGATAGAAGTAAACCCTTACATATTGCCAATGGAAACAGTAAGTGATGGTTACAGTGATTTGTCTGCCAGATTTCTCTTCAGCCATTTTCTTCAGGTGACTTCTCTGATCTGCTGTGAGCTTCCTGTCACAGTTCATTTGTAAGGACAAAGCACTACTACTTTAGGAGACAGAATGGACTAGAGCCTATACCTCCAGCCATTGCATCTATTCTAGGGTCATTCTCTTAAGATAATAGATTCCTGCTCATTGTTCTGTTAACTCACTACAAGTAGGTTCAAATTCCTAAGTCCCTTTTAACTAATAAGGTATACGTCTCTATTGTAATGTAGACTTTAAAACAAGTTTTTGTTTGTTGTTGTTTTGAGGGTTGTTGTTGTTGTTTTCAGATTCTCATGTAATCCTGACTGCTGACCTCAGGGTTATTATATTCTAGGGGGAACCTTTCAATTCTGAGTCTCATTTCTCATCTTCTGAGCACGAGGATAACAGGCATACATCATGTGCCTTGTATGCAGAGGATTGGAACTACACCTTTTTGTTATGCTGATTAAGCACTCCACCATTCTATCTTCCCTATCCTTTAACAGAATTTTGAAAATGAAAATCAAAGAGGCAAGCATAACTCAATATGGTGTGTACTCAAAGCACCAGTTTTAACCTTAGTCATCAGTATTAATGAGCTATTCTGTATTTCAAATTTTAAAGAAAGGGAAAAATGGGTAGAAGGGAGGGAATGAGGGAAGAGGGAAAGAAAAGAAAGTAAGTACCAATTTTCCTCATCTTTGGCCTCCCTAATATATACTAACCATTTCCCTTTTGAGTCTCCACCTGCTCTACTGAAAGTTTCCCCAACCTCCAATCAAGGCTACACTTCTACTTTCCCTGAGTGCAGAGAAGGCTGATAACCTCTCCCTAGATAACTCTTTTTAGAGAGAAATAAATAACATTTTAAAAAGCTTCCTCAGAAACAAAATTAAGATTTTGAGCAACATAATGTAAGAGAAATAATACAAATGTCCTCCCTACCCTTGTATGTGTGTGCATGTGTGTGTCTGTGTGTATGTATTGATTTTATTTTTTTTAATTTAATTTTTTATTGGATATTTTATTTACATTTATTTACATATTTATTTACATTGGATATTTATTTACACTTACCCTATTTCCTTCCCCTTCTTCCTAGGAACCCCCATCCCATCCCCCCTCCTCCTTCTTCTATGAGGGTGTGCCCCCACCTACTCCCCCACACCTCACCTCCCCACCTTTGAATTTCCCCACACACGATGTCCAGCCTTCATAGGACCAAGGATCTCTTCTCCCACGATACCTCGATACCTCCCTTGCATATATAGTTGGAGCCATGCTCCCTAAGCACTCCCAGGCTGGAGGTTTAGACCCTGGGAGCTCTGGTTAGTTGGTATTGTTGCTCTCCTCCTGGGGACATGAACCCTTTCAACTCCTTCAATCTTCACTCTAACTCCTCCATTGGGAATCCCATTATCAGTTTAATGGTTAGCTGTGAGCATCTGCCTCTGAATATGTCAGACTCTTGCAGATTTCTAAGGAGACAGCTATGTCAGGCTACTGTCAGCATGCACCTCCTGACATCCACATCAGCAACTACCTTTGGTGATTGCACATGGAATGGATACCCAGGTGGAATGGTCTGCAGACGGCCCCTCCTTCAGTTTCTGCAATTTGTATCCATATTTGCTCTAAGAGCAACAGATTTCTCAATTCATTTCAAATTAAAGGCTTAGTTTTTGAATGCTTAAAGAGGAATATTAATCTGATAGTTTAGTTGACATGGGAGTCATACCTATAAGTGATTGGTGATAACAAGCCTGATACCTTAATGCTACCTGAATCCTGTCCCAAATAAACACATTTTCCACCCAAAGCCTGAGGGAGATCATGCACAGGGGACAAAAACAACAAAAATAAGTTTATTATTTTACTGGGCTCAGTCCAAAATTCCATTAAGATCTGAACAAATTGTGCTAGCACTGCATTTAATGATCTTGAAATCTATTCTAGGGAGGTTGCAAGAGGGCTGTGCAATAATGAACACTGTATCTACTTTGTTTATTTTGAACTCCAAAAGCTATTGACTTTCCTGCATCTGAAACAGAGTATTGAACAGGAGACATAGATGGAGAGGGGGAAGAAAGGCCTAGAAAACAGACTGAAATGTAATACTACCCTGGGTCTACATCCAACCATTGCCATGAGCAGGAGGTAAGCCTGAAGATATATGACAAATCAAATCAAACAATGCCACAGTTCCAGAATTTTTTTTAACAAGAAAAGATTCTCCCAATTAGTATTATAAATTTCAGCATGAAATCTAGTTTTTATCACTTTTGAGATAGTTGCTTACAAGTTTCAAAATGTTTGAAAAATTACCTTTTATGCAAATAGAATCAGTTAAGTCCATGTTATTCAATTTCTTCATATCAATACCCTGTATTAAATAATACAGTTTTGAATAAGGGAGAAGAAGAAATATTTTGACCTAATTATGAGTATCTGCTAGTGTCTGCCAATTCCATATGGTTATTGGAACATCTTTATTGAGTCCCACACTCACTGTTTTCAGTGGGAAAACAAAGATAGGTTAATAAAGCACTGGTCACAATTTTAGAACTAGCCTCCCAAGACTTGGTCTAATCCATTATAAAACACAATCAGTAAGAATGTAGGCTCTTTTGCTGATTCCTATAGAGTGTCCTTAAAACTTCTAAGGTGTTCGAATCTATATAAAATTGAACAACAACAACAAAAAACCATTTTACTTTCAATCAACCTATGTTCTATTCTGTTTTATTCTTTGATTTTTGTTTTATTATTTACTGAGGAACCTTCATTTTCAAAATCCTTCCTATGACAAAAAGGAATGAAATTATGAAAATTAAAATATTCCACTTTCTTAATGACATTAATTTAAAATCAAAATTTAAATTTCTCCTTCATTCTATTATATTGTTTTAAAAACATCAGAGCACTTTACATAAAAGCAGCTTTGAAGCCCACATCCATGGCATCACTTAAAGAATATACATGTTCAGATTACTCTGGTCCACAGTATCTAAAATCTTACATTTTCAAAGTTTAACTAAAGTATTTGTATAGAATATTCTATTCCAGGTAGAGTATTGATGCTTGGCTTAACTTTCTTTAGTGTATAATGTCTTTTCAGGTGATCAGTCTTCAAAGTTGGCAATCCCTAATACAAGCTTAATCAAGAAAGAGAATTGTCTAAGTTCTAATTGTCTATTGATACTATCTGACATTGCTTATTCTTTGGCTAATGAAGAAACTACTCTCTATGAAAAATGGGTAAGAAAACACAATGAGATAACTGTAATTCTTGATTCATGATTCTATTATGAAACATATGTGTGTATATTTTCTAAGATTTTAAATCTTTAACAGCTATTGATTTTTTCATTTACCTATTATATTTATGTCCTAACTCTGGTGACTAATTATCTGATCTTCCTTGGAAAGAGGCCTCTGTAGGTAAAGAAAGTTAAGAACAGTATGGTCATATGACAGAAGGTATGTGCCTAGGTGGATATGATTTATGATCTATGTAAAGAGTTCATATGAATCCATACATAAATACAGCAGGATGCAAATTAATGGTGGAGGGATGACACTTTTGTACTTTTTATGGCCTCATGTCACAGTTCATAATAATCTTTAAAGCCTACAAAATTTCTCTGTAGTTAAACTCATACTATAGAGCTTTAAAATCCAGAACAATCATCTTATCCATGCAAGGAACAAACAAGAAAAAATTTAGAAGCAAGGATCTCCATGTATGTCTCTCATGCTGTGATTATTCCTGAACTCTATATACATAAACAATAAGTTAAAGCATTGTAGGAGGAGCTAAGGTGGGAGGAGTTAGGAGAGGAAGAAGAGGAGTAAGGAGGAGAGGAGGAAAAGGAAGGGGAGGAGCTAGGAGATAGGAGAGGAGAGGAGAGAGAAAGGCAGAGATGTAGGAGGATGGAGAACCACACGGGTATGGAGAGCAGTCATAGGGAACAATTTATAATTAGGTCAGCTATTGGGATACAACTCTCTTTGTATGGGCATCTTGTTATTAATCATTACCAAATAAATACAGCCTTTGATTGATCTTTAAGCATTAGAGTCCCATTCTCTTACTGGGCCGGCATAGATGGTGGAATGGTCTGGGCAATGTCCAGCCTTGCAGAGACAGCGTGGAAGATTGGCAGAGCCATCTCCCATGCTGGCATCTCGTGGGTGGCAGGGCTGGTGTTTCTGGCTGGTCATTTCTAGCTGCTGGGTGCATGTGGCCTCTGGCCATAGAACATGGCGGCTGAGCTAGGCAGAGGCACTGAAGCTTAGTCAGCCTGAGCCAGAGACCGATTTAAATATTTACTTCAACGAGGCATCTGAACATTGGGTCCAGGGAAGAGGCCTTGGATTCTCTCCATACTACAACCTTTTATATCCTATTCCAGGTAGAGTATTGATGCTTGGCTTAACTCTCCTCAGGATATAATGTCTTTGTAGGTAATCAGAAATTAGGTATTACAGTGGATAAGAGGAATTTGGAAAAAAAAAAAACTCTGTAGAACTGCTAAGGCAAGCCAGTGTAGTCAGGATGACTGGCAAAAAGACCTCAAAGTTAATATCACAAATAGATGCCTCTTAGCCCTTCACTCCACTTTATACAAAGTGCCAGTCACTCCAAGTATTCTGTCCTCTTTTTGCTAATGGTGATTGTTATCAAAAGTTTGCAAAGGTGTGCTATGCTGATGACCGACATCAAGAAGAAGGGCTCTGTTCTTTCTGCCTATCTGTCACCTATCTAACCAATACACCTTTAAGCGAAGGTAAACATCCTTCCAACTGACTTACCAACTTTCACCTTTATGATTTAGTATTTTACTAATTATTATTAGTAGTTATGTTATGGAGTCAAAAAGGAATGGCAACCACATAGGAAGACCAACAGTGTCAACTAGCTGGACTCCTGAGAGCTCCCAGAGTTTAAATCACCAACCAAAAAGTATACACACACTGGTCCAAACCCCCTCACCTCTCTTAGATGCCTGCGCAAAGAAAGGTCTTGTCTGGCCTCAGTTGGAGAGGATGAGCCTAATCTTGTAGAGACTTGATGCTCCAGGGAAGGGGGATATAGGGGTATCCTCTCAGAGGCAAAGAGGAGGGGGAATGGGATGAAGAATTCTAGAAGGGAGAACCAGGTGGGGAACAACAACTGGAATATAAATAAAATAATTAATAATGAAAAAAGAAAGAAAATAGATTCCATTAAGGAAAAATGGGAATGTTGATGGAGTACTACCTGAGATTATGATCCATATACACACTGTAAAAATTTTAACTTGGGCTTGTACAAAGTTTAACTTGTGCCAGGCATATGCAGTCAAAGTGTTTGGAATTTTTATTTTGTATGTGAAATTGATGGTACATTACCATTATCAGTTGTTTTCCATATCTCTTTTCCCCCAGATTCACTCCCCTCTGTTTCCCTTCAAAAAAGAAAACTTCCAAGAGACAACTATCAAACATCACAAAGCAAAACACAATAAGATGAGGCAAAAGCCCTCATAGAAAGGCTGGGCAAGGCAATCGAATAGGAAGAAAAGAGTCCCAAGTGCAGGTAAAAGAGTCAGAGACACACCCACTCCCACTGTTTGGAATTCTACACAGACAGCAAGCTAATAGTCATAACATTTATGCAGAAGACCTGGTGCAGAGCAGTGTACACTTGGTGCTTGCCCTTCATTCTCAGTGATCCTATATGATCCCTGCTTAGTTTATTCAGTGGGCCATGTTTTCCTAGTGTTTTTTTTCCAGCTCAGTTCTTATATTTATATTTCTCTGTTAAAAATAAATTAGATTTATAATTTTAAAAGACTCTAAATATGAATACCCAATCATCATAAGTAAAGTCTGCTGTTTCAGGGCCTTGTTGACTTCAAAGCTGTTATTTATTCATGGATAAGATAAGAAAAAGTAAAACTAACCCCAAATTTCCATTGTTCATACTGAAAATATCTCTGAAGACTAAATAGTAAATGAGGCCTAAAATGAACAGTCAGTTTAAACCCAGCAGGAGAGTTCCTCAGAGGGAAACAGATTTGGAAACTAACACTTTTCCATTTGTGTTGTATCCACAGAGGTGTAAATTTCTAGGAAGTTCCACAAGCTGCTTAAATGGGATGCCCTGCAGAGACAAGAAAATTCAGCTTTCTTAGTGCTGCAAGCTAATCCTTCCAGTGCACCAGGGTATCCTAGTAGCATACTATATGTTTTAGGATTTGCTATCTCATTAGGGTGCTCTCTATGGATTACACTAGACCATTGTTTTGTTGCCTGTCTATAGGAAGTTTTGTAATTGTGAAGGGTTTATATGTTAGTATACTTTCTTTCATCCTACCCATCCCCCCAGTCTCTCCAATTCCTACTGTGTCTTCTCAGTCAGTTATAATTTATTATATTGTATTTATTTTACTTTACACACACACACACACACACACCACACACACAGAGACACAGACACACAGATACACAGACACACACACAGAGTGGGGGGGACTTAGTACAATTGATTATGCCCTTGTTTAAGGCTGATTGAATCCTTTATGATTAAATTCTTAACTCTTAATAAACAAAATAAATGAAAAGAAAGTTGGTTCTCTCACCCTCAAAAGAAATGACTGCTTGTAGCTCTCCATCTTAGGAGTGAAAACTTGTGAACATTTTTTCCATCCATGTTGCCATGTAGACCAGCCTAAAGTTTGCACATCTTGTCCAGGCCGCCATATCATTAGAGTTCATGGGATCAGTATCCCTGTTCTGAACAGAAGACTCTCACAAACAACAGTTGTCCTAGTCTTCATCCACAATGTCCCCAAAAAACCTTAGGTGTAGTTTTGTGTTATGGAATCTAAATCAGTGGAGGACACACCACAGTCATTTTTCTATGCATTTTGACAAGCTGTAGAACCCTTTGTCACTTAAAAAAGATGCTTTTTTCGATGTGATGCTAAAGTGCCAGTTCTTGGAGTGATATGCAAATGAAGCTACAACAAGTGAGGTTGGCATCAACAAGACTCTGATGTACAAGGTCTTCAATTTTTTAACTATACCTATAAACTAAAGGTATGAATTCTAAGTCTATACAAGTCTGCTAAGGATACATTCCTTGAACATTTTCTTGGACTGGCATGTGTTAGCATATGGACAATAATCAAAATAATGATAAGCAGAGAAGGGTACTTGAGAATGTGGTGGAGAATGGAGGATTATAGATGACTTAACCAAATTCATGAATAAATGTAAAAGTCTAAGAGTAACCCACTAATTAAAAGCAAATCTAAAAATACAATTGTAAAAGGTTGAAACACAATAAATCTGCATGGGTGGAAAACATCCCCTAGAAGACAAGTGCTATTAAATGAAAATTGCAATGTAAAGTATCTGATACATCCCTATGACTTATTAGTCAGCAGTTCCACTAGAAATCTTCAAAACTTCAAAAGCTGTTGCCCTTAGTTATGCCAATAACTCCTTGGTAAGAGCTTATTACCAAGGAATTCATGGCTGGTCCCTTCAAGCTGTAATACAGACTTACTAGACATGATGTAACTACAAGACCAATAATGGTACAACTGTTAAGGGGTTAACTAACTGCTTTCTAATTGGATTTAAAGTATTCACAAGAGAGAATTCCATGTCTGGTACTGGGACTGTGGTCAACAGACAGAAGCTGGAGCAGCCATATGTCCCTATTTGGAAATGAGCGATGCTGTCAAACTACCTACTACTTATGTTTATGACCCTAAAGTTTGACTACTGTGAACTATGATCAAAGAAGCTTCATGGAAAAATTCACTGGAGAAATATATAACTAGTCAAACTGCTCAAAATAATGGACTTGATACTTAACCCTAAAAAAGCATATCTATATTAATATTGACACCAATACTCAGGGAAGAGGGAAGCGGAGAAGGTTGAATTAATATTAGATACAAGTGATTATTAAAGAGTGCTGTGAATGGTATCGTTCTGGACATGACATGGCCAAAACACTTGGATTTCATAGCAACAATGATTATTTTTAGAATTTTACCTGCAGAAATCCAGCAAACAAAATCTCAGCCTATGTGAGACAACATGGATGAGCCCAAGTTCTTTCCCCTAATAGGAGAATATGGAAGTGGAGGAGCAAGAAAAGCATTTTGTATTGAAAATATTGCTATTTGTCAGTTTCACATGCTCTAGAGAAGGCCCCAAACTCATGGACATATGTGAGGCACTGACTACATTAATTGGTTATCAAAAGCCAAATAAGACATGCTGTTGGGAGGAGCTCATGTCACAGAGGATATGGAGGAGGTTGATCAGGTAAATTGAACTAACTATGATTCTATCACTGTGTACATGTTTGAAGTTAGAAAAAAATATACCTATTATGAAAGATAGTCTAAGATTTATAATTTACTCAACAAATACTACACATTGAGCATTGAAACAGTTATCTAGTAAATAAAGTTCATTTTTGTTCTCATCAGCACAGTTTGATGTTTTTTAAACCCATTTTATATAGGAAAATGTTGAATTTTAGACAATGGTGTATATTACTTAAATATACCAGGTGATAATAATTCTTAGAAAATTTCTCAGAATCCAAAGTTTCTGATACCATCATTCTCTCTCATTATTGTCTCTTTAACTAGACTGTGCCTCTGGGGTGCTTCGGAAATGCTTCTCTGTGACTCTGTAGATGACAGGCTAAGACAGAAGAAGTCCAATTTTTCAGACAGTGAGTCTAAGATTTCATAATTGAACTTTACATTAATTATATCATTAGAAATATCTTCAAAAATTCAAACTTTAGTTACAGGTAAAGAAGAATAAATGTCAGCTCACTTTTCTCAACAACAACAACAAAAAAAAAAAAAACTGTAGTGAATAATGAACAGTACACAAAAAGAATATTTTATCAGATGGTCACACATACATCATGATTGGGAGATGGTACTCCAGTATTAAGGATTTCCATTCCTAGTCCTATCAATAAAACATCCTCTCCTGCTTCTTTTTTTTTTTCTCCAAGCCTTATAGTTAACTCCTCAAACAATGCCTTTTTTTAAGCTGTGTTTTCTGTTACTCTCCATAATCCCATCTGTTTTTCTTACTGCTTTATCCTTCTGCCTTTCAACATGTCTTAAATATTATTTTCAATGTAATAGTCCATACAATGTGCTTACTTATGCTTGTTTTATTCAACTTTGTTTCATTTAGAGTAGAGATATTTGGATATTTAATGTCTTTACTCTACATTGGGATTATAGAATTAAAACCAATACTGATATGTAGAGGTGTTAGATCCTCCATAGTTGCCCAATTAAAGACACTGACAGTATGCTTTTATCTCAGCAAAGTCATACTGGAGAAAAACAAGATATTTCAGGAACATTAAATGATTTCAGAGATTTGTTGAGTCAATGAAAATTTCAGGGGTATAATGGGAGGTATGAGTGTGTTGATACTCAAGACTGATATTAGATTGTTGGATTCCTAATTGTAAAATGTTTACTGATATGACAAATTGAAATTCTATGCCAAGATTGAGACTTTACTCTATAATTGTCAGAGTGAATATTTTTGACTGAGAGGATCATGAAATGTACACGGTTTTTAAAGAAATGCCAACAGGCTGTGCTTTTTATATAATTTTCTTCACAAAAAGGGTGTAGATAACTAGATTGAGCATGGTAATGTGTGGTTGCCTGGGCATTCATCTAGGTTATCTTCTACTATTTGTTGCATAAATCTGATCAGTTAATACATTCACCTTTAAATGGGTTTATCTATGAACCTTTCTTCCAACCTGATCATCCTTCGATGCTCATTAAGCAGTCAGTGTGCATACATTATTTAATCTAGATTTCATACTGCTTGCCACTTGCTCCTCTTGTTTCATTTTAAAGCTCAGAAAAAAAAATAGCATTCTGTTCCACACCATGGTGATGGAAACAAATCTTGAAGTACATGTGATTGACTGAGCTTGGCTTTCATATTCTCTTCCCTAATGCCACTCTAGTGGGCTTTGGATTTAGAGAGGTTTTATCTGGGCACCGTGATTGTTCACAAGGCTGTCATTACATCCACCTAAACCCTGAACTCAATCATGCTTCCCTCTGTATTAATATCTTCAGAAAACTGGCTCTCTTACCTTCCCAGCCATGTGTGAACAACCACTGTGGTCCTCATTCATTCACTTGCTTTCACATATTTGGCATGTTAATTCAACCTTACCATTACATTATATGTAATAATCTATGGTTGCATGTGAATTATTCTAACAGTAATGATGACATTTAATCCCCTTTGCTATATTTATAGATGGAATCATGTGCAGCATGTAGAATGTGACTGAGCCTTAAGAGATGACTCAGATACTAGAGAAAAACCTCAGATACTAGAGAAATTTATTTCCAAAACAAAAGAATCTGAGTTCAAACCAGTAACCACAACAAAAAAATCCAGGTATGAATAAATATATCTGTAACCTCATCAATTGAATAGACAGACACAGGATGACCCTGATTGATCACCTGCTAGACCTACTAGCTAGGTTGGCACAAGAGAAGGTAAACATGATAGACAAAGACACGAAATTTGCCCTGCTATGGTCCCTGTATGTACACATACAAGATAACCTGTATGCAGTCACTGTGCATGCACACACACACACACACACACACACACACACACTCACACACTCACACACACACATTAATCAGTTAAAGTATCCATGGATTAAAAAGATCAATGCCTATTCAAAAAGTTCAATAGTTTCTATGATCATGACTTTAAAATTCAATGTTAAAAATGTCCTATGGTACAAACTAAAGAATGAATAGTAAAATAAATGAAAAGAAATCAATTTGATTAGGGAAAACTTAGGTGTTTTGTTTTGCTTAGGGTTTTTTATTTTGTGGCACTAGATAAACCTATGGTTTGTGTATGTTAGACAAGGACGCACTCACTCAGATACATCTCCAGCCTCAGGCATCTTTGGAAATATTTTAAAAGCTTATTTAAAAAATGAACACATTCATGGGGAGTTTTGTATCATTAAGAACAAATATTTACAGACTTTATAAATGATGTGGTTTTTCTTATTTTTCTATTATTTTTCCATACATGCCCTCTGTCTCTTGAGACTGACTACCTGATATTCTAACATTTTATAAAACTGGTTAGCTTTCAGTCAGATATGGTAGCTCATACCTGTACTCACAGCCCACAGATGGCTTATTCAAGTGGATCACCATAAAACAAATTAAGCTGGTTTGTATACAGAGTTCTAGTATAGCCAAGACTACAGAGTGAGACTCTGTCTTAATAGAAAACTGAATAAAACAAACACACCACACAAACACATATGTGTGTGTGGTGATGTATTATATATATATATATTATTTATGTGTGTGTGTATTGTATATATGTATGTATATTATATATAATTATGTATAGACAAAAAGAGAAAGAAAAGTAGAAATATATTATTACATATAATAATAATATTATATCTATATCATATTATTATTATATATCTATTATTCCCTAAAAAAAAAAAAAACAGATTATTAGAAATTGGGCAGAGAACAATGAGGAGAGGGAAAGGGAAACAATATAATTATAACTTAATTAAAATGCATTCCAAAATAAGAAAATTTTAGAAATAATTTAAACATTAAAAGCCAACTGATAGCCAGGAGTAATTTTGAGACTCTGTTGAAAACTCCAATGGGGCAGCAACCTCAGTGAACAGGCCAACTGGAAGGCAGTTACATGACTACAACATTGGAAGACCACAAACTTCAGTTCTGAAAGTTACACTCCAAGGGAACTGTCCTGAGAGATGGGTGACCTGGGAAGAAGATGTATTTTTGTGAATTTAACTAGCGTAATGTTTACTCATAAACTATTCTAAACACATTATTGGCTCCAGGGACTCTTCTCCATGTCTCAGAAGTATAATGTATACACATTTCACTCCTGACAGTCATGAGATTATCCCAGCCTGCAACTCTGTCTCCTAATGAGGATGCACAGAATCCTGGGGGACATCCCTGGAGACTCACTTCTGCATTGTAGCTTCTAACATCATAGAAACAAAGAGCACAGAATAAAGTCTCAGTACTTTATGCATATTGAGTCCTAAAACTAACTGAAAGACTGCCTTTCAAAAGATATGGTGTTTGATCAGGTTGATAATGATAAATATGTGTAAAGACTTATATCTCACGGGGAACAATATACCTCCAATTCATCATGTACCATATTATGGCTAAATCTGTTAGTGTTCATCAGTAAATAGCATTGATAACTAGGAGACAGAGATTAAATATAGTTTATGTATAAAAAATCTAATCTATCAGAAAACATGAAAATGAAAACTGACCTATTAGCTGTCATGGGAAATCATGGCCATATTCATTTTGAATTGGCAAAAGTGTTTATACAATTGTGTATGACATAGTTTTACTAAACTGTGGTTTAACACACACACACACACACACACACACACATTCATACCTAACCTATGAACTACATTTAAGAGAAATCAAAGTAAATATATTAAATATAAACTAATACCCTTGATACATTAGTAAAGTCTAAGTCTGTAGTCTTGAAATCACACAAAAAAATTGTCAGTTATTTCTATGATTAGAATGAAACCACTACTTGTCTATATCTAAATTGATTTTCATTCAACATCAAATATAATCAGAATATGATTTAGATATCCATTCAAATATTATGGTGCAATTTAAGTGTTTATTAGAACATCTGTGTATTCATCTGATGTATTTAAAAATGTGATTTGTTTTCATTTATTTATTTGTTTTTAACAAAATAATGTGAGTTAGCGTTTAATTTGTTTGCTATGTTTGTTTCTGTTTTGTGCAAGGAGTAGTTTGCTTGTTGTTTTGGAGGGAGGTGCACGGGTGAAGTGTGCATATGAGCGGACAGAGAAATGAGCAAGAGTGAGGTGAGTGATGAGAAGCTCATAAATAATAGAATGTTTAAAATTATTATATTAAATATATATATATTATATATATATATATATATATATATATAAGAAGAAATAAAATAAGACAAGACACTAAGGATGCCTTTTGCTATCTCGTCCCCCTCATCTCATATGGCTAAAAATTAGATGAACTTCAAAGACAAAGATACACAAAAAGTCCTTAGTTGAATATTGGAGCATTATTGAATATATCAGGCCCAAATCAAATGGTAAGAATGTGGAATGTGGTTATCATTATGCTCATCTCTACTTCCCCTTACTGTGCACACAATCATTATGAGTAAACAGGCAGATATGCTTTTGATCGAATGGCTATGTAGTTATGAAGCCTCAGAGCAATCTCCAATTAGAGATATCGAAAGGTTTTGATAGATATTAGGTTCAGCAAAATCAAAAAAGTAAATGATAAGAGTTCTTACTTCTACAAACCCAGTAATCATGTCAAGTACTAGTATCCCTCTTTATGCTAAATATACTTGGCACTAGAAATTCAAAAGACATGCTACGTCTACTTTAATTGTGTTGAATTTGGTAACTGGACTTAAAGAAGGGAATTGAGAAATAGGAATGGGCCTGGATTAATGCAAAAGAGACTTGAATATTAAATACATTTAAGAATTGCAGGAAAATGTAGGAATAATTTTGTGGGAAATGTAGGTTTTGTGAAGCAATCAATGCCTTCATATTTGAAAGATGATTTTCCTAAAGAAACCTCATATTGACTTCATATACTAGAGCAAGAATATAACTCTAAGAGAGAAGACAGATAAACAAAGATTTGCTGTCATGAGAAAATCTAGAAACAATGAATTTGAGAAGTCTTTGGACAGTAATGGCATTTTTATCTTGTAAAAACAGAAACCTTCAGGTAGTTACCAGGCCAATTTTTGGAGATGATGGCTGAGTTCGGAAGCATTGGTACCAGATTATGTCTAAATCATTTTCAAACTTTATGACTCAGAAAGAGGCTGTCTTGTGGCTTAGGTGGATTCAGTGCCTCCCTTTAAAAGCTGGTGTTTTAATTTGTTTGAAACAAGCAAGCAAGCAAATGTCTTCAGAGAGAGAACAATTCAGAGGGAATACAAGTTTGAGAAGGAATACAATGAATCTCAAAGAAAAGCATGCAAAGTCCGAGAAAGAGTTTTGGAAGGTCTGTGACTTGAATTTTAGTGGCAACAGGTTTGTCCCCTGTTGACCTTACTGAAATATCATACACTGTGATTATAATTTAACAGAATGAGGTTAGCAACCTTTCTCTTTTAATTGTACTCCGGCATCCATGATTTTTATGCCTGAAAACCATGCAAGATACTATTACTGAAAGAGCTTCTCTTCCTGTTTAATTGAAATGAGTATCATATTACTAATCTAGTAACTTGAGCTGACAATATAGAAACTATCTTCTGACTAAATGTATCAAAAACAAATATGATCCCCTTTCCAACAACAGTCTCCTGGTTCTGTGGCTTAAGTATTTATTTTGGACGCAGAAATAACATGGAAAGTGATTTTTGTTGAATAACAGAGTCAAGGATAAGAACTGTGAAATAGTGTCTCTTTCAGCCACACCTATAATACAACTCTAACTTCATGACAGACTCAGTAAGCTTTGAGCATTTTTCTTCCTTATACTAGAAAAGCCCACAAATTCCCTTCACTGAGGATTTGTTGAATAAAGCAGCAGAGTATTGCCAACTATCTCTAGTCTTGTAATTAGACATTCAGGGACAGAGATGCCCCATAGAGAACCCAAAAATAACTGGCTTCAATCCATTTTACTTAGAATCTAAGTTAATTTTTAAAAAAGAAGTGTGAGGAGTTGTTGAACATGAGAAGGCAAAGCTGGACAAGAGAAAAAACAGTGGAAGGAGTCTAGAAGAATCTAACTTGCAGTTTGCCTTTTCTGAGGTAACTTGTCTCTGCAGACAAGTAATGAAATATGGAGAGCATGTCACAAGAACAGATAATTCAATACTAGCAGAGCAAAGCAGGGAGATGCACTTACCAGGACTCTCTCTGCTTATCTATCTGCTCAAAGTCAAACAGTGTTACTTAAAAGGCTGTGACAATGTGATGAGCCAGCTCTACTTCAGTGAAATGCTGTGGTCACCAGTGGCTAACAATTAAAAATTAACCATGGCATTTTCAAGAAAGGAAAGTCTTCATTCATATGTAGCTTCTCTCTGCTTGACAATTCCTCTAAAGAGCTTGTGATTTTTCGAATCAAGATAGAAACACACAATAAACCTATTATTTATTTATTTATTTATTTATTATTTATTTATTGGTGTATAACGTTCAAAGGTAGGTCATTAACACACCTGCCAGAAAAGCAAGGGAGAGAGAAAAAAAATACCCTCTCTTCGCTCATTCATTTAAGAATTCCAGGCTCCCAGTGCTGTCCTTTCAACACCCCAATTACCTCGTATTGCCCTTGTCTTACAAACAAGTGGTGTGAATTTTAATCAGCTGGAATATAAACAAGCTAGGAAATAAATAGTGTTGGTAAATTATTTTTACAGAGAAAAGCAACTCACATACCTGTACTCTGGGTATCTCTGGTTTTCATATAAGGGTGGAATGCCCTTGCAATGGACTGAAACAAACAATGTTTTATTTTTGTTTCAACCTCTGTTGACTTTCCTCTGCATTCCTTTCCCCCTAGTATGCCAGAGCCTCAGTTCTGAGAATAATTAGCATCGCCCACTGGTGATAACAGGGCCACAGCAACCTAACAGCGATATCTTGCCGGCGCCAGCTGTGCTTCAGTATTTATTTATTAAGATCACAATATTTACACAGTATGAACTCATTGAGATGGTGGGGGATTGAGCAATGCCCTGGCAGCTAAATTTCATCTGTACTTTCGAATAGAGATTAAAAAAAATAATAACTTGTAGGCTGTGTTCTGTTTACTTCTCTAGATAGAAAATTCAAGTGTCTCATTCCAGTCTGATTCTGCTTGCAAGCAGCTTAGAGTACACAGCCTGGAGAAGCCATGCAGACATGAATTGCAGCAGCTGCTGCAATGAAACCTGCTTGAACAACACAAAGATGAATCTTTTTGCCTTCACAGATGTATGGATTACCATAGCAAAGAAATGAGAGGATGAGCATCAGTAGCTGATAACCACACACAGCCAGGCTTAATTAAATAGTCGCCACTGCACTTGAATTCTTAGATCTTTCCACTTGTTCTTCTGCAAAGGTGGTCATCATGCTGGTAAGTGGCATGTATTCTGAGGTTCATCTGAGAAGTTGGTTACTATAGAGAAGGATTTGATGCTGAAAATCCACTTTACAATTTTTAGCAAGTGTTTTTATTGTCAATCAATTTGAAGAATTTTGGATGAGTGATAGGAAATATAAAGGAGAGGTGTGGCTTGACAGAGAAAAATAAAAGAGAAACAGCACGTTTGTCAAAGGGTAAAACAAACTAACAAAACAAGCTGACTATCATTATAAAGCCTACATGTGAATTTAGATTTTATTGTCAATTTGACAAGGCCTACAATTGCATTGGATGAAGGGACTTCAATTGAAGAATTTCCCTCAGTAGCATGTGCTGGTAGACCTGTTTGGGGAGCATTTTAATAACTTTTAATTGATATAGGTACATCCAGAACAATGTGGGCAGCATATCTCTAGGCAAGTAGGACTGAGTTACATAAGAAAGCTACCTGGGCATGCACCTAAGTGGGAGTAAGATTTGATATCAGTACGTGGAATTCTTCATAGTCTCTGCTTTTAAGTTTCTACTATGATTCCATTCAGTGATGCATTATAACCTAGAAATGTAAGGAAAATAATTTATTTTAACCTGTCAAGTGTTTTACATGGTGATGCTTCTCCGTAACAGCAAGAAAACAAAATAAAACAAAAGGTGCCAGAAGAGTATGGGGTTGCTGTGAAGGATTTGGCCATTCATTTATTTACTTATTTACTTATTTATTTACTTATTTATTTATATTTATTTGTCATTGAAGGGAGGCAGATTGTGAATGTTTTTGGTACTTTGAGTTGGAAAATCCAGAGTTTAATGCATTGTGTGAATTTAGAAGATAATGCTAAAATAAGAATGACAATAAAAATACAGCTCCTGCAGTTTCATCAGCCCTTCACCTTTTCACATGGCTACCTCATCTCACACAGTTTCAGAAAGGAGCAAAACCCAAGTAAATTGGCTAGGAATTTTTTGTGCGACATTTTGAATTATGAAAATTATTTGGTTATTTGGGGCTGAAAACTTATCTATAAGTAGTAATACATCCTCACCCCTGTAGTGAAAAATTCTATGCATTACTGGTCCAATAGAATCAACTGTGATTAAGAGATCAGCATTAGCATTGCTGTCAACCCTACCCTCTCCCAACCCACCTCATAGCCTACCTGTCTCCCAGGAGTTCTGCAATAACTAGGAACACAGGTGAGAAGCCCACTTCAATACTCACACGTCCTGGGACACCACAGAACCCAGTGGGGGAGCACCTTCTCAGAGGAAGGAGGGGGACTGGGTGAAGAATTCTGGGTTGAGGGACCAGGAGGATGGGGCAACACTTGGAATATAAATAAATAGAATCATTAAAAGTAAAGGAACCACGCATTACCCACATACACAACATATAAAAGAAGAGATGAGCATCATTGAGGTAAAATCTTCTTGGAAGTATTTTCATGGGGTTGCATACAGAAGTGGTGGTCTGAAAAACTGGAGACAATCCAAACTTGCCAGTGTATAACAGTAATCTCTCTGATACTGATTTGGAAGGCAAGGAAGTTGCAAGATTAAAGGAGTCATGGAGAGTAGGTGAAGCTTCTGTTGTAAAGAAGACCTAAGGATATCAGAAACACAAGGACCATGGATATCCACTGAAGACTGATGAAACATGTGAACTGAAGTAGGCTGAGCCTACTGGAGACATTCCATGTGCAGAGCTGGAGACACAGAGGTGCTGGAACCCCTTGGAGCAGACAAACATGGTGACTCAGAAATGTTGGACATTGAACTATAGAATTTGGATTTAATTTTCTGAATTTTGGCTTTGCTCTGATAAAATTGCTCCTCTTCCAACATTCTTAGATTTGAAATGAGAAATATTTAACTTGGTTTTAGTTTTACAGGAAGCCACAGTTAAAAGACTTTGAACTTTTAAAGAAACATTTAACTTTTAAATGGTTGGAATTATTTTAAAAACTGTGGGACTTCTATGTTATTCTATGTCTCTTATTATGGTATTAACATAAAATATTTGAGACAGGAAAAAAAAGTATTGCTTAACTATGTTAAGTGCTATGTTAACTATATGAGTGCTATGTTTATGTGTCAAGGTGACAAGGAGTGAACTGTGCTAGTTAGCAATGACTGTCAAGTTGGCACAAACTAGTTACCTGGGAAGAGGGAATCTCAAAATAAGAACTTCCTAAATTAGATTAGTCCATCGACATATCCATGAAGAATTGCCATAATTTGATGGCCCCATCTTTAGGCAAATAGCCCTAAGGTATACGAGAAATTGTTGAGCAGCAGCCAGAATTACCAATATTGCTCTATGGTCTCTATGGTGTCTAGTTCAGTTCCTTCCTGTGAGTTCCTTCTTTGGTCTCTGATCCTGATTTCCCTTAGTGATGATCATGTACTTGAAAGCATAAGCTGAAATAAATCTATTCCTCTTCCAAGTTGTTTCTGGCCATGATGATTTTTCACAAGCATAATTCCAAACAAAGAATGCTATATTGAACAGAAGAGAGTTTTGCACCAACAGATCACCCAAATAGTTCATCCAAAAGACAAAATTTACACTTAATTCTTCTCTCTGGTAATGTTTATATTGCTCATTAAGGAGTTTTGCTTTGGTTTGTTTTTTTCACTATTGGAAACTGGATCAGGGATTTGCATATGTGAAGCAAGGATTTTTACCATGAGCTTCATCATCCACAGTTGTTTGATGAGACATGGTCTTACAATGTAATCCAGGCGATTCTTAAAGTAACCATGTAACCTTGTATGCTTGAACTTATAATGCTCCCATTCCAACTTTCAAGTACTGTCATGAAAAACTTGCAAAAATGTATTTACAATTCCTACTAGAGAAGTATGATATCATTTTAACACTCTATAAAATATATTTTATTCTTCCATACTATCTTACAAATCATTAAATGAAATATTAGTTAGTCCTGAAATTATTTCATCATAAAAAATTGCTGTGTGAAGGAGTCAGTATATCAAGTTTGATAGTAATTATTCACAATGTATATGTTGATCATATCAGAAAATCATGAATATCTTAAACATTTATAAATTTCATTGGCCAGTAAAACTGGAGAGATTATATGTGATAGGTTATGAGGCATTTAGATTATCCTTTGATAATAATGATCTTAGACCAAGGACTTAAGCAATTTTTTATATTCTAAAATCATAAGCATTTAAGGAAATCCATTTTTTTTAAGGATTTTTTTTTCCACTTATGAACCAATACTTAGTGAACTAGGGTTATAAAGTTGAAAATGACTTGTCAAATTCTTGCAGAAAATAAGCACTGAATGTTGGTTGTAACCAAATATATTAGTGACTTATATCATTAGTGCAGCACAATATCTGACAGAAACAACTTAAGGCTTATTTTGTAAGAAGGAAAAGTTAACCTTGGTGACAATGACATGCTCTGGGTAAAGCTTATTCACAACATATTGGACAATGAGGAAGACAGCAGCTAGAATCAAAAACTAGAAAAGGAAGTGCAGAGACCTACCTCTCTTGACTACTTGTATCTCATGGCCACCAAAGGATCCATGAGTTCTTAAAAGAATAGCAGTGGTAGATACCACAAGCATTCAAAACATGAGCCTAAATAAGGTGGCCACTTATAACTGAAGCTATGACAAGTGCCCAACATTGCTTGACTAGATTATGACAATTATATCCATTTAAATTACAAAAAAACACCTCTATTCTTTACCATGCAAAAGCCATTTAGAAACCTACACTACAAAGTTGTTACCAAGAGTTACATCAAATTAGAAGTGATTTTTAGAAGCTTATAGACCTGTTTCATAAGTTAAGGGGAAATGGTGCCACATACAATTGTAAAGTAAGTATAAATTATTTCTAGAAAAGACTAACACATCTGAAAAACAAACAATGAATTTAGACAAGGCCCATGTAGGCCTCAGGTACATTATGAGCTCTGTTTTTCATTCTTGTGGTTTTCAAGTCTCTGTATATTAAAATTATAGGGATGGTGGCACAGGCAATTGAACCCAATATGGAGGAATTTCCACAGCCAAAGAAGAGAACTTAAGATAAATCTCTATGTGTGTTTGAGGAAAAAATAACTATAAAGTTTCCAGCATCTGTGAGAAAAATACAATATAAGAAAGACCACCACAATGAAGTCCTAGCTCAAGGTATCCAACACATAAAATGTAATGATTCATTATGTTTCAGATATCCAGAAAAATATTAACTTTATATGATATATATGTTTTCATAATAGACAAATTTATTTTCTAATGCATCTTCCTGACAATAGCCACAAATACTTGCCTCCATTTTAAGAAATATTTTTCAGATAGAAATGTTACACAGGATCATAAATTACAAAGCTATTTTCAAACACTTGTTATTGTCATGCCAGTCTTGGCCTTTTTAAAAATTTAAAATGGGATAATGTAGCATTTTGGTTGACATTTAATATTGTGTTGTCCCATTATTTTATCTTTCATCAGCCTTATTGCTTTTATATTATTAAAATAAAATAAAAAAATAGCATTCATCAACAGGAATAGGTACTCTAAGGTATATAAATCAAACTTTGGTTTTAAAATGATGGTGTAAAGGAACATGACTACTGTTCTGTGAACTTATTAGTAGAGTAACATTAGTAATTAGTAAACAGCAAAATGATAAAGCAATAATTGCATGCTGATCAATGATCCTAATCTCCAGAAGACTGTGGATCTAGAGTTTGACAGAAAGCCAGAAAACCAGATTAATTCAAGTAAAAATTTTGAAATTCACCAAAAGTGAATATTATATTAACTTGTGTTTTACAATTGCTAATGTTCAAAATATAAGAGTACATAATAATTGACACAGTTGGAAAGTAAAAATTGCATATGAAAATGATTATACATGTATTCAGATAAAAACGTCTGACTGGAAGAACTACTGTTAAAGACAAAATATAATCATGTTCTGCATGTACTTTACTACAGACAAACTCACTCTTGCAGCTTTACACACTGATGGCATGATCAAAATTTTTCCAATTTTATTTATTTCAAAAATTACTATGGAAAAAATGTTCCTCCATTCCAAATAACCAGAGTAGATGAAATCTAAATATTTGTTATAGTTACCAGTGACTACATGTTGTGTTTTTCATTTTAATTGATTATTTCAAGAATATTTTTAAGATTTGGAATGTTTACATTTTCTAAACAGATTTCTTAACATGCATAATATTGGAATTAAATATGCAAAAATCATCCATGATTATTAGGAATCCATATGACAAAGAGTTACTATATAAAATATACAAAAAACAGCAACAGTCACAAACAAATAATATTTTTTTTTAAAAAAATTTCCATTAAAATCTGGGGCATGGATTAGCATAGTACAACTGGCCCTAGTGGAGGGAATTCAGGTAGCTGGCCCAGAGGGTATGAGAGGAGAGCTGGCCCTGATGTCTTGGTCTCATGAAAGCTGTCCTGCCCTAAGACAGCTGCTGCAGATAGGAATGTTGGCCCTGCCCCTCATATGGGCAAAGTGGGAGAACTGGCCCTGGTGGTATGGGTGCAGGAAAGCTTGTGGACAGACCAACTTAGCTTCCACCCAGTCTTTCCTAGATCCAGGACTTTGAGTTAGTTCACCCTTTCATCTACCCCATCTGTGAACTGCTCTAACACACGAAAGGGCTGGTCCTGCAGAACTAAAGCTGCAGGATCTCCATGACACAAGGTAACCAGAGGATATCTGAGACAAATCTGGATGAGGATTCCATATTGAAAGGGTGTCAGAACTCAGCAGCCTCACACCAGACCAATGACTCATTGTGATGAAGATTTGCAAGTGAAGCTGTTTGCACAAAAGAGTATACTATGTGACACCATGATGCACAGTAGCTTCTCTGGGAAGATTTTTTTCTTTGTTTGGGGAAGCATGTTGCAACGGTGGGAGGATGGCAGATATGGAGAGACAGAGAGATGAGTGGGATTGGAGTGAATGATGTGAAATTCACAAAGAATCAATAAAAAGATAAAAATAAAAAAAGAAAGCATGGCACCAAACAGAGAGTTCTAAAAGAGAAAAAATAAATAAAGAATAAACTGGCCAGCACACACTTTAAATTGCTTAATATTTTTAGTCATTAAGGGAATGCAAATTAAAACTACTTTCAGTCTTCATCTTACTCTAGAATAATGGCTGAGAGTGGAAGACTAGATGATTTTGTTAGAAATTGTTAAATGGATGAGAGATTATTGGACAAGGTAAAGAGGAAGTATTGGGAGGGATACTTAATAATAAAGACCTTTGAAAATTATACTGAATCTTCCTATGTATATGGGGAAAGATGAACACTTATTTGCTGTTGATTAGAGCACTATGGAAAACAATGTAGATTTTCCTCAGACACCTAGAAATAGATTTACCATATGATCCAGCTATACTACTTCTGAGCATATTACAAAAGGATTCTAAATCTGACTGTAGAGATGCCTACTCACACCTCTTCATTGCTGTGCTATTTACAATACTTAGGAAAAGAAAGTGTCTTAGATATCCATCAACTGATGGGATAATATAGTATATTTATACAAAGGAAAATTATTCAACTTAAGAAATAAATTATGAAAAATTTACATAAATAGAAAAAGAGGAAATAATAATTATTAGTAAGGTAATACAGAGCAAGAAAGAGAAATGCTGAATGATCTTCATTATATGTAAATGGTAGTTTTAATTCCTTAGAAACATGTTTAAATTGGAGTACCCTAGCACACAAGAAACTACTAAGAAATCTTGGATTCAAGAGAATGGTATGGAACAGAAATGGTACATAGATAGATAGGAAAATAAAAGACAAATTAGGGTTAAATAGATGGGATATTGGAAGGCAGGGTAAAGATAGGAGTATGGGGAAGGATAACTAAAAATAAAGGCCATTGAATACATTTAAATAAACCTACTACTATAGACTCTTCCTAAAATATATGCATATTGATTTAAATGGAGTTACCTCATAATATTGAGATAAGGTATCATCAAGAACGTCAAATACAGACACCATATACTATCAAATAAAAAACCTAGTACCAAGTATGTGCTATCCTTCTTAGCACTGCTTATCAGTGGTGTCCCATAGACTTTTTTCTCATCTAAATATTACAAGCTATTTCCTTTGTTATTTGTTACTCTCCAAAAATGGATGGTAACCCCCTATTGCTGAAAGTGCAGCATATCTGAATCACCAGAAAAATCCAGCTATCTCTCAACCCTCTTCAGAGATTTTTTTTTAAACAACAAATGGAGATTAATATAAAGACATAACTTTTCAACATATGTAGAATGAGAATTGTGAAGCAATCAGTTCCAAATTAGATATCTACTTCATGAACTTACTCTGCAATGTTCAGTAATTGTCGTGGAAGAGGAGACAGAAAGATTGTAAGAGCCAGAGGTAATGTATGTCTGTAGCAAAATAGTATTTGGCAGACACGGAATCTGCTTCGCACACATGAATCTACAGAATTTGGGACTGTATGTGCAAGACTTGATATCCCTAATATGTAGGAGGGACTCATGTGGCCCAGCACCTATTTAGTTATGGCTAACATAGCAGTTGAGTATGAGAACTCAGTTGTTTTCAACAATGAGGTCCCTGCGAAACTACGTATGGTACAATAGATGGTCCTATTTATCCTCCGTGCACATACATAGAATACAAAATGCCTCCAGTGAGGGACTATTACAAGTCAGAGAGTGGAGAGATAGTGGCAGAGATAGGAAGAGTGAGACAGAGAGAGAGAGAGAGAGAGAGAGAGAGAGAGAGAGAGAGAGAGAGAGAGAGAGGAGGTGCTACACAAATGAGCAAGAGAACTCATGTAGTGTGGTTGCAGACATAGGAGAAAAGTTGAAGTTTAGATAATTGAGATGAATTTGATTAAAACACATGATACAAATTTATAAATATTGAAGAACAGGTTAAAACAAAGAAATACCTGAGTTTAGGGAGCAATTTTCTACATAAAAACAGTTTACATACAAAGATACATAAAATATAACTTAGAGAATCGTATGATCCCATGTAATTAGAAAATTCACTTGAGTATCCATGTATATATTTTCCTGACACCGTTATTAACATTCTTATACTCAATATTCTTATATTTTATCACAAATTAGTCAACAAAGTACTAAATATTTCTAGTGACACTCTAAAATTATTAACTTACATACAAATAATTACTCTACTTCTACTCTATTAGAGTCTAACTCATAGATCACATATATCATCTTCTGTTTATACAGAAAAGATCTAGAGTAAAATCCTCCAATTGCATATGTTTTTTTTGGCAAGATGTGACAATGTGACTCTAAAGACAAATGAATACTGATAGCCTTCAAGAGAAATCTTAGTATTCTGAGTAGTTTAGATGCTCATCATCCCTACCTAATATTCAACACTTGTGGGATATGCCTGCGGGCGGGGCCCTGACCCCAGGCTTCCCGTGGGTCATGCAGAGTGGAGGCAGAGTCCCGCGGGCTGCCGCAGTAGAGTCCTGCGGCCGAGGCTTTTCTCGCGGCTCGGTGGGTCCCACATAGAAGAGAAGGTCTAGAGTTGCTGATGATGAAAGCAGGCCCGAGCTGGGCGGTGGTGGCGCACGCCTTTAATCCCAGCACTTAGGAGGCAGAGGCAGGCGGATTTCTAAGTTCGAGGCCAGCCTGGTCTACAGAGTGAGTTCCAGGGCAGCCAGGGCTATACAGAGAAACCCTGTCTCGAAAAACCAAAAAAAAAAAAAAAAAAAAGAAAGCAGGCCCAAGAAGACACGTGGTCTGAGTTTCCAAGAAGTAGTTTTATTTATGAGGAGATTGTATCTAGATGATGTGCGTGGGCCGCCTCCGAAAGCCCAAATCCGCTCCCTTATATTTGGAGTGGACGAGGGGAGGGGCTAGAGAAGACTTAATGAGCTATGTCCCTCATCCCATTAATATGCAAATCTCAAATCAGGGCTCTTGGTCACGCCCCTTACCTGTGTAAAGGGAGCAGGGCCCGGGTTTTGGGGGTGTGGTCAAACACCTGGAATCTCAGGGTTCCAGGCCACTGGCAGCCCTTCCACTGCCCGAAAACATTTATCTCATTTTTCAATTAATCTGCCATTTTACATCCAGAAGACTCAGAATTACAGCAGCAAGCAGCAGAATAAATCTGATTAATTAAGACTGATTTTGTTCATTGTTTACTTTTATTCATTCAGCTTAAGGCAACTCTTCCTCATTTCCTCCATTATACCAGTTGTATATCTATAATGAGTGATTACACTAAAATTAGTTTTTATACATTCATGGCCACTAAACAAACTTTCTGACATGTGACTATGATATTTGAAGGTTGAAAAATATTTAACATATTCTATAAGTAAAATATAAGTAAGGCTAATGATTTAATTGTTAAATAGAATTATTGTGTAAAACTTAGTTAATGTAAGTTCATAATTATTTTAAATCAAAAGATTAATTTTGTTCAAATAAATTTATATTACAAAAAGTATATTCAACGTTTTACATTTTATATTTCCCAATAAGTTAGGTCTACTAAGTTTTTACATATTCACTCATTGAATTTACTTCATTTTCTGAAATGATTTATATTCTGACATAATCTGATTTTGAGACTTATGTATTAACTTGGGTGAGATAAGTGGTACTTGGATGGCTGGTAAACTATGTTTTGTGATATTTTTTTCCACAGGTATTCACAGAGGGAATAACATTTAAACCTCCAGTTGAGTAAAGTTGATAATGTTTGTCAGTACACGTGGTCATTCCCTACTCTATACAGGAACCGACTAGATAAAATATGTAGAGAACATTCAAATTCACTCCACAGTTTTATCTGGATCATTTATGTTCTCCTTCACTTGACTTAAGTACTTAAGTATCATGAGCCTTCAAACATGAGTTATGTCATTATTCTATTCCCAACAGTGTTGATGACCAGAGCTGGGAATCTGGACTAACATTTACACTATGGTCTCCTCCTATTCTCATCTCTGTGAGTAAGGCCAAATTATACCACTGATCTTACCAGTTCTACAGCATATAGGTCTGAGATTTTCAACCTGTGCATCGCAACCCATTTGCAGTTGAATGACTCTTTCATAAGGGTTGTTTATCAGATATTCTGCATATCAGATAGTTACATTATGATTCATAATAGTAGCAAAATTACAGTTATGAAGTATCAGTGAAATAATTTAATGGATGGCATGCACCTCAACATGAAGAATTGTATTAAAGGGTCTCAGCATTAGGAAGTTTGAGAACCAGTAGTGTAAGTGAATGATTGTGTGATCTAATTACTAATAAATCTCTTCACAAATATATGTATCTGTACATATATACATTTGAATCTCTTCACTAATATATGCATGTTTATAACATATATTCATTTCTTCATGAATATATCAATGTGTATGAAAATATATGCATATATATGTCCTCTTATCTTTTTCTTAGGAGAGCACTGTCTAATACATGTGTATAGTAATTGATATTTATAACTATGAAGTATATTCAGAATACTGAAAATAAATGTTTACTTTGTAGATTAGATAAGTATTTCTGTGGTTCCACACCAATTATATTTTAATATGTTATATATTGATAAGTATTTATGACATAAATTTATAATCATATTTGGAAATATTTCTTTATAAAGTGGACCACTTTAACAAGTCCAAGAATCAACTATTTTGTTTCTTATTATAGTCTAGAATATATATCAAATCTCTATCCAACTACTTAGCATTGCCACATAATAGAATTTAGCTCTAGGTATAAGTAACATGGCTTTTATGAGGTCTAATGGAGTGAATGCTTCATTTGCAAACTTCTGGATTTTTATATTGTTTTATTTGTGAATAATCACTATATCTAAAAATAGGAAGCCATGTATATTTTCTATTGCATATTGCATAGTATCATTGAATAAATTTCTTAATGTTCATAATTATGTTTTATTTTTGACAACCTGTGATGCATGAAGAAAAATTTTTCACTATAGCACTAAACTAGATACTTTTCATCTTTTCCTATTGTATATCACATTCTTTCATCTCATGTAGTTTTACCTCTATTGTTATAGACGTAGGCATCTCACATAAAGAGTAAATTTAACTGGGACACAAGAGCTGAACAAACCAAGCACACACTTTTTGCAGTCTCTTACATGGGCAAAGCATACAAAACCTGAAACAGGTTTTACTTGCACTGCAAACAGCTTGTGGGGAATTGTTATGCTATCCAGGCATAAATCATAGATTAAAAAAAAGTAGCAGACATCTTAGTGTTGAAGGCCCCAAGCCCTTTATGGGCTGAACAAATCCAGAGGCTTTCAGACCTAAGACCTTACAATCACGTGCTTATGGTTCTAAGCTCATAAAGTCACTTACTTGTTGCTCTGGGAGTCAGGGCTGAAGCTGATTACTCATAGTCAGAGTACCAATGAGCTGTGCACAGTGTTGAGTCTCGAGTCTTGCAGTCCTTGGAGTCTCAGCTTCTTCCTCCTTCTCATCTTCATACATTCTCTGTATTTCATACTCTCAGCCTGTCTTTTTTCTTCATCCTTCTGAATTCCTCCAACATCCTTCTAGTGGCTTCTTGTAGGTTCCATGCTTGTTAACTCAAACTCCTCTTCTAGCTGTTTGTAGTAATATCTCAAGTTTTCTGTTATTTGGACTCATAGCTGATGATAACTTTTTAAACTTTTCTACTGAGTCCTTATTGCTGCCAGCCAAACTTGCTTTATTTATTTTTTTCTTTTTTTTTCAAATTGGCATCGACTCTTGTACCTATAATGAAGACCACAAATAAGAACCTGGCCATTTCAGAGAAGCATTCACTTATGCCTGATGTTACAGCACAGGTATGTGTGTTACAGTATAGAGGAGAAGCCTCCTGGACCCGTGCATCAAGACAGAATGATATGTTTATATTGCAAGAAAAAGGACTGTGACTATTTTGTGTTCAGATTAAAATTTCACCCATCACAGTGTAGCTTCCAAATCTACCAATCACAAAACTTTTGTAAGGATTAGTTTGAAGATTAATATTGTGTTAGTCGTTGGACTTTTACAGAGTTCCTAGAACTGAGTGATTCCCCACCAATACTGATTGAAAACAGCTACAGAGCAACCACATTTCTGTTTCACCAATGTCTGTCTACTAGAAATTTTCTAGTTTGGTAGACTTTTATGGAGCCATTTTGAACAGAGTCTGTAGATTCAGCCACACTATGGTTAGAAAGTTGCATCCATCTAGCATATTCTTCAGGCTAAATATCCCTCAAAGTCTCAAAGTAGACAGGTTGCCACAATGTCACTCAGTGGATTGCTAATAGGAAATATTCTTAGGTTGACAGTATTCTGCCAAAGCAGTTGGGCACAAGGCAGTGTCAGGCAGCTGTCAATAAAAGGATTAAATTGAGTAGGTCTCTAACAGTTTACCTTCATTAAAGGAAACATAATTTTTAAAAATGAGCTTACAATAAGGAACTATAATTAGCATTAACATTCTCAGCACAATTTAACAATTCTTAACTCATAGCCAAACATTTTTTAAGGAGTCTTAGGTCCTCTTTATTTATCTTACTTACAGAATTTTCATTCTAGAATTAGACAACTGTTTTGAGATTTTCTGATATTTAATACTCCTCTATTCTTAGTATATGCTATCTAGATGTTCTATAATTGAACAGAAACCTGAAAATAATTACTGAAGTTTAGAACAGGTTCCACTGTTTAATGGCTAAGTCTCTTTATATTTTCCAATAACTCTTTCAGATACTAGTTATTTATTGTGCCCTGAGATGATTCACAATGTCAGTCTAATTAAGCTGTAAACCAGAGGTTCCCAGAGTCCTCTCCTCAGCAAATTCATGTTAATAGTTTGTTGGAAAAATTACCAAAGTATAGGGAACATGTTTGATTCCTATCCCAGATACGTACTAAGGAATTTTTAAGTATACAAATGAACATCCATATGAAGAAACAAATATGTCCATATTCCTAGTCACAAGTATGTGCACTTCTCCTCTTTGGGTAAGTTACTGTGTTAGTTATTCACATGCATCTGGGACAAAATCCTTAATTAAAGCAATATAGGGAAAGAAGCATTTACTTTGGCCTAAGTTAGATGTGAAGATCAGGATGACAGAGAGGACAAAGGAGTGGGAGTGTGTGGCTTCTGGTCAACATGCATCCAGTCAGGAAAGAGAGTGAGAGCAAGACGGAGACCAATGAAAGCTTCCTTTCCCCATTTCATTGAATCTAGAACCCTGACCCATTCAATCATGCTGTCCAAATATAGGAAGAGTCTTCTGACTCCAGGCAACCTAATTGAGACAATTTTAACATTCAGAATCTAGTCTTTGAGGTGATCTGAAATTCAAGATTCAAGTCAATTTACAGTGAGCTCCTAATATTAAAAAGTTATAAAGTTCCAACATACAATAGCACAGAAAAAAAATTTATTCTAAAGGCAAAGAAATGAGGCATAAGAATGATTGCTTGGGTAAAAAAAGAAAAAAAGACTGAAACTCACCAGGGCAAACAAAATACCACAGTATTATGGTTAACCTCTTGGACCCATTTTGGAATTATTTGGGCTCCAAAGAGCTTGGGTAGTCAGTCTCATGCATCCAGCTCAGTCACCAGCAGTATACATAACTTCTCTTGGGGATTCTCTACACTACTCACTATCTTTTCTTGGAGGATGGAGAGCTTATGTTCTGAGAATTACCAATATCTGGAGGACTCCATTAAAATTTAAATTTCTCCTTTAGAGCTTCAGGAAACAACCTTTCAAAGGGTTCTTTCATGAACTCTGCTCCTGCTTCCCACAGCCTTAACTCAATCTCTCTGAAAATATCAATGAAGACAGCATAACTTTTTAATCATTCTCTCATGTCTGTAAACCAGGTACCATATGCATCACAATGTCAAATTCTGTTGCCAGCTCCAGAAGGAGCCTTACTCTCTTGGACCAGAGTTACATTAGCTTGTTTGTTCAATTTTATTCAGAAAACTCTTAGTTTGGGCTCTTACCTTTAAAAATATTTATCTTTTCACAAGTTGGATCCTTTGAAGGCTGGGGTGTTGCTTTCAGGACACCTTTTTCTACTGGTTTACTGAGTAGTAAAAGGTTTCTCAATGAGAATTACAGATTTCACTGCTCTAACTTTAAAGTTGCTGTGTTCTTTTCCTATTAAACTGAATATTCTTCTGATCCAAGTTCTATTCATATTCACTGTAGATTTGTATATATTCAGGAAGCAATATCTAAGCCACATTCTGAATGTTCTCCTGTCTTGACATTTTCTTCATCAAACAAATTAATCCATTACCTGTGTTTCTAACCTTCCCACTCCACTTCTCAGTACATGGGCAGAATGCAGCCAGAGTCTGTGCCAGAATATTACATGAGTGGGTCCGGAGCCCAGTTCTTGACAAAATCCTTATTCCCTTTAGAAAATTCTTAAGCCAAACCCTCATTTTATCTTAATTTCTCTCACCATTCTGTATGCTTGTCTTCTACCTAGGTGGCAGTTAAACTCTGCTTACAGTATTAAAGGGGAATTTTATCTGAAAGTTCCAAAGTCTTTCACATTCTTCCAACAAATCAGTTTCTAAGAGTTATGAACAATGTAGTTAGACTCATCATGGCATTTTCTGCCCCTTCCTAATACCATTTTTCTATATTAGATACACTGCTAGGACAAACTAACCTGAACAGGGTAACTAAGAAGGAAGTCTTGGTCTTGGCTTACAGTTCAAAAGGAAGTTTACCATAACAGCAGGAACATGAGGTTTCTTGTCAAACTACATCTACAACCAGCAAGCACAAAGATATCAAAGTGTTTATTTCCTTTTGCTCATTTATAAATGAAGACTAAGACATGTTTAGTGTCTGTCTTCCCATCTCAATTCACCTTTTCCAGATAATCTCCCACAGGCATATGCACTGGTTGATCTCATCAAGATGCTTTTTCACTAGCATTCCAAAAAGTTTGCCTTCTACATGATTCTATAATATACTTTCAGATTAGCAGTTGACATTACCAGTCACACCTATGTCTGGTCATTCCTATTAACTCAATCAGATGTTTTCTAAACTGTATTGTTTTGAATTTCTATGGAAGTTTTACTTTATAAGAATTGTTGGTTGACTAATTTGTTGTTGTGATTCTTCCACACATTTCTCTTTTGAGGTTGAAGGGTGTTGGATCAGTATATTGACCCTGTTACTTGTTATTTCTTCCTTTGCCAACCAGATCTCTTAGTTTTATTAATGTCACCTATTAATATAAAGTCTTCAATACTTTAAAAAGGCTTCATTTAACTAAAAGATATTCATTTTATCTCAATATTCCTAAATTTGTTCATGAATTTAGAAGTAGTTAAAAATATTAAACTATATTCTCACCACCCATGTCACTTAGGAAGCTGCACAGGTTTAGAAAGGGCTCTATCAAGATTCATGCATGAAGACCTAATATAGATTTTTTTCAGCCCAGAGACTGAAATCATTGTCTACTCTGACAGCACTACTGGGAAGTGGTAGAAGCTTTAAGAACTAGAGTCAAGTTGGAAAGACGCGAAGATATTATTTTTAAGGGGTTGTAATTCTCTCTCTCTTTCTCTCCCTCCTTCCCCCTCCTCTGTGTGTATCTCTCTGTCTCTCTGTTTATGTCTCTCTGTCTGTCTGTCTGTCTCTATCTCTTAATGTTTTTAGTAATTTTTTTTAGTTTACTTATAAAGCATGTATTCAATACCCAATTAACCATCAGATACTTGCTCCATAATATATTTCTTTAAAGGTTACTTCATTTAGCCAAAGATAGAGTCTCAAATTAATAATAACCCCATAAAATATGATATATCCAATATCCAATATTTATGTTCCTAGCAATTTAGGTAAATTGTGAACAACTTAGTTTGCAACAGTTTTACTCACAGGGACTGTAAGTTTAAGAAAGTCCTATAATCAAATGGAGAAGTTACAAATTTCTTATAACAATTAGTTCAGTATAGTTTTAGTTCTTTGATTCTGCATAGTTTGTTTTACAGTGTTATAACTGGAAACACAGGTGACACTATCTATGAAGTCTTGATAATGATAAAAGACTGATGAGTGGAAAATGTGAAAGACAGTAAATTAGGTATTTGAATATGACTCAACCACTAAACGGATGCAATATAATGAGTTGTAATCTGAAGAAATCCTTCTGTGTTCATGTGGACTTATAAATCACCCAGAAATCATGACTGCCAATTGTCCACAGAAAAGTTCATGGTAACTTGTTGATCATTTTCTAGACCACTCAGTAGAAAGATTGAAGGCAGAGAATACAAACTGGGAGATTTGACCTGGAGAACAGGGTTGAAAAATTCTATACACTTTCAGCTTTGTTATTCAAGTATGGGGCTAGAGATATAGCTTGGTTGCTATGAGACTTCCCTTTTATGGATGAAAGTTTATATAGGGTTCATTGGAACTAAAAAAATTTACACATGATAGCACATGCCTATAAACATATGACTAAATGGGTGGAGCAAAATCTCAAATATACAGTCAGAGATAGAAACAGAGATAAAGATAGGCAGATAGATGATATCTATCTATCTGTCTAATCTATCTATCTATCTATCTATCTATCTATCTATCTATCTATCTAACATGATAGATAAATGGAACAGTAAACTAGAGAACAGCGAGCAAGAACCATGCTGTCCCAAGACCCGGGCTTTGATGCTTATGAAAGAGTAAATGAAACATTTTCTCTTAAAAATGTTTTACATTTTGAGGATTTTAAAATTTATTTTAATTATATAGGTGTGGCTTTTGCACATGACCACAGATGAACATAGACACTGGAGGCATGGAATCACCTGAATCTTGTCTCACGGGTTGCTAAAATGTATACTGTGAACTGAACTTGGGTTATGTGCAAAAGCAGTTTGTGTTCTTAACCATTTATCCACCTATCCAGCCACAAAAAGATTTTGAGGAAGACAAAGGTAAAATGTACTTGCTTTGGGCCAAAATGTTGGAATAGAATTAAGGTATTTTCTTCTATGGCAGAGGTTGAGTAGAAATTTTCGTCTTATAGCATTCAAAGTACAAGAAACATCTGTTTAGACAGTTTTTAACAGAGATTCCTTGAGTGAATGGATAATGATGGTCCCAGGAGCTATGCATTTTTGGTGGAAATCTCAGGCTAAGTGTAGAATATCTCCCTATGAATTTGTTGCTAAGGAAGAACAGTGTGCCCCATCTCCCTCATCTCCAATCACAGAGATTATTACCATCACTCTTGGCTGCTCAACAGAGGTAAAACCTTAATTTTTAAGCCATCAAACATCAGTCCCAGGAATAAGTTATGTCTTTTTAAATTGGAGTTCCATAGACTAACTCTACTGAAGTGATACAAGATACTTCTATTGCTCATGGTCATCTTCCAGAATTTGACAGTAAGATCCTAATGCTGAACACCAAGTTCTAGTGTCAGAAGACATCATATCTATTAGCTATCTTTCTCTGTGACAGAAGCTTCTACTAGGAGAGAAAAGTAGTCAAAGTTTCATTCAACTGTATATACCATGAGTTTCAATAATGAATGGCTTGAAAAGCTATACTCAATGGTTTTAGTAAGTTATATAAGTAGGTAAATATGATCTGACTGGGTTTAAAGCCCACATCACAGTCTTGCACCATTAACTGGTCCAAAGTCCATGGTTAGCAAAGCAATATGGGTGAACCTAGTCTGTTGTAAAGTAAATATAGTAATAAATCATCCCTACATTTTACCTTTATACACATGTGTTAGTATAGCTCTCAACTCTCATGAAAGAAGCTTGTTTTTACAATAAATAGTAGTTTATATACAAACTCACAACTAGTTAATATACAGAGAACAAATACCTGTACTGTTCAGCTCTAAACAGAGCTTCTATAGCATATCTTTCCTGTTTAAGGCTCAGTGAGTATTATGAAGGAGACAAATATTGTAGGAGGCACAGGTAGTTGAAATCTGAAAAATATTATTTGCTGAGTATAACAAAGTCATTGCACACATAAGCTCACAAAGGTGGTGCCTATATAGACACAACCTTCCCCAAACAAAATGAAATGAGTCAAAATTCTGGCATTGATTGAGGATGAAGAAAAGCCCCACCCATAACAAATGAGCTATTGGCAACTGACTACTGCTGGCAAATCCAAAGTCAGTTTTCATCATGGATGTGATTTTGTGAGGCTACACATGCTCTAATAGATGATGCTATAATCATGCACATACTGGCAACAAATTCAATGCATTTAAAGACAAATCACATTAATTTGGTAGGTGATGGGACTCAGAGGCTAGTGAAGAATTAGAGAAGAGCTGATGGGATAAATTTGATCAAAACTTGTTATGTGCACGTATGAAATTCTAAAATAGTAAAATTTGAATTAAAACCTCTAGTTCAGAAAACAATTCAGAATATGAATATCACATTGACAATTTAGGTTCAATTCCCTATAACCACCTGATAATTATTAAAACTAGATAATAAATGAGTTTAGATAAACTGGGTGAGACTTCTTAATAATTAATTCAATATATTGGTCTAATGAAATGTGAATATAGAAAAGAGGTTTAAATAAATAAATAAATAAATAAATAAATAAATAAATAAATAAATAAAATAACATCCTAGTCTTTATTTAGTTTTGCTATTAGGGAGAGGAATAAGGAGGAAACCACACAAAGCTACACTCACTTGAGAATAAGTGATTCTAATATTATTATGCATATAAACTTAAATAAATACTACCTTTCTTTTATGTAAAACACTGAGCAAAATTTATGACATTTGACACATTTTTAGAAAAAAGTGGAAAACTGTGTGCAATGTAACTATGTAAATGTGAAAATGTTATAAATGAAATGCGCATTCAGGTAGAAGGCCATTTTTGAGTTGTAGATGAATTGAACTCTTCCAGTTCTCACATAATGTCTTATTATATCTCCATAATGTCATGAATGTTCCTAACCACAATTATTTAATTGACTTTTCATAATTACAGCTTGTAATGCAGCTCTATTATTAAAAGGCTTTTCTATTTGAATTATTTAATTCAAAATGTTATGTAAAATCTGTTTGGTTTCTACTCTAATGGACATTATATCTGCATCTAGCATTTCTCTATAGTGAATCCTCACACCTTCTCTCATTTGAATGATGTGATTAGCTGTTTTAAATGAGGTAAATGTTCTTCAAAGCATTATAAATTACACTTAAGTATCTGCTAATGTGTTTAAATGCTCAACACACTAACAATGTCTTGGGGAATCAATAATGAAGCTTAATTCAATCTACTGCAGCACTGCTCGCTAGTACAGCGTTTAAAAATTTAAGAGTATTTAAAGCATTGAGAACTCTTCAGCATTTTTGGTAGTTGTTTTTATAGCTATTCTTTCCTTCCTTGTGTAAGCCTTTGAAAGTTCATTGTGCTTTTCATTCTTTGTTTGGTTTTCTCCATTGAGGACAGCTCATCATTTATTACTGAAAGTCCTGTCTAATAGAATTAGGTTCACTCATCAGAGATGACTACAGAGAACACTTTAGTAGAATCAGAGTTCTCCTTAATGGTTCATATTAAAGAAGTTAAACATGTGTTCTAGGGTTAATAAGTAACTGGAAGCAACATAGGCAAGCAGGTGGATATCAGTCTTGATCTCTCCTACTGACAGTTTCAGTTGACATTCTTTTCACTTTGGTCACTATCATCAATGATATTTGAAAGCAACAAATTTAGACACCCAAAGTTTTCAGTTTATACTCTAAATGTATTAACATTGTATAATCATTGTATATATTATTATACAAATGATAGCATATAGGATTTTCTTTGACAATAATAATACACAGGTACACTGATAGAAGCATTGATATTTTCAAGTTCTCAGACTTATTTGAAGTTCAGAATTTAAGTATAATCTTTGGGGAAATCCATTTTATTGAAAAATATTTTAGTATTCACTTTTGGTACATGTTTGTATTCAATCACTGTACACTCTTTGCTGTCTCTCACCTGTTTATCAATCATCTACCTATTTTCATAAATGTCTGTGAATTATTTGATTTTTTTTTAAATAGATTTAAATAATAGATTCTTACCATTTTCCTCTTCTCTTTCTCTCCTCTCTCTCTCTCTCTCTCTTCTCTCTTCTGTCTCATTAGATACAAACAAGCATGTAAATAAGAAAATAAAATAGAAAAAATAATCTATTCATTGTTTAAGTGAACCTGAATAAAACTATCTTTAACTGATAATTTCGAAATTAAAGTAGTTTACTATTTTCCAGCATAATTTTTGAGGTTCTCAAATTATCAAAAATATCTCTGAATAGAATTTAGAGAGTTACTTTCTTTCTGATTGCCACAAACAGAAGGAGTTCACGGATTTCTCAAATCTTATTTTTTTCTGATGTTGCTTATAATGAAAACCAGAAAGGGCTTCAAATATGCTGAAATAAAAAGGCATCTTTTCATGTTCAATAGTTGTATATTTCATAATTAATTTTATGAAGCTTTCTAATTCAGTGTTACTTGAAGAGATATTAGCCCCTATACACATTTCAGAATTATCGCTTATACACATTTCAGAATGGTTTGTTCTGATAAAGATGTTATAAACAAAATCATTTGTTGGTTAAAAATAATGGTTAGTATCCTATTAACAAACATCTATATTGTGTTATGTAAAAGTATAAAGAAATGCTTTGCTAGAACATTTTGTCAAGATGGACTTCTGAGATGATCACTAGGAATTCAGGTAGTCTTTTAAATTGGAAATTTGTTCCTCTTGAAACTTTGAGATTTTGTTTGTTCTGTTAACATATTCAAAACAAAAATGAAATATAATTTAAAAAGATAAGAATACAATCTAAGCAGGGATAATGTTATGAACTCAAAGACATTCCCAGACAAAGGCAACTATCAATGGCATGGTAAAACAAATTAAATTTCTTTTATTCTCTTACTTGGTATTTCCATATGACAGTAATAATTTCATTTTTTAAATCATTTAAAATAATAAAGCAGATATGGCCTTTTCTTTAAAAAAAAAAAGCTAATTCAATGTAACATAGGAAGATTGCTGTTAGCTATAGAAGAAAAAAGGCAATGAAGCAATGATAATATTATATATATATATATATATATATATATATAATATATTATATAAATTATATATATTATACATATAAGAAATTTACAAACGGTAGCATAAAAATGGATAGAGCGTGAAATGAGCCTTGAGTTATAATTATTAAAGAGAAATTGCTTACTAATTCAGATATAGATTAGTATGAATATAACTGTAAGCATATGTACAAACCCAGCCTGGATACTCTTCCTGTGATGTTTTAGCTTATTCTTACAATATGTTTCATATAACTATTACTATGAGAAAACTCAGAATAAAAGACAACAATAAATTGCTTTACCTCAACAATTAATGAAGTAGAACTAAGCTATACACTCTTGATTCATATACATATATTATATACAATATATATACACATATATCACACATATATTAATTATATATGAGAGAATGCATTCTAAAATATATTATTAAATAATAAACAAAAATTTAAAACATTTTTACAACAATCACCTTCTCCTTTTGGAAATTTTTCAGTCAGAAGAAATTACTACATAATATACAGTACATAAGTAATTAATGTATAATACGGATATGGAATAATAGTAGAATTCTTCCTTTATCTACATTCTTGTCTTAATTACTCTTTTATTCCTGTGATAACACATTTGACCAAGACAATGTTGGAGCCTATAATTACAGAGAGTGATTTCATGACCATTAAGATAGGAAATATGACAACAGGCAGCAGGCAGCAGGCAGTGGGCAGCAGGTTACATGAATGGTCCTAAAGCAGTCATTAAGAGATTAAATATTAGTGCACATGTAGGAGTAAGAAGGAGAACTACGGATGTGTGGGGGTTTTGAAACCTCAAATCCCACCTCTTGTGACACTCTTACTGCAACAAGGCCACACCTCCAGATCCTTTCCAAACAACGCCTCTAACTGCAGACCAAACATTAAAATACATCAACCTATGTGGATCATTCTCTTTCCAACAATCACATCCTTTATTTTCAATCCCAACTCCTAATATGCATTGACTTGTATAATTCCTGGTTTTCTGTACATTTTAAACATATTGAATTCAGTTGACACAGAGGCATACATATGGTTAAGTAATAGACAAATACATACATAAAAGCAATAAGAATACTGCAGCCTATAATAATTTTTATAACTTTGCTTTAAATCTTAACAATAAATTTTGTGAGCTGTCCACATTTTTGTACTAGATTTTCTCTTTTTAAGGAGTTGTACTAGATAGTGCTATATGGAGTGAGTATAGTTTGATTAAATACTTATTATCCATCATGTTAACACTTTTTATGTTATTTAAAATGAAACTGCATCTTTTATTCCCCAGGTATAGTGGAAGAAATATCATAAACTCAATTGATAGTACCTATTTGTCTTTCAGAAGACAAAACTTAAAAAGAATCATTAGTCACTACACTTTCCACATCAGAAACTACTTTTGATTTTTAAAATTTGAGGTTTTTTTTTTTCAGTAGTTTATTTTATATTTGCATGATCTACTTATATACTCAATATATTTAATTGAAAAAATGTCTGTACATAAATAACAACTCATTGTAAAAGCAAGAACATATTGATCAGTAATGTAGGTCAGATATTTACTCAGATTAGAGATTTTCATTCTAATAAAGAAAATACTTAAAATACAATGTATATCACTAAATTTGAGTCCATTTTTGTTGTTTCTGCATAGATGGTTTTAGGGCTGGCCACTCTCTATTTGACAGCCAATAAAAGGGCTCATCACTTGGAGACACTAATTCTCCTTCCCCCTGCAATTATTAGTTGCCTGGTCTTTGCCTAGATGGAGACATCATGAAATCTTTACCCTGCCATTGTTATTTTATTACCAGTGTTCAGTCTTGTTTCTACATCCATTTCAGGAAATGTCGTTCACTGTGGAAGTCCTAGTATTTTGTTTCTTAGAATATCCTGTCTCTCTCTTCTGTAATGTTTACTAAGACATAGGTGCAACAGCAGTAAGGTAGTTGTTTCAGTTTTAGCTGGGTGGCCTAAGAGCCCTACATTGTATCCCCTGTGGTTTCTGTGATAGTCTCCATTTGCTGTGAAGAGAAGCTTCCTTGATGGTGAGCAGCAGTACACTTATCTGTGGGTATGTAAATAAATCTAAGAATATAGATAACCAGAATTACAAATAACTTAACAAAAAAAGAATAAACTAAACAATGACAATTAAAAATGGGCAAAGAGAATAAATCTCATATGCATACAACAAAGATTAATTTTAAAAAACCATGGGATTGAAAAAGAACAATGTATATACATTATTGTGTGTGGAGAAACTTTAATCTAGCAATATGGCTGCTTGGGCAAAGGATCACATTCAAGACCTTCTAGGTTTATATGATCTGGCTGGAATGCAAGCATGTCTTAATCCTAACCAATGAAGTGTAACTGAGGGGCAGACAAGTGTTGAATGACAGAAAGATATGACAAAAAGACTCAGAAAGAATATGCCCAACTTTCATGAGAACAGACAGAAAAGAGCTACTCAGCACAGAAAAGACAGGAAAAGAGAGAGAAGGCAGCTTTACCAGGACTGTATCACAGGTAACTGTTGCAGATGAAAACAGAACAAGCCAGAGAATAAGAATGAGCCAGGAGATTATAACAAATTGCCAGAGTTAGATTTAAGGCCAACCAGAGAAATTCATGAGTAGCTGAGAGAACCCAGTTTGAATTATTCCATTTAGAGAGGCATTTTAAACCACAACATCTGTGTTGAATCAGCCAGCCAACATTCAGAAAGAACCTGAAAGGATGAGCTTATTCAGCAGTAAGCCTTTGAGATGACAATCACATCTGGAGAATCCAAGTTACTTTGCATCAGTGATGTGATATTATAATCTCAAGAAAAAATAAATAATAAAAAATGAAGTAAGCATATAATCATTGAGTTCCTAGTGGAAGAAATAAAATGATTAGTAATATCTTAAAAATTGTTTATCATACTTAGCAATGGCAGACATGTGAATTAAAATAACTAAGATTTTGCTATACCTCACTCAAAATGCCTAAGTTGACAACTGGCAACAAATGCTTACAAGTTGTGGAGAAGGATGAATCTCCATTTACTGTTAGTGGTGATGCAAGTTGATGCTGTGTATGCTGGACATCAGTATGGAGAATTATTGAAAAACATGTGCTACTGAGAAAAATGTGCAAAAATTCTATCAAAAAAAATTTCCAATTTTCTTTGAGACATAGAATGACTACGTAAATCACAAAAATAAGGATACTAAGAAACTAGACAGTAAGCTACTGAAAGAAGGTATTCTTCCCAGTCTTAGAAGACTCTGGATATCCCAAGAAGAACACAACACCAGTGTAGTGAGGAGGTAGTTTTCATGAGCAGATCAGGATTCTATAAGGGATCTTTGAAGAGCTACACTGAAGAGCAGAGTGCACAAAGGTGAACTGAGTCTCAACAAACTCTAATGAAATTTCATGTCCTTAGCCCAGTGCCTTGTTGGATGGAAATTATAGAATTATCATGGATGGAAGGGGGATGGGGATTCATTAGATGATAACAATATCATACACAGACTTTTAAATAGATAGTATAATATTGACTAAAAATGAGAGGCATCCCAGAACTAATTTGTGAATTACTATTAAAAAGTTTAGTAATAAAACTTACAGTAGCTGTAAAAATCAATAGCACCAATGCAACCATTAGAAAAGCAAGCAAATGCCATCTGAGAGATAAAATCTAAAGTATCTGGCAAAGTATACAAATAAGAAAGTTCATTAATAACAAAGATTTATGAGAAGCCATAACAAAGAAAAATAACTTACACAAACAGACATGATGAACAAATATGTTATGAATTGAATTCCAAGGCAGAAACATAATAAAATGTGATAAGAAAATCTCAACAAAGCTAAGGATATTTTCCTGCTACAGTTCATCATTAATGTGACTTATCAACAAGAAACAGGGTAGTTTATAATTTTACACGTGTCTCACTAAGGTGTCTTCATTAAAGATTACTGTTACCCATGTAATTGTTAGGGAACTTTCCCACCAATTAACAGTTTCAGTGATGGAGTCATATTGACTCTAATACCAGAATTCATGGAGAAAGCAGATGCTTCTCTGAAACATCTGGAAAGTTTTTCAGAGACAAGGAAAATTGTAGACAGTATTTTAAGCCATGGAAAGTCAGCCTTGCAAACTGAGTATAAACCTTTGCCTTATAAAACAGTTCATTGATAAAGAGAAAACACATGCGCTTTAGATTAGTGTTCATGAAATAGAAGAGACAGATGAGACATAGTGAAAAGAAATAATAAATAAATAAAAGAAATAGTTGGAAGAATTTTAGACAAGGGTTAGAGGGAAAACAGCCTTAGAAAGTAAGTCCTTATAGAGTCCAAACTGGTTCCCCCTGTGGTCAGGATATTGTTTGTAAACTCGAGTTTTCCTGAGTACGAAGCTGGTCTTCAGTTTGTTAGTATTGAGGTGATAGGACATTTCAGAGATCTAAGCTAGTGAGAGCAATTTAGGTCATTGAGTACACTTCTTTCAGTGTAGGATGTACTTCTTGTAAGAGCCTCGTTAAGTTAGACTTCATTAGCTCAATATTGTATACTGAAGAAGCTCTACCTCTTGCTGCTACTTCTTGATTAGGATGAAATATTTTCCTCTCAACATATTGCCACTAGATTGATGCTATCATGAAATATTTATCAGAATCTTCTTGAGACTAGTACTGTGCTCTTGAACTTTAAAAACTATGAGATAAACCATCTACTTTTAACATATTATTCCTATAAATTCTTACAGAATTACATGTACTCGTTGCATTTTCATAATATCTGTCCCTCATTCCTCCAGTAACTTCTTCTAGATACACACCCATATCCAACACATTCCTGTTTTCAATATAAATAGATAAAAGGGAATTCATCTCAGGCTGATAGTTACTAAAATAAATACAATGAGTTCTTCAGGAAGAACAATATTTTCATTGGATAAAATCAGACATGCAGAAGAAATGAAGGATGGGTGAATTGTGGTCAAGGCTGGGGACTTGGAGAACAGAAGAAATGAGGATTAAGTTTTAAGGAGGCCAGACATCTAGGTAGGACATGACTAAGAATCTATTTCAGATGAAATAACACATTATGCTGCGTTTAGAATGACGAATAGTGTCTTGGTCAGTGTTCTTTTGCTGTGAAGAGACACCATGGCAGGTTGACTTTTATAGAAGAGTGCATTTACTTACAACTCACATACATTTTCAGAGATTGAATCCATTTGTACTATAGTGGGGATCATGGTGTCATGTAGACAGACATGGTATTAGAAAACCAGCTGAGGATTGTACATCTGAATCCACAGGCAACAGGGAGGGAGCCACTGAGCCTGGTTTGGGCTTCTGAAACTCCAGTGTCTACCTTCAACAAGGCTAGACCTACTGCAATGAAGCCATACCTTCTAATTCCACTCAAGTAGTGTCACTCCCTCATGTTTAATGGTTCACATATAAGAGCCAATGGGGGCCATTCTTATTTAACACCATAAATTGTTACTAGTTAATTAACAACTTTTATATATGTGTTTTTTATATATACATCACCAGGTCTGGACATACACAGCAATGTGTCATAGTCTTTAGACTTGTTAGTTGTTTCTAATTCTTGTGATCAAATAGCAAATAAAAACAGGTTAGGGAAGAAAGGGTTTATTTTGGCTTCCAGTTTAAGAGTGTAGTCTACATGATAGTGAAGTCCTGATGGTACAAAAGGAAGCTTGAGAGTAAGAAAGGACAATAAATTCTCCAGCTTACTTTCTCCGCCTTATTGCCTACATACGTATGAGCTTTTACAGGGTGAGCCCTTCCACCTCAGTTAACTTAGTCTAGATTGGTGGTTCCCAATCTGTGAGTCATGATTTCTTTGGAGGTCACATATCAGATTTCCTGAGTATTAGCTACTTATATTATGAATCATAATAGTAACAGAATTATATTTATTATATAACAACAAAATAATTTTATGGTTGAGCTCACCACAAGATGAGGAACTATATTAAAGGGTCATAATGTTAGGAAGGTTGAGAACCACTCTTCTAGATGTTACCTCATGTGCTTCTCAGAGGCTTTTCTTCTGGATTATTTTATAACCCAACAAGTTGAAAATCATTATTAACCACTATACAGTCATTCACAATCTTCTTCATGCTATGATCTTTTAATACAGTTGTGATAATACAGATCTTTGTTGTGATAGTGATTCCCAACCATAAAATTATTTTCATTGCTACTTCATAACTGTTATCAGCCATGATGCAACTATCTATATTTTCTGATGTCTCTAGGTGACTCCTGTGAAAGGTTCTTTCAAGCCACAAAGGGTTTGCAACCTATAGATGATAAAGTATGTCTAGGATGTTAAATTTGCTTATAACTGCCATAAAGTCTTCTTTCTTACTATCATCATAACATGAAGTATCATATTTTATAAGTATACTTTTGTGTGTTTAATCTTATGAGGTTGTATATTTGTTACATTAAAATTCAGAAGAAGTTGTCAAATCTTTGAGAATAACCAACAATGTATTGAAGTAGATTTAATGCCTGTTGCATATTTTGACACAAAATAGACCAGATGAACAGGGATAAATTTAAATATACAATATAAATTTTTTATGGACTATTAAAGAGAGAATCTTTCATGAACATTAAGATAGGAAGTTATAACAAACAACTGAGTAAATAAAATTAACCTTGAATATTCTTTTTAAAAATTTATTTATAAGCAGCTTTATTTATATAAACAGTTCCAAACTGGAGAGGGCCTAGATGTTTTTTCAACTGGTGATTTGTTAGACAAACCATTATGCACCTGGGATGGTCCTCATTGGTACATGTGAATTAATATTTAGGAAATTATGGTAGGTGAGAAAGGCCATCCTGAAGGCTATATAGCATTTAATTTTTTTAAAGGACAGTTTTGAAAAGTTCCACTTTAGAACTAGGGAGAGATTTAATTGCTTGTGATTGCAGGAGATGAGAAGCTGTGAGTGATCAAGGGTTCCTTCAGTCAGTGATTTTTTTTTCAGTATCTTGAATAACAGGAGATGATTCCATGAACTATAAATATAAAAAATTATAGGTAATATATACATCTAAATGAGAACAAGTAGGAACTGGAAATCTAAATAAGTTTGGCTTGTGTCAACCTCATTTAGTATCTGACTTTTGTCACTCTAGTATAGCTTTGCAAGATTTTATTGATTAGAACCTGGTAACACCTGTTCTGAAACATATCTGTACTCCCCTGCACACTTATGCTCCGGTGCCATTCCCTTCCCCACATCCTGCCTTTTTGTGTTTATAACCTCTGTGTAAATAAGTAAATTACAATGTGATTTAAATAAAAATAAATAATTAATTAATTAAAAAAAAAAGAACCTAACACGACATGGCACCTGTGGTTTGTTATATTTTTCTTATTTTTTCTACTTATTTATTTTTCTCTTATATATTACTTCCCAACAGCAGTTCCCTCGTCTTCCTCTCCTCCAAATTTCTACCCCCTGCATTCTACTTTTCCTCTATTTTCATCAAAAAAGGGCAGACATCCTAGAGATCTAAACGAAACATGACAGGCATATTAAGTTTCAATAAGACTAGAAGCCTCCTCTCCTGTTAAGCCTGGACAAGGTGACTCAGTGGGAGGTAAGGGATCCCAAGGACAAGCAAGCATCAGAGACAGCCCTACTGCCTGTTTTAGGGATTCCACAAGAAATCAAGCAATACAACCAAAATATATTTGCAGAGGGTCTAGGAAAGACTCATGCAGGCTTCCTTTATTGTTGATACAGTCTCTTTAAGACAGCATAGGACCAGATTAGTTGATTCTGTGGGTTTCTTTGTGCTATCTTTATCCCTTTTGGCTCCTATAATCCATCCTCCCTATCTTCAACAAGATTCTCCTGATGTATGGTTGTGGGTCTGTGCATCTGTTCTTATAAGTTGGTGGATGAATCATCTATGATGCTGATTATGCTAGGCTCTTTTTCTAGGAGTATAGCAGAATATCATTATGTATTTCATTGACTTGTCTGCGATTATAGAAGAATATCATACAGAAATATTTCATTGGTCTCTCTCTCTCTCTCTCTCTCTCTCTCTCTCTCTCTCTCTCTCTCTCTCTCTCCTCTTTCCCTACTGGTCATGTTTTAATTCTATCCTAGAACTCTGGGCTATTCAGCCTCTGATTCATGGCCCTCCAGGCAGTGTCAGGAGTGAGCTACCACTCATTGCTTGGGTCTGAAGCTCAACTTACCATTCATTGGTCATTCCCCCAACTTCTGTGTTATCTTTACCACTGCACATCTTGCAGGCTGGAGAAATTGTAGGTTGAAGGTTTTGAGACTGGGTTGATGTCCTAATTCTTCCACTGAAAATTGCATCTGTGGATGTCAGGATGTACATGCTGACAGGAGCCTGATATAGCTGTCTCCTTAGAAGTCTGCAAGAGTCTGACATACTCAGAGGCAGATGGTCACAGCTAACCATTAAACTGATCATGGGGTTACCAATGGAGAAGATAGAGTGAAGGCTGAAGGAGTTGAGAGGATTCGTGACACAATGAGGAAAGCAACAATCCCAACCAACCAGAGCCCCCAGGGTCTAAACCACCAGCCTGGGAGCGCTTAGGGAGGGACCCATGGCCCCAGCTATATATGCAAGGGAGCTATATATAAGTGGGAGAAGAGATCCTTGGTCCCATGAAGTCTGGTCGTCGTGGGGGGCAGATATTCGAGGGTGGGGAGGTGAGGTACTGGGGAGGGTGGGTGGGGGTACACCAACGTGGAGGCAGGAAGAGGGGGGAAGGGATAGTGAGTTCCTGCGAGGGAGGGAGGGAAATGGGGTAAGGAGAGAACATCTGAAATGTAAATAAAATTTCCAAGAAAAAAAAAAAAAGATAAAAAAAACACACACACACACAAAAAAAAGAAAGAAAGAAAATTGCATCTGATTAAGGAAAATGTATAGCTCAGTCTCTGTCTCCCCTCTTACTAAGGTTCTTAGATAGAGCCATTGTACTGGTTTTTTCCTTGTCCCCAATTCCCCCAATTCAATTTATCTTTCTCAGTATTCTCTTCCTTCATTTTCCCTACACCTGAACACTTATTCTTATATGTACTAGATCAGTATTTTTCTCTTTCATCATCCCTGGAATGAGGATTTCAACAATGTTATCAATATCATTGTTAACAAGAAAAATGAATCTATTGAAATATTCAACTCGCATGACCTGAGGTGATAGAATTACTATCAATACCAAACCCTTTCACATTCCTGACAATGCTTTCTTTTATATCTTTCTTCCTCAGGTCCCTAGAGATGGAAAGTAATACATGAATGACTCTGACTCTTATCTCATTGGCCTTTTCAAATTGAATTTATTTTATATAAACTTATTTTCTTCTTTTGTTTTTATAATAAAATATAGTACAGGTGCCTTATAATCACTTGCCTTTTAATAAAATACTATTGTAATAATAAAACAATATAGTAAAATGATATCTAAAATAGGACCAAAGACCAAGTACTTACTTATTTTGGGATTCAGAAGATAGTAAGATAAACATGAAAGGGACAGACTTCCAGTGATCAGTAAACTTTTGAGGTTATTTATACACTTTCCTATTGGCATCAGGTACTGCTGTTGGCTTCTAGGTGTTCTCTTGCCATTTTTTCTTCATAGGAGAAAAGAGAAGAGACAGGATTCCTCAGAATAGTAAGCTTCATATCAGAATAGTAAGCTTCATATTAGAGTTTCTGAACTGTTTTCTTGTCTGGGTGGAAACTACTACAAAGACAATGAAAGGTTTTATTTTTCATTTTTATTTTTGGCAGACATAGGGGTGGAACTCAGGGCCTCATCCTTGCTAAGGAAATGCTCTTCGATCTTAGTTACATTTCCATCCCTCAAGTGTCCAGATGGATGTGATAAGAATAAGACAGGAGCAGTATACATGTAAAATATACACTCTATCACCTCTCCCATCCACTGGGAAGTACTAAAAATGTAATGAGTAGTTTTGAAATTTCTATAGTGAATTTACATTTCTGTAAATTGTAGAGTTAACTATGGAAGAGTAAGCTATATAAAATGTTCTATTTCTATTCTGCTTTTGGCCCACTTTCCAAGTTTCCTAATTTGAACATACTATTCTCATTCTTCTTTCTTATTCAAATTCAGTGTTATAACTTTTAAGTAATAATCTTAATTTAGATAGTTGACAAAAAGCTAAGCATGCTACATGAGATATTAGTAATTCAAAATGTATTTCTCCTGGTTAAACATCAAACAGATACTAGATACAAGATTATTCCAAGATGCATGCTCTTGTTCTATTTTCCTCTTTGGTTCTTTAAGAGCTTTTAATTTTGTGCAACATGTTTTGACCATAATAAATTCCTCCACCTTTTACCAGATCCATTCTCACTTCCCTATCCACCCTACTTTGTAAAACCAACTAAATTCCAAAACCCTAAAGACCAATGTATGCTGCCTTAAATACTTTTGATATATGGTCTTACACTGGAATATGGTCTGTTTCCCAAGGACTACACTGTTAGGAAAACCTGACTCTTCTTTTCTGAGCAACAGTTGTCAATTATTTCATGGCTAGGGGTAGAATTGCCTGCATGCTTGTGCTTCTGCAGGTATTGTACATACTGTCTCAACTACTGTGAGTTCATGTTGTAGCTGCCCTGTAATGACCAGAGGATGTTTTGTTGTAGTCATCTTTGGTTAGGTGAACCCCTGTTCTGCAATGGTTTCTGAGCATTAAAGGATGGTGAATTGCATGTTTCCTTAGAATTGAGAATTTTTCAGTAGTTTATTCTGTTCAGCTTGACCAGTTGTGCATCTCTGTGTTAAACAATATCTACAACAGAAAAGTATATCAGATCAGAGTCAAGAGAGGCGTTGGTTATGGGTATAATGATAAGTCATTAGGAATTGATTTAACATTAAATTCATTTAGCAGAATGATAGTGTTTAGTTTTCCCTAGGGCCTATAACCTTTGTAGTCATAGATTTTTGACCTGATCATAGTGAGAGTTAAGCTTTTAATCTTGTGAAGCCACAATCAGAAAATGGTTGGTTACTCCCAGTGATATTCTTGCCAATATTGCCGGAGTGAACATAGCTTGCAAGACCCATCATTGTTGTATCTCATAAGAGTTCACTCACTGATTATTGGATTTTAGCCCAGAAGCTTGAAAATACCCAAGATTCAACTCAAAGACCACATAAAGCTCATGAAGAATGATGACCAAGTGGTGGGGGCTTCAGTCCTTCTTAGAAGGAGTAACAAAATACTCAAGGGAGCAAATATGGATACAAAGTGCAGGACATAAACTGAAGGAGGGGCCGTTTGCAGACCATTCAACCTGGGTATCCATCCCATGTGCAGTCACCAAAGGTAGACGTTGATGTGGATGACAGGAAGTACATGCTGACAGGTGCCTAAAATAGCTGTCTCCTTAGAGGTCTGCAAGAGTCTGACATATTCAGAGGCAGATGTTCACAGCTAACCATTAAACTGATCATGGGGTTCCAAATGGAGAAGATAGAGTGAAGGCTGAAGGAGTTGAGAGGATTCGTGACACCATGAGGAAAGTAACAATCCCAACCAACCAGAGCCCACAGGGTCTAAACCACCAGCCTGGGAGCGCTTAGGGAGGGACCCATGGCTCCAGCTATATATGCAAGGGAGCTATATATAAGTGGGAGAAGAGATCCTTGGTCCCATGAAGGCTGGACGTCATGGGTGGGATATTCGAGGGTGGGGAGGGTGGGTGGGGGTACACCAACGTGGAGGCAGGAGGAGGGGGGAAGGGATAGGGAGTTCTGGGAGGGAGGAGGGGAAAGGGGGTAAGGGGAAAACACCTGAAATGTAAATAAAAGTTCCAATAAAAAAATAAGAAAAAAAAAAGAATCATTATGTCACAATAACTCTATAGGTGTGATAGTGGCACACACACATTGGTGGTAACCAGAATCCCATTAATTGGAGAGATTTTTATCAAGTACTTTGTTTACAGTGTATATACATACATTATATAGTTCATGAACTACATACAACTTGAGAAATTTCTTATTTTCTACAAATTGTTGTTTTGGGAAAGTGGTACTTTAAGAGAGATACTTCAGTCCCTTAGCATTTTTCTTCATTTCCTATGAAATTTCAAATAACATTCTAGAAATGAACAATAAACATTTAGAGTTGGGGAATTGTGGTTGCAAGAAATTTTAAAGAAAGTTTTGTATAAACTTTGCATCTGTTTAATTTGATACATAAATAGAAAGAGAAAAAAAAGAGGCTGTCAGAATTACTGTTTCCTTCTATCTGCAGCATCACTGTTGTCTCAATGTATCTCTTTATATCTCGCCATTCCCTCTCTCTGCACCCTGATCTTCTCTGTATTCCAAACAGTTGTGCATATGTACTCAAATAGATAATTTTTATATGTGACAAAAAGATATTAAAATGATATCTACTTTTTCTTCAATGTCTAACATATATCATATTTCAAACACAATTCTGACAAATTGTGGTTATTTTATTCATTATATGAGTATATTTTAGAGAAAATAAATATAAATTCAATAACTAATATTTTTGTTTATTATTGCATGTAACTTCCAAGAAACCTGTATTATATGATATTATTCTCATAAGATGAAATAAGTAACACAAAGTACACTATTTCAAAATAGAAAAAAATTAATAGAACAACCCAGTTTCTGGCTTATGTGAATAGAAGAATTTTGATAATTATACCTGAGCTGTTATATGTCCTGAGGTCAAAGGTTAGAGTTAAGAGAGTAATTCAGTAATCACACATGGATTCCTCAGAATGGTCATTTCAGGCTTGATCACATGTTTATTTGTTCTCTCCCATGGAGATCAGTAATAGAGTCTTCTAATGGATTCTATTATGGACTCAGGCTTCAGCTATGAGGCCAGAGGAAGTAGTTTCACCTAAAATACATACATTGCATAAATAAGTGGGACAGGGCTTATTTCTCTTCAAAAATTAATTTGGGAAATGAAATCAGAAAAAAAAATAATGACTTCTTTGATAATTCCTCTAATTCTCACGTACCTAGGTATATCAAAGAAGTAGATACAGATAGAAGGACAGTTTGTGGAAAATTTTATTTCAAAATAAAATAAAAAGGACTGGATACTTAGTTTAGTGACAGCATACTTGCCTAGTACAAAGAGAGTAATTTTTCTAACAGTGTGCTCAGGAATAAAACATACTTTTGTGAGGCATCTATAGTAAAGTGTTAAATTTAGAGAGTTATCATAATCTTTATGTAGAAGTTAAACAAAAATGTTGTGTGATAGTTGGGTCTTCTGCTGTCACATAACCAATGCTGTCTATCAAAGATGAAGATGTGTAGAGATGCTGTACTAACTTTGGGTTCCTTATATATATTTATCTATTAATTGAGTTGAAGATGATATCTACCTGAATAGTGACCATAGTTGGGCATTTCTACATTAGGCAAGTAGTACTAGACAATCAAAGTATGTTTGTTGACTTAGTGAAAAAGCTCAAATATATAACAAATACTCCATCAACTTATGAATTTTGCCAACACTTCTTCATTCATATTAGTGTATTTTTTATGGTCTCTATTGAATCTAGTCAAACTTAGAAGCAGACAAACATAAAGCATTTCTGACCTTTGAAATCTAGTCACACTCCATTTTATAATATAACAGTAAGTTATTGGCCGAAAGTAAACAGATGAATTAAGAAAAAAAATAGCAAGTCTTTTCCATACAATTATTTCATTCTCTCTACTGTGAAAAATGGTAGACATATAGTCAGAAATTTTATGCTTCTAATGTCTGCTAAAATACCTGTAAAAGTCAGAACTTTTAAAACATTTACATTGTGGGTTCAGAGTATTTGCTAAATGTCAGATCGGATATCCATTCAAAGTTTGCAATATTTTCCAGCATATTTGTTAGAATTGGCACAAGTCCCAGATAATAATACATAGCCTCATAAGTCACTGGGAGGTTTGCTGATAGCTCAAAGATAAAATTAAGATGAAAAAAAAAAAAACAATTTTCTTAGACCCTAATGTGAAAGAAATGCATGTTTGTGTTTGATTTAAGATTTACATATATGCAATTTAATGTAATATTATGTTTGAGTAAACCACTTTAGGGAAACATACAAAACTGAAATTCTAGAATAAAATTAATAGATTCTAGTTACTCAAAAGTATAAGTGAAAAAATCCTCTAAATATCCATGGATTGCATAACTGAAGTAAGTTTTAGAAAGATCCATGCCAATCTGAACCTATAACAGTTAGCTTTAATCTGTTTCTGATTTAAACCTATAACCCTACACCATATTTATTCTTCAATGGCTTTCTAGTTGAGCATTTCACTTTGTTTTTCTTTATTTATATTTAATGGCTTTATTGTTCCCAATGGAGACTCTATATTCAACACTTTTTCAAAAACTTAGCTGTTGTTTGGGCACATGATTGGGAAGCAGCTGGTTTAATATTTATTTGTAGTCAGGGAGCTAAACTGGGAGTGTTCACCTTGTCAATCTTTCTCTGGAAATAAAAGAACTGGTTAAAAGAATTCTGAGGGTCATTCTACAGATACTTCTGGAGCTATGTGGCAGTGAAGAATTTGCATCCAACAGGGAAAATAATGTTTGCATAGAGTATTGTACTTTTAACAGTCCTAAAACATGTTACTTTATAAATGTTAGCAAAAGTGACTTCCTTTAACTGAGAACTGAGCTTCAAATGGAGGTGTGAGATATGCCAATTTTCCAAGTACTTAAAGAAATGAGCATTTTCACTCAGCAGTACATTGATATTAGTGGAATAGGAACTTAGACCTATTGTTAACAAACAAACAAAAACAAACAAACAAACACAAAAACCCAAACTCTTGAATGCTGGATTTAATCAGAATCAAAACTTAATTACTGTAGCAAACACTAATTATTTTGTTCCAGTGACAATTAAAAATTTTTAAAAATTGATTTGTTTGTTTATGTGCATGTGTGTCTGCCTATGTTCCTCTACTTGTGTGTGCATTCATGTGGAGGCCAGGGTTTCACATCAAATGTGTTCCTAATTCTCCTCCACCATAACATATTCAGACAGGTCTCTCACCTGAACCCAGAGCTTGCTGATTCTGCTGAATTAGTTAGCCAGTTTGCTGTGATTCCCTGTCTCCACATTCTGAATACTAGAATTACAAGTAGAGGCCACGCCCGTTGACTTTTACCTGTGTAGATGTGATGTTCAGAACCACACTCTCACAGTTGCAGAATAAGCATTTTACTAAGATAATTGTCTCTCCATTGCCTAAATTACTTAGTTTTAAAATAAGAATAAACACAAAACAAACACATTTCATGCCATTAAGTACAACATTTTATGCCGCAGAAAATTCATTTAAAATATTTGAGAGGACAATAAAGGAAATCCTTTCATTTTCCATTTCTCAGGCACAGGAGAGGTGGATGATGTTGTTTGTGACTTTATTTTTCTGGTTAGCAAATTTCTGAGTCTTCTGTCTTTAGTTTTCTACCAGGCGATGCTCAGAGCACACGTTTATTAACGTGCTCTTTATGCATTAATGGACTCAACAGGGAGTCAATGAGAACCTATGCAAATATAAAAGCACACATTTTAGCTAAAAATATTCAAGACTTCCAGTAATCCTAAACAAATAGCACAGATCTACACAGGGGATCATTTAAAGGTCAATTTTCAGTAGTGTTTGCTGTTAAACCCAGTAAAGTAAATATAATGTTCTTATACTTATTAAGCTAGAACAGTTTAAACATGAGGCATGAAACAATTAGATTGGTCTGTAGTACATTATCATTAAAATAGTCATTGTCTGTACTGCTGAGTGAATTAGTTAAATGGCTGCTGACCTGCTTTCCTATGTATTCATAAGACAAACCAGATTACTATTGTTTTCCTAAGGATTATATCCAGTATGTTGGCCTATGTGTACTAAACCTGAACTCTGAATGAAATTATCCTAATAATTTATGAGACTGTCTTCATGGAGCCATGTCTTTGACTAGAGAGTGTCTAGCCCTTCAAAATGTCTCTTATAGCTGTTGATTTCATTAAAAATAAAGGAATTGCTAACATTTTTCTCTAGGTATCATCAAACCTTTGACACTATGAAGTAGAACAGAAATATGTCTTATATTTGCTTAACTGAACACAGAAGCATTTTCATTGGAAAACTCAATGCAATGCATAAAGAATACATTTGATTTTTAGTGTGTCGTTTATCAGAGATACTTGCTCTCATTGTCCATAGTTTCTGAACATGTTTTTTTTTCTGTGTGTGTGTGTATGCATGTGTGTGTGTGTGTGTGTGTGTGTGTGTGTGTTTCAGTTACAATTGAAACTTCACAAATAACCTGAGAGCAATATTTTTTTATCTAAAATTATAAATGTATGATTTCATGTTAAGTGGTAACATTAAGTGACATTCAATGACTACATGTCATGAATGTGTCCATTTTTCAAGGCATATTGATAGACAGAATTAATGCCATGTGAGAAAATTTCCATTAAAAGCAGTTTTACCTAAAAGAGATAGACATATAAGGTTAGTTTTCTATTAAATAACATTTTCTAGATTCTCCTTACCTGCCAAATTCTTACAAGAACCTTAAGTTATTGGAAGTAACTTAAATGATGCTTTTTCTTGGGTTGAAATTTCTTGGGTTGAATTTATGGATATTTCCATGACTGCAGGAGAAGAGATTAGTAAAAAATAGTACATTGATTTATAATATTTGTTTTCAGTTTAATGGTGATGATTGAGAAATAGTGTAAGATACCTATTAAGCAGATAGCACAGCCTGCAAGACAATGGGTGGTAAAGGCTCAGCAAGCAGAAAAATCCTTTTTAGCAGGCGCAGAGGAAAAAAAGTCAGTGGGATTGGAAGGAGGAAGATTTGAGAACACACAGCTGGAGATGACATACGACTTCTGGCACATGCACTTGTGCACATAGAGTTAAGCATGGTTTTAAGTTTACACAGATTACATGATATGTGTGAAGAATATTCATGTTTTGAACTCTCTTATTAACACAATGTTGACATTGTGATCTATTTTAGTTTCATGAATTTGCAATCCTTTATTTATAGAACTAAAATTATTAAAATCTGTAATGGGCTCTCCTTCCCCTCTCATTTCAGTAGAGTATCACTTGATGAATTTCATCAGCTTTTTGTATAAATATACATATGTAATATATTTATATATTTTGTCACTTACTTGCCTTTTAGGCATTGATTTGTAATTCTTTATGTATTCTATAGAAAATCTCTCATCAGACATACATACTGTATATAATTTCTTCCTATTATTATCTTATTATTTTCTAAGGGTGTTATGAATATAGATTTTTCTATTATAAACTATCATAATTTTTTCTTTATTTTTCTGATAGTTCTGATCACTTGTCCCAGGCAGGCCTTCATCTTGCTTGTATAGATAAGGATCTCCTTATGTGTCAAAACACAGTCTCAGAATGGAGTCATATAAAGAGAATTTTTAGTGTTTGTAAAAAGACAAGATGAGAGTTTTATGACCTCTTCAAAAACACAAAATTGTTCTTGGAATACATTTTAATGCTTTTTCCATATGTAGCAGATAGGAACATGCATACTTCAGATTATTAATTAAAGCTATTATATTTGTTTATATGCCTCTTTGGAAAGACATGTATTTTGCCACATAGTTTGTCTGAAACATGTGGCTTGCCCTTGTGGTTGGATATTTTACTAGTGTGATGTTTCTTGATCCTCATTGTATAAATTGTCTGATGATCTGAATAAAGTTGGCCATTGGATGAGACTTCAGTCTACCTCATTTATTGCCCAAATCTTCCAGGATCCATTACCTCTAGGCCAGTAAACAAACCTCTCTGCAATCACATAGGGAGGAGGGGACAATTGATTACAAGTATGCCTTCCCCCATATAATTTATGGAGCATGATAATTGAAACTTAGGCTTTCTGAATTATATATAGATATACACTCATTCCCAGCTCTGTATTTTCTTATTAAGATTTATGCTTTAATTATATCAAATTGGAAGTGTATCATGCTATTTACTTACAGAATCTTTAGATAGATCTATAATCTACATTATTTTGGCACTTGTTTGAGTTAATTCAGACTGATATTTTTTTCATTCATTGTCTCAAAAACAGTTTCTGAATGAACTTATCTTTTCCTTTTGGAGGTTGGGTGGGTGTCTACATGTGGACACTTTCCCACAATCTTCTTTTTCACTACTTATCTTATTTCCCTGATACTAAAGCCATACTGCTGTCACCAATGTTGATTCTGGGCCTGGGTCACATGCTCTCAAATCCCCAAATTATTATTATTTTTTCTAGATTTAAATGCTCTGAAACAGTGATTCTCAACATATCGGTCACAAATCCTTTGAAGGTTCAATATCAGATACTTATATAATGCTTCATAACAGTAGCAAATTTATTAAGTAAGAAAAAATAATTTTATGGTTGGAGGTCACCACACATGAAGAACTATATTGAAAGGTCACAGCACTAGGAAAGTTGGGAACCACTAGTATAAGGCATTAGGTTATCATATAAACTTTACATGCATTATCAGGTGTTATACAACATGTATAGATGTTCTAATTATTGTGTTTCAGAACTCATCCAGTCCATAGCAATGCTATTCCATTAAACAGCTTTGATCTTAATCCTTGTAGCACTGATATTTTAGTTTATAGTACAAGAGTGTTTGTGCATATTTTCTTTCGATTATCCCAAGACACTTAATATGTGTAATACCATGATAAATGTCATTATTTTCTTAATTGTAAATTTGTTTTTTTGCTGTAAGTCTATCAGAAGATAATTGAATTTTTAAAACTTGATTTTGTATTCTTTGAACTCATTAACTTCCTTTATTAGTTCCAGTAATTTGTTCTGAGGCTTTCTACACAAACCATTTCACTTGGGAATAGTCTTACTTCTCACATGCCCATGCCCATGCCCAAACCCACATTTGTTTTTCTTGTCTTACAGTACATGATGTTGGGACTTAAATAAAGATATCGTTCCCTGAATCTTATTATAGCAGTCAGTATATTGCTAATGGAAATAAATTAGTACCTTTTCTATATTATTTTAAAGAAAGCCATTAGTTTTTGTAGACTTTTATAAAATCCAATTGAATATTTTGTCAAATTCATTTTCTAAATCTAGTACATTAATCACTCAGTGTTTTTGTTATTCATTATATGGTGAGTAACACCCACAGAGCTTGGAGCATGGGAATCTTGCTTGGCTACAGAAAGGCCCACTTGGCCATGAGACATTATTTTTTCCACTCATCATTGCATTTGATTTGCCAATATCTTTTCCATTAATATTGTATCAATATTTGTTAGAAAATCACATAATTTTTACACAGAAAAATAAAGTCAATGTTAAGTTTCACCATCAAATTCATTATTGATTCATAAGAATGGTTGCAGATTTTAATTCTCTCTCATTTTTTCTAGAGACTTTTATAATAATTCTGTGTTTTTTTATTTTTTCTTAGATGTTGGCAGTATTCAGTGTAGCACTAGGCTTCTCTTTACAGAGTCACTTTGTTGTAATTATGAATTTATTTTTAGTCAAATATTCATTTGAATTCTCTATGGTTTTTTTTTGTCTAGTAAGGTTGATAAGCTGTATTTTTCAAAGTTACCAAATTTGTGGCTGTGAAGTTCATAAGAATCCATTTTTTCTCTTGTTCAGTTATAATATTCCTCAAGGTTTTAATACTTTATTTTTAGCTTTCTTTTTCTCTACAATGTTCTCCAAAGACTTCTCATATTGATAATCCTTTAAAATTCAACTTTTAACTTTGAAATCAGGTCGTTGCAAAAGCATTTACAAGGTTGGACCATGAAATTTAAGTCATTATATATGAATCTAACTCATCCATTCAAATCAAAATAGGAACCATTGTTAAGCAACACATTCTTTTTCCAAAGAGAAATAAGTTTGCTTATTCTTATCACATGAAAATATTGATTTGGGGTTTCAGTGCTTTGAGAAAGCATTCTTTGCATCTGTTAGCTGTGGTAGCATTTTCCCTTCAAATCATGACTGAAATGCTTGAGGAAGTGGGGTTACTTGCTGAGAGGATGGGTAATATGGTAAATGAGACAAACTTCATAGCCCAAGAAATTCAACATTTGAAGCCTTGGTTGTGGCAGAAGTCTGGTATTGTCATGGAGAATTGTACCCTTCCTTTGGTTAGTAAAAGCTTCAGGTGTCAGTTTCCTGGATGTTGCAAAACCCCACTCCACCCCCTCAAGTCCACCTTCAATAACACAGGAACAGTGGTCATGTCATCAACAGCTGCCAAAATGTGACACAATTTTACTGTCACCCAGGTCTCATATTCTTCCTATGAGCATGCACATGCACTGTTCCCTTTGATTAAAAAGCCAGTGCCTTCCCAGTCTGCCCTTTCTCCCCTTCCACTAGTGCTACATCCTCATCTCTATACAGCTTTTGTATATACCCTACTCCATAAACCTCTAGTTTGAGTCCCATTGCATCACGTTTCTTTGTGGCATTCCTTGACTCCAATCCTTCCTTTTGAAACCCCTAATATTGGGTATCTGACTGAGTATCATTTGTTTATAGAATGAATTACATTGACAGATTTTCATATGTTGAAACATCATCACTACATCCCTAGGATATACCTTACTTTGTTATGGTTGATGATTTTTTTTTTAATGTGTTCTTAGATTTTGATTGAAAATCTATTCTATTAGATATTGTCATATGAATTCCAGCTTGTTTCTTGATTCTATTTGCTTGGAAAAGTCTTTCTCTGAACTTCACTCTGAAGTAATATTTCTCTTTATTACTGAGGTGTGTTTCTTGTATTTACCAGAAAAATACATCCTGTTTTTGCATCCATTATCTTAGTCTCTGTGTTTTTATTGTGGAATTAATGCCAATATCATTCAAGATATTAATGTCCAATGATTATTAATTCCTGTTAATTTGATGTTGATGGATGGTAGTGTGTGTGTATGCGTATTCCATCTTTTGGTTTTGCTGGTGGGTGTGGAGTTATATATTTCCTGTGTTTTCTTGGGTGTGGTTAAACTCTTGGGTTAGAGTTCCCTTTTCCTGAATCTGTATATAGATATTATTTAAACTTGATTTGTGTTGGAATATCTTCCTTTCTCCATCTATGGTGTTTCAGTCATCATAGATTTTTTTTCATATTTTGCTAGATAAACTAATTGAGGCTGGCATATGTGATGTCTTAGAGACTCCAAAAGATCTACCCAGGACCTTCTGATTTTAGCGTCTTGTTTGGAAGCCGGGTGTAATTCAAATAGGTCTGTCTTTATACGTTTCTTGGTCTTTTTCTCTTGGAGCTTTCACTATTTTATTGTTGTTGTTATTGTGTACATTTAGTGTTTTCATTAATATATGGAGGGAGGATTTTCTTTTCTGGCCCCATCTATTTGGTGTTTTGTAAGCCCCTTTGTATGTTTATAAGCATCTCTTCCTATTGGTTGGGGAAATTTTCTTATATGATTTTGTTGCAACTACTCATTGAGAATTTCTTGTATGTTATCATTGAGGTATTGGACTATAATTTATATTTTTTGTTGGGTTTACACTTGATTTTCACTTTTCAATATTATTTGCTTTTGAGGAGCTTATGTGGTTCTGAATTTTTTTAAACATAACTCAAAATGTATTGCTTGTTTGAGGCTCTATAGAATTCTTGTATAAGTATATCTGACCTTTGGTATTTTGCTTGTTTGTTTCTTTTCATTTTATTCTGTTTGAATGCTTTTTAAATTTTTTGATTTGCTGAAAAAAAATTAAAAATAATAAAAAAAAAGAAAGCTAGGAATACATAAAAATAAAAGACTTGTGTCTAAACTTCAAAAAAAAAAAAAAAAAAAAAAAAAAAAAGAAATCCCAGCCTTGGAGCTGGGACTCTTCTTCTATTTCTTTTATTCTTAGGTTTGGTCTTTTCATAGTGTCTCAGATTTCCTGAATTGTGTGTGCTAGGAACTTTTTAGATTTATCATTTTCTTTTGCTGACATATCATATTCTTCTACCATATCTTCTATGCCTTAGACTCTGTCTTCTATCTTCTGTATTCTATTGGTGATGTTACCTCTGTAGTTCTTGTTCTCTTTCCCAGTTTTTCCATCTCCAGTATTCCCGTTTGGGTTTCCTTTATTGCTTCCATTTTCAGGTGTTGAACAGTTTTATTATCCAACTGTTTGATTGCATATTCCTTTATCTTCTATCTATCTATCTATCTATCTATCTATCTATTACTATAATATTTACTCCTTTCTTCTTTAAAGACCTCAGTTATATTTTAGATTGCATTTAAGGTCATTTTCTGTGCTTTGGCTGTGTTAGGATATCCAAGGCTTGCTGTAGTAGGATAGCTGGGCTCTGGTGGTACCATAGTGTCATGCTTGATTTTGTTCTTATGTGGTTTCTAGCCATCTTATTGTCTCTGGTGAGGCAGGCCACTGTGGATGGAAACAGCGTTATGTGCTGGAAAATGAGCAGAGAGAACAGAGAGGTACAGGTTAGCGCTTTTGAAGTGTTTTAGGATGACATAGCAAGGAGAGGATTGTTGGGGAAGGGGTTTACCTAGTATTGCATGGTGCTAGAAGGCCTCCAGGAACACAGGCAGAGGTAGATTGCTTTGCTGCCTTCAGACTTCTGTAAAGGGTCTTCAGGCAGACCCTTGTGCTGGTCAATGGAGCTTAGATGACCAGGAGCAGGTCACCTCTACTGGGTGTGCACTACGAGGCCTGGACAGGTAGGGATTGGGGGGAAGATGAGTCTAACCTGGATACTCCTAGTGTGGCAAGACCTCTGGGAATTCAGAGTTGTGGGCCAGAAATGTAGTTCAGAGGACAAAGTACAGTTCTTAGCTGTTAAGTGTGCGAAGGGGACCTGGCAGGCAATGGGCATGTCTGAATTCCTACCTGGTTGTCCCAGAGATTTTCAGGCCTGGTTTTCCCTGGTGACAACAGGTCACCATGAATGCATTAGAGCTGGATTTGCCTACTTTCTATAGGCCTGGAATGTAGGCAGAGCTGGTGGGCGGACAATGGAGCTCAAGGGACAATTTTTTTCATTGTTGTTCTTTCTTTCACAGTCTTTTGTGTAGCTCTAGAGGATCTGCCTCAACCATAGCTTCAGGTTGATCACTGTCAATTCTGATGGCTAGTCACTATGATTCTTATCTCCAAGGCTTCTTTTCTTTTGGAAAACTTGAATTACCTACTACATGATAGATTAATTATCTGCTACTGGGCCAAGTGTGTTGTTTGTTGACGTTGTGCATTTGTCTCTGCTACTTTTCAATCTATTTTGAATTTTAATAAGGAAATTAAATTTTCTGTCTAACATCATTTTCAAAGTATAAAATAAATAAGCAGAAATTAATAAGACATTAGCCAAATAAAAAAACAGAAGAAGGAGTGTACATTAATAGTGGGAGGGAACTGACTCCTGGAAGTTGCTATTGGGGTATTATACTATATATATATATATATATATATATATATATATATATGCTTGATAAGCAGGCATGCACACTCAAAATACATGCTATCAAGTAGATAAATGTAATTAATACATTAAATAATGTATAAAAACCACATTAAGAATGCATTATGCTATCAAACAACAAATTTCAACATTGCAAAACAGCAATTACCTATGTACTCTCATAATAAATTAATTCCATGCTTATTATTTTAAAATTGATTTGCCACTTTATTTTCTTCACTTTTTTACTTTGAATTTAATCTCCTCATATTTTTCCAGAATTACATAAAAAGCTGATTAATTATTCAACATATCTTTTCAATATGACCATTTAAGCTATCCATTTATCTAGCATTTAGCACTTTATGGCCTTAGCAAGACATTGTGTTTGCTTATTGTTGTTTATCTAATGAAATAACATCTCACTTTGCCTAATTTTATATTTTTCGTCCTATAGGTCATATAATAAACAAATAATGATTTTTTTCAGATATTAAGATGTTCTAGTTAGGTTCTTCTTTTGAATTTGAACACAGAGTTATCTTGTGATCCAGTATATGATCCATCAATGTCATTTTTTCACATCGATAGGAAAGGTATTTTGTTGTTATTCTTCTAGTCTTCTGAATTTATTTTTCTTGTTTATCATCTATAAAGGGCAGCCTGTTAAAATATCGAACCACAGTATGTGGGTTTGTCTGTTTGCATTTTTATTTATTTTTATTTCTGGCTTGCTTTGTTTATTTGTCTGTATCTATTTCTAACAGCTTTCTTGTCACATATTTTGACATCTTGTCATGAAGTACAAAAACATCGTTATGTCATATTGATGTCTTGACCCTCTCTCTCATCATCAAACATCCTCATTTCTCTCTCATAACAGTCCCAATCTAAAAAATTGTTTCAGAAGAAATCACATGACTTTCCAAGCTTCTTTATTCTTTAGGTTCTGATACTATGTCTTTAATTTTACTGCTCTAGACATATTTGTGCTAGCTTTGTAGATAGAAATATAGAGACAATATTGTGCATTGTATGGATGCATCACCTGTCATTTAGAAAAAACCTATGGCAGGACAGGAAATGGGCAGTGGCTCATCTAGAAGAACAAAGAATTCTGGGAGAGAGCCAAGTTGGAGACACGTCCTCTGTCCCCACTCACACACAAAAGGTATGAGGAGATTGATATATGATACCTGAGCACAGGTAACCAGTCACATGACATAATGTAAGTTAAAATAATTGTGTTGTATTAATTTATGATCTAATCAGAGTAGAACCTAGCTCTATGGCCAAAGTATTTGTAAACTTATTTTGAGTTTGAGTCTTATTTCTGGGAGCATGCAGCAGAAGGGGATACAGGACAATAACTTTAACACATAGTTATACAGTGTCTCATTGTTTTTAACCTGCATTAAAAATCTCTGCAATTTGATTACAGTTTCTAGCTTATTGACATAAAATATAATAATTAAGGTATTATGTTTGTATAATTTTTTATTGTACTCGATCTTTCTGACTGGCTTCCCAGTCCTCCTTCCAGCTGTCCTGTTTTTCTTTTTCTGTTTTTTCAGATTCTTTAAACATTTTCCAGTACTTGAGTTAAGCTTTTTGTTTTCATTTTCAACTTTTTGTTAAATTTCAGAAAGATTTTTAATTTATATATTTTTACTTTATTTATGTCTGTGAGTGACTATATGTTTGTATGCACATGTGTATGTGTTTTTATGTCTGTGAGTGACTATATGTTTGTATGCACATGTGTATGGGGTTTTATGTCTGTGAGTGACTATATGTTTGTATGCACCTGTGTATGGAGTTGCATGGTTGCAACATGAAGGGAATGTCCAATTCCCTGGGGCTTCACTGTGAGTTACCTTACCTAAGGGCTAAGAACTAAATTAAGGTCCTCTGCAAGAGCAGCAAGTGATCTTAAGTGCTAAAGCATATTGCTTGTTCCTAGTAATTATATTCAAATGGTAATTTATCTCAAATTATTTAACAATGACAAAGTGTCAAGTTTTGTAAGATGTAAAAAACTGAATAGAAAAATATCATTACTTTTCACTTTGTTGTTTGCCATTAGTGATGAATAAAAATTATACAACTATCATAATTTATAATGTTAATGAACCTAGATGTTTTAATGTCAAGTTCACACTTATTTCTGAATATTTTTGCTGTTTACTTAGAATAACTGCCTTCAAAATGTTACCTACAATAATTTTTACCTACAATAATTAATTTTGTTTGCCATTTTCATAATTTAAAAGTTTCATTTACACATATACATTGATTGTGTTCATCAATCTCTAACTCCATCCACATTTTCTTACTACTTCTCACCTCATTTCTATTGCAACTTTATGCCCTATTTTATTTTATTTTAATTTATTTTATCTTATTGTATTCATCTTTTGTTATTAATTACCTCCTGAAGACATAGTGCTATGAACATGTGGTAGAATCAATCCTAAGACTAAAAATATTTCTGTATGAGTAACAAATCGTCTCCAAAGCCAAAATTTACTACACTCTTTCATTCTTCAAAGTTCTGGATAATTATATAAAACCCAAATACATTTATTTTTTCTGTAACATAAAATAATAAGTACCAAAAACAAAACAAAAGAAATGATGACACAAACAACTCTCAAAATATACTCTAAGGTGAAAATATGTAAACTCTATTTTTTCCTTACTTTCTAGAGTACAATATGTGGATAACTGGAAAAGAAAATCAATGCTTGAACAGAATTTTGAACAGAGCACTGATGGCTCAGGCTCTAAGATCAACAATTGACAAATGGCACATCATGAAACTGAAAGGCTTCTGAATTGTAAAAGACTGTTAATAGGACAAAATGGCAACTTAGAGATTGGGAAAAGATCTTTATTAACCCCATTATACCATAGTGTGCTAGTATTCAAAATATCAAAAGAACTCAAGTGGTTAGACTCCAGAAAACCAAATAACCCAATTGAAAAATGGACTACAGAGGTAAACAGAATATTCTCAACTTAGGAATCTCAAATAGTAAAAAGCACCAAAGATATATTCAATATTTTTAGTCATCAGGGAAATGCAAGTCAAAATGATCTTGAGATTCCTTCCACTTTACACCAATCCAAATAACTAAGATAAAATCAGGTAACAGAAGTTGCTGATGACAGTTTGGAGAAAAAGAAATATTCCTCCATTGCTGATGGGATTTCAAACTGGTACAACCACTCTGGAAATCAATCTGGCAGTTCCTAAAAAAAAAACTGGAAATAGTTCTACCTGAAGACTCAGCTATACTACTCCTGGACATATAACTAAATGATGCTCCAACATATAACAAGGATGCATGCTCCACTATGTTCATAGCAGCCTCATTTATAATAGCCAGAAGCTCGAAACCACCCAGATATCCCTCAGCTAAAGAATAGATACAGAAAATGTGGTGCATTTACACAGTAGAATACTATTCAGCTATTAAAAATAAGGATATCATAATTTTGTAGGCAAATGGATGAAACTAGAAAATATCATCTTGAGCAAGGCAACTCAGACCCAAAAGGATATAAATGATAGGTATTCACTGATAAGTAGATATTAGCCAAAAAGTTCAGAGTTCCAATGATACAACTCACAGACTATTTGAAGTTTAACAAGAAGGCAGGCCCAATTGTGCATGATTCAATCCCATTTAGAAGGGAACAAAATAATCACTGGAGGCAGAGAGAGAGAAGGACCAGGGTGGGAAGAGGAGAGTGAAATGGAAAAAGGGAGGGGCAGGATCAGGTATGGAGGAAAACAGAAAAGAAGCCCAGAGGGCTAGGAGAATGAATAGAAATATGCAGCAATGAGGGGTAGGGAATGAGAGAAACCCCTAAAAAGTCCCAGGCACCAAGGAAGTGAGAGACTCATAGGACACAATAATCATGACATTAGCCAAAATGTCCAATAGTGGGGAGATAGAACCTGAGAGATTACCTCTAGTACATAGACATGGTCCCCAGTTGAGATATAGTACCCTTCATCCATCTTAAAATTTTTAACCCAGAATTGTTCCTGTCTAAAGGAAATGCAGAGGACAAAAAAATGGAATAGAGACTGAAGGAAAGGCTATCCAGAGACTGCCCCATCTTGGGATCCATTCCATCTGCAGACACCAAAACTGACACTATTACTGATACCAGGACATGCTTGGATATAGGAACCTGGCATGGCTGTCCTCTGCAAGGCTGGACAAGCACCTGACTGAGATAGATGCAGATACTTATAGTCAACCATTGGACTGAGCCAGGAAACCCCTAGGGGAGAGTTAGGGGAAGGACTGAAGGAACTGAAGGGAATTGCAATCCAATAGAAGAACCACCCCCCCACATATATGTATATGTATGTGTATGTATATGTATAATATATAATATCATATAAATCATATAACATATATATATTGATCAACTAACTGGACTCATTGGAGCTCCCAGTGACTAAGCTACCACCAAAGGCATACATAGGCTGATCCTTGGGCCCAGCTACATATGTAGCAGAGGACTGCTTTGTCTAGCCTCTGTGGGAGAGGATGTGCTTGGTCCTGTGAAGACTTGATGCCCCAGAGAAGGGGGATGCTAGAGAGGTGAGGTAGGAGTGGGTGGGTGAGAGAGTACCCTCTTAGAGGAAAAGAGGAGGGGAAATGGGGTGGGGGTTCATGGAGGAGAGAACAGAAAAGGGGACATTTGAAATGTAAATAAATAAAATAAATAATAAAAAAGAAACTTTTCAAATATGAGATCCAAAATAAACATGCTTGCAATATGCTGTTAGCTATCTAACATCCTTCATCTCTTCAATTATTTACATAATTTACTTAAATAATTTTATACAACTTCATACATAATTTATAATTTGTGATTTTAACAAGTCATATTTTTAAATGCAAAATTTCCCAAGTGATTCTAATGTGTTAAATATTTCAAAGCTTTCTTCAAATAAATTAAACTAGCCAGAAGTCTTTGTTACTAAAAATGAGAGATTCCACAAATAGGCTCATTTTTACTTAAGGTATCCTGCTCATTCATAAAACCACTAGTGACATTATCAAATCTGAAAGTTCCTGCAGAATAAGTAGAAGAAAATATATAGAGGGTAGCTGGCTAATTAATTATTCATGTTTACTACAGTCTCTTTCTCAGTGAAGCTATGAAGCAAATCCCTTATCTCTACTCAATCCACTATCAAAGAAAGCATTAAGAAGGCACTAATCCCTCTGGAGACAGTGCAGCAGAACACTGAAACATTTTACAAAATACCAAAGAAGCAAAATCAGATTAATAGCAATGATAAATGGTTAAATGAAACAAGAGATCTAAACAAAATCATATATGTGTAGAGGGAAATACAACTAAGGTAACTCATTCAGTAAATAAAATAGCAATATAATATATTTACATATATATTTACATGTATATATACATACAAATATGTATTAGTAGATGAAATTACTTATTGTCTCATAAGTAATGAGTTTTGAAATGTGAAATTACAGCTGTTTAATTTTACAAGAGTGCTACTGTATATTGCTGCTCTTTCTTGACTAGAATATTTCACTCAACATTAAACTCAGGCTTTACCTGTGTTATTATCTGCAGTTTACTTTTTATATTACAAATGTTCTATATTACAAATACTATTTTATATTTATTCTCTCTTCTGGCGGCACTCTGTTTGTTTCATATTGATGTCATGTGCATTTATATCAAAATGTACGTATCTTTTAGTGTACATATGCATACATTTTGCCTTTGCCTTGAAACTAAGAAAGTTGAGCAGTTTTAAAAGCTTCACTCTACCAGTCTATGGTGAAACCTTACAAACTAATGTTGCAGTATACCATGACCTGATAGCACTTCTGAATTTCTTGAAAAATGGAGAAATCTCTTTCCCTGTAGGGTTTCCTGTTCTTTGACCTTGTCTAGGGATCCCAATTCCCCACACCTTCTACCCGGGGAAGGTTGAGTAGTTCTTGGCAGACCTACAAACTTCCTTTTTTCCCAATAAGAATCAATCTAACAAATATTTGGAATTCCTGGAATGCCTCTCCATAAAAATGAGCAGACCTTTTAAACTCAAACCAGTGAGTTTCATTTACCAGGAAACCTCTTTTGCACTCACTAAAGTCCATATATACCCATGGTTCACCTTGAATAATGCATATACTTACAAGCTCACCCTGAATAGAGATATGTGCATAACCTATGATCATTTTCAGAGAGCTGTTTCTTTGAAGAGCATAGGAAAAGGTCTTCATTTAAAAGAGCTGTAACACTAAGATCCTTGGAGAAGGCTTTCCCCAACCCGAAGTTCATTCAAATTTCCTCTGCCTTCCTACCCTTCTAACTTTAAATTCATTCACAAAAAAATGAAACAAAAATCTAATACAACAATAAAACCATGAAAACACACTTAAAAAGACAGAAAAACCCCAATCTGTAAGCAAATAAGAGCACATCAAAAACTGGAATCTATTTGTATGTTGGTCAACTACTCCTGAACCCAAGGCCTGTCCTAGTAGGGTTGATATGTATGTGTCACCCTACTGCATAAAATTGGTATTCCTTTTCTAACTAGTGGCAAGGTGTTCATTTATTCATATATTCATTTACTCATTTATTTACAATATAACATTATAAGATAAAAATAAAATATTTAATGTTTACTTATAAATAACATATAAAGCAAAACAAAACTATTCTATTAATGTTTTACAAGACAAACCAACACAAGCACAAAGCCAAAGAGAAGGCACAAGAATCAGGGACCCACTGGTTTACACACTCAGAAATTCCATATAAACACTAAACCTAAAGCAATTATTTATATACCAAGGTCTTGGTACAGACCGGTGCTTGTGTATGCTGTTATACTCTCTGTGCATTCATATGAGTATTGCTCATGTTGATTCAGAGGTATTTGTTTTCTTGATGTTTTCTATTCCCTCTGGCTCTTATACTCTTTCAGCTTCCATAGCTTCCATAGGGTTCCTGACCTCTGAGGAGTGGAATTTGATGGAGACCTTCCATTTAACTCTGAGTGTTTCAAGGTCTGTCACTATCTGTCTAATGTCTGGTTGGGGGTCTTTATATGTGAACAAGACACTGATCCATGAGTGTTATAAAATATCTTTAGAAGTCATTCTATCACTATGTATTTTTCCCTTTTTTTTCCTTTATTTTTTTCTACCAGTATTATTTAGTTTGTCCTAGATGCCTAGCTATCTAGTCTTAGGTTCCTGATCATGGAAACAGAGTATGTCCTTGGCTGTGGAGGATACTTTAAATCTAATCTGTTATTGGTTGGTTTCTCCCACAAGCTTTGTATGCTACCATGCTCTAGCATACCTTGTAGGTAATACACCATTGTAGATATAAGGGTTTATTGCTTGCTTAGTGTTTATGTTTCTCTTTTGAGAGTGTGCAGAATGCACTGCCCATTTTAAAGGCTTGATTTCCATTATCTAATTGATTAAAAAAAAAAAAACTCTACAGACACCCATGACAAGACATTTTGGCAAATAACTGTGAATATCTTCTCCAACTCTCCAAATATTTTTGGTGCTTAGGCAGTTACGCCTTCCTTAATCACATGATGGTTAAACTGTCTAACATTATTAGCATATTCCTGCAGATTCAGTTTTCAATATTTTCTCCAGTTTTCCTAGTTGTCTCTGTCAAAGTGATGCAAATTGCCTTCCTGAGTACTATTATTCTATGTGTTTTTAAGTATAATTCTATAATTCATATGTATTACATGTCATCCTAATATTTGTTAAATTGGATAACATTGAATTTCCCATTGTGCAACATCATTTCTGATACTTATTGCATCATAGATGATGGATTATGACCTTTAGGGAAAAAGAGGGCATACAAAGGAGCTATATCAGTGAGATGAAGAAAAAGATTAATGAAATGAATAACAAAACATGAGAGATCATTTTAGCTCAGTCATTTATCATATATTGTAGCATCATTTATTAATATGAGAATAAATTTAAAATCTAACATTGAAATACCTATAGCTAACCACACCATGCAATACAATATAAATGTTTTGATGTATTTTATGTCTGTGTACACTTGACAAATACATCTCTTTTCTATATTGTGACTGCATTTGTCTTTAAGGACACTTAAGTTTTATGAGCTATAAACTCTTTGCTGACTATTTCCTGTCCATTTTCATTCCTTTGTAGATATAAAGAAGTACTACTTGAAAGTTCAGATAAATTTTCCTCACTGTAAACTCTCAAGGCTAATGTTTCAGAAAAGTCTCAATATTGGTTAAACAGTTTAAAAGACAACCATTACAAAGCACATGATAAAAGCCAGTAAGGACTTATTGAAGCCTGCTTTCCTGGGTCTTCCTAATTGGTAGGAGAGGTCAATAGAAAAAGAAGAAGGGAACAGTTGAAAGGAAGTCTAGCTGCAATTGGACAAAATCTGAAATCTTTTCATGAGTTAAGCCTCTATTACTTAGAGATTAAGATCATCATGCATTTTAGAAAACTAAATCATATCAAGATTGTGGCACAAAGTTAAATGGGGTGTTAAACTGGCAAGGGCATATAAATTTTTAGTGACTGAAACATTTTACAAGGGCATTATTTCAAGACAGTTTTATCATCATCATTGTTGTTGTCATCACCATCATTATCATTACTGTCTTCTTCCCCATCTCCTCCTCCTTCTTCATCCTATTGTTTTGAAATTGGTCTGAATCTTGTTCTTCAAAGAAAAACTTGAAGGTGTTCATAGACTTCTCCCAAACTGAGACAGACCAGAGGAAGCCAAATTCTACTGGGTGCTGAGTAGCCCATTCAGCATTGTTAAAGCACTATTAGTTTAAGTGAGCTTTTCTTAATCTTGTGAGGGCTCCTAATGATGTTTACTGTCTAATAAATAAGCGATGATGTTGAGAGATGAGACTACTTGATTGGCAAATTTGAGCTATCTCTTTGCTACTTTGGCAACCTTGAACAAGCGACATGTCAATCACAGGGCTTCTTCCTAAATGGCAATTGTAAGACCACGTGCTGTTTGAACCCTCTACTGACAGAAGGGAAGGTATATAATGATGATATATCAGCAGAGTAGAAACTGAAGATGCTCTATCAGTATTAACATTTAGACCAAAAAGTTTTCAGAGGAAGACTGGAGCCCTTCCTGCCATGGCATCATTGAGGACGTGCATGAAATAAAGCCAAGAAAACACAAGTGGCATTGGAGATACCATTGAAAATCCTGTCTGAATTATGCCTGTGGCCAGATGTGTTTGTACTCATCCCTCAACTCACTAACTTGCTCTTTATGACAATTTTCTTCTTTATTAATAAGTTTTAAATTTTCATCCTGTGCCATAGTTAAAATCCATGTCTTATCTTCTATCTTCCTTTTTGGTGGCTCTCAGGATTTCATCTAACATCAATGATAGTGTCTCTTAAACTCTAACAAAATTGTCATTGATAAGAATACAGATCAATTCTTTTTTGTGGGGGTGGGGGAGACAACAGAGAAATGTTTTTTAATTTGGAAAGTAAGGATTCTATTGAGGATAGGCAGATTCCGTGTTAACAGACAAGCACTGTAGAGTTGGTCTGATAGAGTGAAGGGAATTTTCTGGATGTGCCATCTCACGCCCAGCGAGAGTCATAGAACTAATCTGAAGAATCCATATGCAGCAAGCTGTGAGCTCAAGAATTCCGATCCAGGGGACATCAAAGAGTGAGGTTCCACACATCTCCAACTCCACAGTAAGGAAACGGGAGCAGTTCAGCCAAAGAAGTTCAAGATGACAAGGTGTAGGGTAGTGCTGTCAAAGAGAAAATCTGCAAAGACTCACTCTGGAGAGATGCCTTGGAAATCCGCCTTGTTCTGGGTATTGATCTGTATTCTCAAGCAAACTGCTAGGATGAAGCTGCCAACACAAGAGATGAAGCAAGAGTGAAAAGAGTTGAAGGGAAAGGTGCCCATTAGGAGACAATAGCTAAACTGCAGAGCCCTGGTCAGAAGTATATAAAGGAGATAGGCGTCCAGCAACTTCAGACACTGTGAAGTGGAGCTCAACAAAATTGTCATTGATAATTTTTTAGAAACAGTTTGCTTTATTTTTATAATTTATTTATTTATTCATGTATTTACATCCCAAATGCTGCCCCCTCTAGTCTTCCCATTACAGAGTCATTCTCCCCTCTCCCTTATCTTCTGAGAGGGTGGGGACCCACTTGGTATCAGTCCACTCTGGACCATCAACCTCTATAGTGTTAGGTGTATCCTGTCCCCACCAAGGCCAGACAAGCAATCTCTGTTGGGGAAGGGATTCCACAGTCAGGCTGCAGCAGAGGCTGTCCCTATTCATGTGGAGAACCCACATAATGACTGAGCTGCACATGTATTACATATGTGCTGAGGACCTTGGTCTAGTCTGTATATCCTCTTTGGTTGGTAGTTTGTTCTCTGAGAACTCTCAGTGGTCTAGATTAGTTAACTCTGTTGGTCTTCCTGTAGAGTTCCTATACCCTTCAAGGCTTTCAGTCCTTCCCCCAGCTCTTCCATAAGAGTCTCTGACCTCCATTTAACCCTATTTCATTCCCCTGCTGGTTAGAGCCTCTCAGAGGTCAGTTATTTTAGGCTTCTGTTTGTGAGTATATCAGAGTATCATTAATAGTGTCATGGATTGGTCCCTTCTCATGAGATGGGTCTCAGGTTGGGTCAATTATTGGCTGGCCATTCCTTCAGTCTCTGCTACGTCTTTGTTCCTGCACTATTTTTAAACATGACAAATTTTGGGTCAAAATTTTTGTGGGTGAATTTATGTCCTTATCATTATTATGAACAAAGCCACTGTGAACATTATGGAACATGTGTCCTTGTGGTATGATGGAGCATCATTTGGCGATATGCCTACAGGTAGAGTTGTCTATGAAACCACTAGATTGAATTCCAGATTGCTTTTAAAAGTTTGCAATCACCCAATTTCAAAGTTCTTTATTGAGAGTTGAAGCCACAAAGGAAATTCCATGTTTTCAGATAACAATTCTAGACATCACTTGCTCTGCCTCCTAAGGATGATGTCACAGCCAAGACTGGTCAGAGTATCTTGTACAGTCATTCTGTACCTATTTTATTGGTTCAGAGCAGGGGCATTTCTCTGAATGTGGAATTCTGTAATTGTTGCAAGGTAACAATAAACATAAGAAAGGAAGAACATGCCTGCAAACCTTGCTTTCAAGAGGTTGAGATAGGAGGAGAATGAGGGTGGCCATTTGAGTTCCTGTTATGCCACAGCAACATAATGAAGCCTTGTGTCTAAAAACAAGCAAGCAAAAGGAAGAAAACAAACAAATCCATAAAAGCTAGATTATGTCAATAAAAATGAATCTTTATTAGTAATTTAATGAGTTTGCTGTGCTTATGGACAAATATTCCTCTGATAGCTATAAAGCAGAATCAAAGGATGCTAGGATCTTTGTGTGTGTGTGTGTGTGTGTGTGTGTGTGTGTGTGTGTGTGTGTATACCCTGTTGAGTGACACCTTCTTGAGCTATCTTTTTCGATGGCTCATTTATTGTGTCCAGTTGTAGCTTCTTCTCTTTTTTTTGTTTGTTTGTTTTACTTTCTGTAGTACATGTAAAGTTGGGCTACTACACATCTACAGCATCAAAGGATAGATATATAGTTTATAGATTTGCCAGGGTGGAAACAAGAAGGACTTGAAAATAGAAAAAGAGAAAACACTTAAAGATGAAGTGTAAGAAATACAGAAAGCCAGAAAGAGCCCAAGAAGATGTTCTGGCCGTTTTTAGTGCTGAGATTTTCAGCCGTATTAGACCTGAGAACAATAAGTTTGTCTACAGACAAGAGATGAAGTATTCCATTTCCTCAGCTTACACATGAGCTCTGACATTTATATACCTATGCTACTAAGAAATCTCCTACCTGAGGTCTTCAAGAGAGTTGTAACACTACAGGGTGCTATCTGTTGCTGCCTACACCTGTTTTCTCACTTGGCTCATTGATATCAAATGCCAAAGGATCAAAAACCACCAAAGGCTATCACTTGAAGAGGTTATTCTTGAATAACAATGATTTCTATAAGGGTAGAATAAAAGGAACCCAGTCGGCATTCAGGTAACAAAATTCTAGATAACAATTATTAAATATTATAATTTATGAAATGATAGATAAAATTTCCCTTTTAATTTATCCTCACTGAGAAGTCTGTTTTATAAGAAACTTTCTGGACTGTACATATAAGCTATCCACCACACACACACACACACACACACACACACACACACACACACACACAAACCCAATCATACCCTATGAGTTGAAAAAACTCAATTATTTAATGTATCGTGACAATTGAACTAAAATATTAATAACTGCTTGCTTATAGAATGCCACAGGCAGAACTATACTTAGGTTTTTATTGAGTTCAGGTATGACTTATATACTTTTGCAGTGAAAACATAGTCACTAAATAGTAGTGAGTAGTCTTTGGTTTTTATTAAAGAGAAAAATCCATTTAAATAATGTTATAGCATTTAATTTTGATATGTTTTAAAATATTTCTACATCTGGAATTTTTTTTACCTGTAAGGTTATTTTGAAAGTAAAATGTAGTTTAAGATGAAATAGCAAAATGTCTTAAAGACCCACAGGACCATGAATTCTAAAGTATTTTGTTGTCTAGGAGTTGTCTTGATTTGTCTACTTTGTGTTGCTCTAATAGAATACTTAAGACACAGTATTAGAAAAATAGTGCTTTTAGCCCACTTGGATTTCTTTATATCCAAGAGTGTGAATCTGACAAATGTCTTCTGTCTAGAACTTCAGAGACATAATCACACAGCAGAATGTAAGACAATCAGCAGGCTCCAGGATCATCAAATAACCACCTATTATTGATGGAATTATTGTGTTTCTGTTGAGACTTAACACACTTCCTAGAGATACCACATATACATTAATGGGTGTGGAACTCCATCACGTAGTACTTGGCCATGCCTCTTTTGGTTCCTCTCTCTCAGTACACCAAAAGGACCAGGCTGCTTAAATTTTATTCCTTGGAGGGAAAATAGAATGAAGGTAGAGATGTTAGATACTAATTATTTCCTTTTCATGGAAAATAGACTCTTTTCTCATACAATATAATTTGATTAGTTTCCCCTCACACCAGATCTTTGTTTCTTATTAGAAAAGAACTGACATCTAAGGGACAACTGCAGGACAATGTATAATAGAATGCAATGAACAAAAAACATTACATTAACATTGGACAAGGAAGACCAACAGAAGGAAAAGAGTCCAAGAGGAGACTCAAAAATCATTGTCCCAATTTTGGTAAACTTGGGAGTCTCATAAAAACACTCAACTGGAATCTATAATATTCAGAGGACTTGATTCAGACACAGGAAGGCTCTGGGCATGCTGCTTTAAACTCTGTTAGTTTATATGAACTTTCCCCAGTTGATTTAGAGGACCTAAATCTCTTAGTGCCCTCCATGAGCTCTTGCTCTTATATTATTTCTACCACCCCTTCTATAGTTTTCCCTGAGCTCTGAAGGGAATGTTCTGTTGGAGACATCCCATTTAGAGATGAGTGTTCCAAGGTCTCCGTTTCTTTTCATAATGTCAGACTGTGGCTCTCTATACCTGTTTCCATCTGCCGCAGGAAGAAGCTTCACTGATGATGAATAAGGCATTGATCTATGAGTAGAGAAGAATAACATTAGAAATCATTTTGTCACTATTATTTAAAAAAAAAAACAATATTATGTGGTATTGTCCTAGGTCTCTAAACATTTATATTTGGTTCTTGCTCACCCAAGCAGTGTTGGGTTTAAGTCAAATCAGACATTGATTGGTTGTTCTCACAAGCTCTGTATAGAAAGTAACTTAATTTCAGCAATTTATAATTCTATATTCTCCCTCACATCTTGTGAGAGCTAATAGCATATTCAAATCATTATTTCTTAGTATGATGAGAATTAGCAATTAGATAAGAATTAGGTGAGAAAAATGTTATAAAAATTTCCTTTTTAAATGCAAGTTGAAGGAGTAAAAAAGAGTACATTAAGATCAGAAAACAACAAAATAAAGCATGTGGAAGAATGCAGAAAACAAGGATGATGATGATGATATGGACAAGGAGGATAAAGAGAAGATGAAGGATAACATGGAGAAGGGAGGAATAAATAGAATTATAGAAGGGAAAGTAGTAATTATGGGAAAGTAGAATTATGAGAAGAGTAGTAGTAACCTTCCACCATATTACTTTTCATGTTATAAAAGTTTGATTCTGTTATTTTTTAATGTTAGAATATAGGCAAGTTGGCACTTGATAAACACTTTAATTATTTTAACATGCTTTAAATCTTTAAATAAGTCATCAGGATGAAGACCTAGGTGAACATTTTGTTAGTATTATGGTAAGGAAATGCTGAGTTCCATCCATTTTTGGAAATGTGGATTGTGAGTGAGTTGGTTAGCTTTGTCATTTTGATACAACCTATGAATCACCTGGGAAGAGATTCTCTTGAAAAGTTGTATAAAGTTGCTTGAACTGTGGACATGTATGTGGGGAGTAGTCCTTATTATATTAATTGATGTGAGAAACCCAGTCTTTGTGTGCAGAGTAATTTTCTATGTAAGAGGTCCTGTGATTATAAGTGGAAAAATAAATTGCACAAGCAAGTGAGAAAGTCAGCATGAGCATTCAATTTTATCTTCTGAATGTGGACATAGTATGACTGAAGTGGAAATTAATGCTTTTGTTGGAGACTCAGTTGTGTCGTGTGCTGTTTTGCTGAAAACTGTCTTATGAGATGATATTTTGCTGAAGTATACATGTGGTACAATGTTTTTCTGAAAACCAATACGGGATATTTTTCTGGAAGCTGCTTGGTAAAAGGACATGTGATGTTTTGCTAGAGAAGACACTTGAGAAGACATGTGATGTATGAAAGGACTAGAAGTGTAACTCAACAGACAGAGGATGACTCTCTGGCATTGATTTGCCTTGCTTTCTTGTCTGATTTTCACTTGTCATGATTTTGTAGAAAGAAATGCACCAAAGAACTTCTGGTGATATAATGCATGCTTCTTGCTGTCTCAATGAACTAAAGCCTCATGGTTTCTTCTGGATCAAGAAACTGCTGCTTACTCATGTATGGTGTGGACTCGATCGCAGACAATGAAGATTGGAATCACCTCAAAGAAGTATTTCTAACAAATCTATACTCCCTGTTTCCAATTGTCCTTTCTTTCCCCTACCTTTGATGGAAAGTGAGCTAGAAGAGAGGGTGAAGAGTTAAAGAACCATAATTAATGTTGGTTTTGAAAAACCTAAATTTATACATGACCAATTGCTTGAATATCCTTATTCCTAGAAGTTTACTCAATGATGAATTATAATATGGAATTGTGGTCTAAAAATAAACTCTTTTCTTCCTTAAACTACAGGAATGTTATTTTATCATCTATCATTTTCCAAATATTTCATTATGTTCTTACATGTTTGTATAAGGATTTGAAATGATAAATATTTGATATTTAAATGATATTGATGTAGAAGTGTATTATGAACATCCCAAGAAAATTATAAACAGCTAGATGTGGTAGCCCACACTTATAATCTCAGTTAGTCAGGAAGTTGAAGCAGAAAAATTCCAAGTTGAAGGGTATTACAAGCCATCCAATGAAGTTAAGAGAAGCCTATTAAGGTAAGCATTAACAAGACCCAGAATTAAAAAATAATATGAAGAAGTGGATGAAGGAATAGGTCAATCGTCATCACATAGTACTTGTCCAGGAAATGCAATGCCATGTGTTTACTCACAGCCCTGCATACAAACACACACACACACACACAGAGAGAGAGAGAGAGACAGAGACAGAGACAGAGACACAGAGAGAGACAGAGAGTTAGAGACAGATAGAGAAGAGAGAGAGACACAGAGAGAGACAGAGAGTTAGAGACAGATAGAGAAAGAGAGAGACACAGAGAGAGACAGAACGAGGGAGGAAGGGAGGAAAGGTTCTGGGAATGATTGGAGAGACGCAGATCTTTGAGTTGGTTCTAGGAGGCACCGGGCTGACACTGGGCTGTGAGAAGCCACAGAGGCACCACTGGTTGGGGAGAGAACTCAGTCTGAAGTTCTATGGGGGACAGGGGCTCTTGAGTGGACCCAGAGAGAGGGCCGCCACCCGCTGGCCAGGGCTAGCACTTGCAGAGGCCGTTGACCAAGCACACAGAGGCACCCCGGCAAAGAACCGGCAGAATGGCTGCAGCGGGCTGGTGGTCTATATTCAGGGCTCCCAGACAACGCTGGGGGCCGCAGATGAACAGAGATGCAAGAGAAACGAGGGGAAAGGAATGCTCTGACCATGCCCTGCAGGAAAGGGATTCTTTGGTTACTTGCTTGGCTGAAAGGAGGCTGGCTCCTCAGCTACTTTCTTGAAGAAGGGGCTTCTGCGGTGGAACACAGAGAAGCTCTACACAGAAGATTAGACACAGCTTGGTAGCTGAGACCTTCTCTGTGGTTCCTGCACAACAGGCCCCCAAAAGACACGTGGAAGTCTGTGGGTTTTACAGGCTTTATTTTCATGATGGATTAATGGTAGTTGAATCTGGATGCACCTCCCCCCCCACCACACCCCCCTCTTAGGTCAGGGCAGATCTTACTTAAATAGGGAAGGAGGAGGGAGGAGGGTCTGGGAAAAGAATACATAATTGGCTATGCCCTCTGGCTCTTAGGTAACTCATTAATATGGAAATTAATATGAGCCTGAGGCCTGTAGTCATACACTTTACCTGTGGAGGAGTTGGTAGGGGCATTGCCCTACGTGACTGCAAAGCGCTGATCAATGGAGCTCTTCACCATTTGTCAGGAGCCTGAATTCTGGGAGCATGGCAAAATAGATGCTTGTCCCTCACAGGCATGGACACCTGTTGGGTCTCTGGGCTATTTCCAGTCAGCGCTTCTACCAAACCCCAAGCCATCCTTTCATAGTTCCACAGGAGGGAGGGAGAGAGAGAGAGAGGGAGGAGGAGAGGGAAAGGGAGAGGGGGAATCAGCTTTTGTATATTTTAAGAAAAAGGCCTGTAGGCATAGGTCAGAGAGCAATGTCTACTATATACCATAATTGCTTCTCCATATTACTTTTTGAGACTGAGTATCATACTGGACCTTGGAGTTTACTAATAAAAATGATTATCAGGCCATTGAGCCCAGAGATCTTAATATTTTTGCCTTCTCAGTGCTAGTATTACATGCACAGGAATTTTTATACAGCAACATGGTTGCTTTGACAAGAGATTACATCCAAAGATATGAACCAGCCAGAATTTAGACATGCCCTGAGAAAAAAAGGTGGTGGTATGTTGTGTTGCATTGTGGGTATGTATGTATGCTAGTTTTACTGGTACACTTTTACAGAGATAGGTTACAGAAAGAACAAGCTAGGCACAGATGAAGGTGGAATAAGCCAGAGAATGAGAAAGAGCCAAAAGATTAGAACATATTGTCAAATTTAGTATGAGGCCAGACAGTACAATTAAGTCAGAAGCCAAGAGAAGTGAGATTGAATCAGTAAATTGTAAGATTAGATTTTATGGAGGGTAGAATCTTTAATGTCTAGGCCTAGGGTAGTTGAAACAGAGAAGGAATGCTCTGGATTCAACCTAGCTTATATTCCAAGAGCTTGTATATATGGCTCTTATCTCTTCATCTGAGGAAATGAATGTGGCACAATTGACTGATCTGAGCAACTACACTAAATTTTATATCTGAGTCCTTAAGGTCTGAATGCAGGTCATTACCCTTGAGCAGCAAGAATTTTAGAAACTGGAGCATCTTCTCAGCCCTGTTTATTTTTGAAACAAGGTCTTATTATGTAGATCAACTGCAGAATAATTATAGTCTAGGATAACCTCAAACATTGAAGATTCTGCTGCTTCAGTCTCCCTGGACACTATGACATGCTTACATATCTCTAAAACTAACTCCATGTATTTAGTCTTTGTTTGTTTGTTTGTTTGTTTGTTTTCTTGTAACTCATGCTGGCCTCCATCTTGTCAGCTCATCTGCCTTCATCTCGGAAGTGTTGGGATTGCAGGCATGTGCAACCACACAATTTTTATTTGGTGCTGTGATGAACTTTGTAGCTTAATGTATTCTAAGAAATCTCTCAGAAACAAAATAAAACAACACCAAGCTGATCTAGAAAGGTGATGGAAATAAGAAGCTTGATGAATTGAAACTGGGCCTTTATCAACATGGGCAGCACAATATTCACTAATGTGATAGTATCCTATCACATTATGCCAGTGAAGGAAATGGAAATGAAGACAGGGAAAACTACAGATGGTGCAGGAGCTGTGATGTAGCTCAGGAGCAGAGGATATGGGTAACCTTCACAAGGATGTGGGTTCAAATCCAAGTACTCAAAGAAATTCTGTAAGACAGATATAGAATTTTTTGGATTTTTTATATATATTAAAAAGAAAAACTAATGATTATTTATATAATGAAAGAAAAGAAAAAGAAATAAAAAACACCAGAATTCACCATAGGAGGGAATTCAAATAGATAAATAGTAGAAAGTGATAGTTACTTTTAAAGGTCTGAAAACAAATTAGTAAAACTCAGAAGAATATAACAAAGGATAATCTACATCTAGGTATGTATCAGTAAAGTATATGAAAGTATTTATTGAGCATTTTAGGCAGGTGGTAATGCAGGGTTCTTTTTAACTTCAGTTTTAAGATGTTTTCAGATCAACTGTGCTGCAATGCAATTATTTATGCAGCAGAGGCTAATTAAACCTTATACATGCCATGTGAAAAATCTGGAAACACAGCAGGAAGTAATTAGATAAATTGACAATGGTGTTTGTAGCATTTGGATTAATTTTGTTAAATTCCAACAAGACAAGAAAAATAAAGGACAGGAAAAGGGGTATATTTGTATGAGATAGATTTGCTTTCGTTAGATAGACATGGGATTAGACTTATAAAACTCACAATAACATAATGATAAAGGATAGCCATTAAAAATTAATCCCACTATTTAAGTGTGAGAAAATATAATATATTATTACAAAATTGTCTCTCTCATAAACAAATTAACATATCAATATTTTGAAGTAGTTTGTTTCATTTGTAGCTATGAGCTTCTTTCATCAGGTTAGACAATAACCTGCTGCCTGTCTGTAATCAAAGCACAACTCTGGTGATGACTGGAATTTTTAGGGTGGCTATAGTTAGAACAATAGTCTGTTCATATTTGTTGGCATTCGCTATGAGTCATCATGTTTATTTTTATTATCAATCAATTAGCCAAAAAATTTAAAGTACTAGAAGTTAGTCTAGTCTATATTTTCAAGAAACACAATCTCTGTATGGTTTTAAAATGTAAAGTTCCAGCAGTAATGGAAAAGGAAAAATATATATTTATAATTATTCTTTTAAATTCTATGTCCAGAAGTGTTTCCAGGTTGATCTCACGGGCGGTTTAAATGTCATTCTTACATTTTGGAAGACCTGTGTTGTCTTTAAGTTTTCAGTTTCTAGTACTGTGCAGGGAATTGTACATTTGTTGTTAGTTGCTTGAGTGGGAGTGTAGGCCAGGGCCTGATGATCTGGCCTTGGTAACCTGTCAGTGCCAAGAGCTAGGAAATAGAGAAAAATATTTATGGAAGCTGAGTGAATGGGAGAAATTTAATTTCATTGGTTGGTGCCTAGGAAACCCTTACATGTCATGCTATACTAGGAAAGTGAAGAAAATATTAATCCACAGATTAATGGATAAGAAAAATATGGTACATATTTATAATGTAATACAACTTAACTGTTACAAAACATGCAATCCTGAAATTTATGAGTAAGTGGGCAGGACCAAAGAGGAGAAAATTTTGCTGAGATAACTGAGACTCAGAGAGACAAAAGCCATGCATTTTTTTCTAAGGTGGAAATTCTAGCTGGAGTCCCATTTTAGAATCTAACGTTGGGCACATATGGAAAGCAGAGTAGAAAGAGGTATTACAAGTGAGTAACATAAGGAGGATAGTGAAAGTAGTGAAGTAGAAAAGTGTAAACAGTGTTTGGGAGTGGGAGGGAAATCAAGGGGGAGGAGGAAGGCCAAGCCAAGGGAAGAATGTATACAAAAAGCTTGTGAGGATATGGAGAAAGGGAATCTCTCCTCCACAGCTGAGATTTCAAACTCATACAACTACTCTGGAAATTGATCTGACACTTCCACAGAAAATATTTCTACCTGAAGCCCCAGCCCTACTGTTCTTGGTCATATTGCCAAATGGTATGCCATAATATCTCAAGGACACACGGTCCACTATGTTCATAGCAGCCTTATTCATAATAGCCAGAAACTGGAAGCAACACACTTGTCCATCAACGGAAAAATGGATACAGAAAATATGGTTCATTTACAATATGGAATACTAATAGAACTATTAAAAACAAGTACATAATGAATTTTTCAGGCAAAATGGATGGAACTATAAAATATCCTGAGTGACATAACACTCATGAAGAACATGCATGGTATATAGTCCCTGATAATCAGGTATTAGCTAAAAGTGCAAAATGTCCATGATACACTCCATAAAAAGTTAAACATACAAAGTTAAACAAGAAGGAAGGCCCAAGTGAGGATGCTTCAATCCTACTTATAAGTGCAAATAAAATAACGACAGGAAGCAGAGGAAGGGAGGACCTGGGTGGAAGAGGGTAGGGGAAAAGGGGAGCTGGATCAAGTATGTGCAGAGACAGGAGAGAAACCAGAGGGCCAGGAGAATGAATGGATATATGCAGCTTCTTGGGATAGGGAGTGCAAGGTACCTCTAGAAAGTTCCAGACATTGGGATGGGGGAAGCTCCTAGTACTCAATCTGGGTGACCTAAGCCAAAATATCCCAACAGTGGGGATATGTAACCTAAAGAGAACACCTCCAGTAGTTAGACAGGCCCCCTAGTAGAGGGACAGTTACACCAACCTACCATCAAAATATTTGACCCAAAATTGTTCCTGTCTAGAAAAAATGCAGGGACAAAAGTAGAGCAGAGACTGAACAAATGCCAGATCGTTGACCAGCCCAACTTGGGATCCATCCCACAGGTATACATCAAACCCTGGCACTAATACTGATATATGTTGTGCTTGCAGACAGGAGCGTAGCATGGGTGTCCTCTAAGATGCTCTACCAGAAGCTGCCTGAGACAGATGCAGATACTAACAGTCAAACATTGGACAAAGGTCTGGGATTCCTATGGATAGTTAGGGGAAGGATTGAAGGAACTAAAGTAGATATCATACCCATAAGAAGACCAACAGTGTCATCTAACCTGGAATCCTGAGAGCTCCTACAGCTTTAGCCATGAACCAAAGAGCACAGGTTAGTCTGAGGCCCCAGGCACATATGTAGCAAAGGACTGCCTTATCTGGCCTCAGTGGAAGAATATGCAACTAATCCTGTAGAGACTTGGTGGTCCAAGTAGGGAAATTTCCTGGCAGGCAGGGTTGGGGGGGGGAGAGGGCACCCTCTCAGAGGTGAAGGGAAGGGAAAATGAGGTGAAGAACTCTTGGATGGGGGCCTGGAGGAGTGACAACATTTGCAATATAAATTAATAATAATATAATAATAATAATAATAATAATAGCCTTCTATCACAGAACCCAAATTAAGAAAATACAAATCAGAGGATGGTGGCATGAATCTGAAAAGAAAGGAGAGAGAGGATGCTGAGTTAAAAGATTATGCAATGATGGAAGTTGAGGATGAGATGGTCAAGAGTAGAGTAAAGAGAAAGGACTACCTTTTACCCACCAAAACTACGTGGCACAACCCTATTGTTGAAGCTATAGCAAACTATGACTGCAGGACATGAGACATCTATCTCGAAAGTCTGACATACTCAGAGGCAGATGCTCACAGCTAACCATCAAACTGATCATGGGGTTCCCAATGGAGAAGATAGAGTGAAGGCTGAAGGAGTTGAAAGGGATTCGTGACACCATGAGGAAAGCAACAATACCAACCAACCAGAGCCCCCAAGGTCTAAACACAGCCTGGGAGCGCTTAGGGAGGGACCCATGGCTCCAGCTATATATGCAAGGGAACTATATATAAGTGGGAGAAGAGATCCTTGTCCCATGAAGGCTGGGCGTCGTGGGGGGGATATTCGAGGGTAGGGAGGTGAGATATGGGGGAGGGTGGGTGGGGGGTAAACCAACGTGGAGGCAGGAGGAGGAAGGAAGGGATAGTGAGTTCCTGGGAGGGAGGGGGGAAAATGGGGTAAGGAGAGAACATCTGAAATGTAAATAAAATTTCCAATAAAGAAAAAAGAAAAAAAACAGTTATAAGTGTATATGTATTCAATTTACAGGCACATATGTTTAGTCAAACAGATTCTCAAAGGACATCATATTACAGTAAGGTAATATTCCTTATATTACTGAGCATTTTCTAAAACAGAAGAAAAGCAAATTTTAGTTGTGCCTTGTAGGAAAAAAAAGGGGAACAAGTCAGGGCAGATTTACTTTTTAAAGGAGAACATTCATGCTCTGTCTTTTCTACTTTTGTATATGATTTATCAATAGATCTTACAATAAGTCATAAAATTTTGATAGTCTTATATTTTCTAGAATATTTTTTCTACATCATCCAAGTATATATAGTTGTCCTGGAGTTATGACACGTGGTAAATAACAGGAAGTGTTTTCAGAGCTGAATGTGCAAATATCTGTGTAGGCTTCATATTACCATTTCCATTCTTGTGTGATTGTAGTGTTTAGATATGAGTAAGCTAGCAGCTGAATCAATTTGTATTTTCCCTTTTTTCCCATCTTTATTACTGTCCATACCCAGTAAAGTGACCTTGTGTGAACATCTCTCACTTTTTCTTTGCCTTTAGGAGCTTCAATGGGTTTCCCCTCAGCCAAAGCCAACTGTTTCTTTAGATCCAAGAGTTTAGCCACCTCTGCAGCAACCTGGTTCTTGTGTGCCTTCTGTGCTTTCAGTTCCCGGACTATGTTGCCCTGTTTGGTCACTTCATCAGCAGTGTGATGTGCGTACCTGCTGATGTGACTGCCTCAACAACTGCTGGCTTGGGGGTCCTTTAGCCTGGCCCCCTCCAAAGCACTGCCTCAAATTTTCAATCTGGTCATTTTCCAATTTTTGGAACAAAGGACTGACTGTGCCAATTCGGTGGCCTGCTGGTAAGGTACAAATGAAGCTTGTGGCAAGGATGTGGCAGGCTGCAAGTGGGAGCTGCAGCTGGTCTGGATGGTGGCGCTGACCGTGGGCATGTACGGCTGGAGCATGACAGACAGCAGGGCAGCTATGTTCACTGCCATGCCCGTCACTGTGCCTGCCCGCTGCCTGTTGGTCTCACCGCCTTTAATCCGTTTCCAGGGCTCATTCACTTGAATGTACTGGTTGCCATGGCGAGATATGGTAAGGATACTGCACAAGGCATCCCGGATCCGAGCCTTTTCCAACAGCTGGTGATAGCGCTGGAGCTCCCAGGAGACATGGGCCACCAGGAGTCTGTCATCGTGGGTTAGCACCATCTCAGGCACACAGCCGCCAAAGAACATAGACATAAACATGCCAGCTCTATTGATGAAGTTGCCCAGGTTGTTAAGCAGCTCAGAATTGCTTTTAATCAGCAAGTCTGTCCAGGAGAAGGCACTGTCCTGACCCTCAGGCCGAATGTATAGCAGATAGAAGTGCCAGATGTCAGCAGGGATCCCTGTATCCTGGGCCATGTCTCCAAACACTCCTATTCCCCGGCTCTTAGAGAACGTCCCATCCTCATAGTTCAGGTATTCTGTATCAATGATGTTCTTGACAAGGGTGTAGTTGTCCTCAGCTCCTAGGGCTGAACAAGGGAAGACCAAGCCATGGAAGGGAACGTTGTCTTTGGCCATGAACTGGTACAGGTCCACTTGTAGGGATTCTTCCACCATCTCTCCCATTGGCCTGTGTAGTTGGCTGTGATGGACACATAGCCAATAGTAGCATCAAACTAGACATAAAATACCTTGTCCTCAAAACCTTCCAAGGGAACAGGAGTTCCCCACTTGAGGTCTCTGGTGATGCACCGTGGCTTGAGGCCGTCTCGAAGCCAGGAACGAATAATAAACCTGGTATTGGGTGTCCAGTCACTGCCAGGCAGCGTCTTCCCCAGCCAGTCCTCTATGCGCTTTTCCAACTTAGGCAAGTCTAGAAACAGGTGCTTGGAGGACTTCACCACAGGGCAGGAGCGGCAGACTTTGCACTGGGTTTCTTGAGCTCAGCTGGCGTTGATGAGCTTGCCACACTTGTCACACTGGTCACTCCCCCTCATAGCCACAGAAGGGACACATCCCTCGACAAAGTGGTCAGCCAGGAACCGTGCACACTGCTGACACCGGAGCTGCTCTACAGTGTCTTGCAGCACAAAGCCCAGAGTCAGCAACCTCTGGAAGATGTCCTGGGTGATTTCGGTCTGCTGAGGAGTGGTGTGCAACCGAATGGTATCAAATGATATACTGAACCAGCGGTAGATTCAGTGTGGATGGCATGATACTTGTCACAGATCTCCTGTGGGGTTAGACCCTCCTCCATGGCCTTGGTCTCTGTCGCAGTGCCATACTCATCTGTACCACACAGATAGAGGGTATTCCACTGGCGAAGGCGACAGTACCTCGCAAAGACATCAGCACTGAGCACACAGCCAATGATGTTCCCAAGGTGGGGGATGTTGTTGACATAAGGGAGGGCGCTTGTGATGAGCACATTCCTTTCTCCAGGCACAGGCAACACTGGCTGCTGCTGAGGCTTCAGCGGAGGCAAGCTTTCCAGGCCCTTCTCCCAAGCAGCAACAGCTGTGATGATGTCCTCCTCAGACAGGGTGGCCAGCTCCTCTTCCTCGGGCTTCATTGCTGATGGCTCTCCCCTCAGAAGGCAGGCTGTGGCTGGCTGTGGCTGTGGCTGTGGCTGTGTGTTGGAGGAGAAGGGACGTAGGGCCAGGACGCCCTGATGTTTCAGCACAGTCTCTGCAGCTTGCTGGCATGGCTCCTGGGTACTCAGCGTCTGGAACCAGCTTTGCAGGGCACCCAAGTCCTCGGGGAGGTAAGATTGGTCTTGCAGTAAGGGGTACAGTGCCCCCCCCCAGACAATGTCGGCCAGGGACTCCCCAGCCAGGAAAGGGCAGTTTTGAAGACTCAAGCTGTGATCAATGTGAACCAGGACTCTCCGAAGTGAGCCGAGCACGTCTTCCCCTTTCTTGCCTTGAACCACTAGACAGTATAGGGCAGCAGACAGAACAGCTGCAGTTCTGTTGCTTCTCATTCCAGCCATTGGTTCATAAGATCATCTTGTTCCCAGCCACATAACAGAAAAAAATATCGGCGGATTGCACTAGCAGAGAACAGGTAGTTGCCGCTATCCAGCTGCAAGACAGGGACCATAGGCCGGGTAAGGAATAGTACCACGCACTCTTCCGGGCCTACGGTGCTGATGAGCAGCTCTGCCCAACCTGGGCCCTCACAGCTGCAGCCAGCACGGGCAGGCTGCCGGAGAACTCTCGCTCACAAACAGCCTCATCGACCTCCAAGCCCACGCTGATGCAACCGGAACAGGCCTCCCCTTCTGGGTTAAGCTGCAAGGTAGGTCGGGAAATGGAGTTCTGTGTCGGCCGCAAGCTCCCTTTTTTCCCATCTTTAAAACTTGCTTCAGGCAATACCTCCATCATGTAATACACATACATTGTTTAACACACATGGAAAATTGAAATTCAAATCCAGAGATATTTTTTTCTCTGAAATGACATTGAAATAAAGTTTTAAAATAGCAATTTTTAAATTTTGAGATTATAATATCAATATATTATCAGTAGATCTTACATTAAGTCATAAAACTAAGAGAACAATTTATATTATTTTTCCCTAGTTTCTCTCTTGAGATCATCAAATCATCCCATGTACCTTTATATCTTATGTTCTTTCAAATTCATTGCCTCTTTTCAAATTAATGTTTCTACCATACATCACACACACACCTACACACACACACACACACACACACACCACACAACCCTGTTCTGTCCGTATAATATTACTTGTATGTTTTCAGTATGGTCATTTAATATTATATAAGCAATACATGTGTGCTTACCTGGGAAAACTATTGTTTTCTACTCCTAGTATTCCTTACTTGCCTATAGTTTTGTTTTTATGGTTGAGGCCAGATGGATTTTCAAGTCCTTTTTGTGGGGTCGTGGGATGTGAGAAGCACCTGGGTACCTGGTCGAGCATAGACCTCAAACCCCAGACCTTTATCAACAGGGTTGCTTGTCGGCCCTGTTTCTTTTCATCAGCTTCAGGCCTCCACAGCCCCTCCCACAGAGAGGTCTATGGCCATCAGTCATGAGGAACAGTGCCTCAGGCTCTCCCACATGTAGATGAGGTATCTCCAAGCTCTCAGACAAGCCAATAGGGGTTATCTGCTGCCAGAACCTAACCCACCCTGAAACTGTATATAAGGGCTCTACTAAGGAGAAGTAAAAAGTGTGCGAGAATCATTCCGCTGTCCTAGAATTTCTGTTGCAAGAGCTGTAACACTAGAGCTGTACACTTGGGAAGAGATATGCTCTCCCAAAATGCTTTCGGGCCACTCCCCTCCCAGCTAGCTAACAGGTACCTCACGGCATAGCCTGGACTGGTTTAGTGAGAGACAAGAGCAGCACCTGGAAGTAACGAGGCAGTGACAGCAAGATTCGGGCAGAGGCAGCGACAGAGGCAGTAGAGGACCTCCCTGCTCACACACTATCCCAGCTGGGCTGGAGATCGTTGTGGGATACCCTCTGGACCAGAGACCCACACTATTAAGTATATCCATTGTTATAGTTCCTGGCAGCTTATGTTTAGACACTCATGTTGGTGATTCTTTGTGGGCATAGATTTTGATGTTACCAGGAGACACTGTCTCACAGAAAATTTCCTGATCCTCTGGCTCTTCCAATTATTTTGCAGTTCCATTTTAATATACTGTGTCTCAGAGCATAATTTTGCTATGAATTTTAGTACTAGGAACCCATGGGTACAATCCAAGTATATCTTTTTAAAACAAAGGGGGAGGGGTGAAGCTAATATCTTTTTAGCATGAACCTCTAAATAAATAAAAAACACGATTATTTGATTGTCCCTTTCCTTGAATAATTGTCACTTTCTAAACAAGATATAACATAGGTTTTAATATTGAGAGAAAATGAAGAAAAACTATTAATCAGCTCTTTGATCTCCTGATATTACAGACTTAGTTTAGACATAATAACTTGATGAAAAAGATAAGGACGGTTGAGCTTACAGCTTAGTTGTGACTGACAGGGTGTTTCATTAGCAAGTGTAAAGCCAAGGGTTTTTTCCCAACACTGTCATATTACAAACATACAAGAAAGTGAGAAATACCAAAGATAACATAGTGTTGAACATTGTTGAATTTCTTTTCTCAACATCTTCCTTGGCCAGGCAAACTTCACATTTCTAAAGCATCAATCATCTTGGTCCATGATGATTTTGTGTGTCATCTATGTCCATTTGTTTTCTTAAATGACATTAAAGCTCTAGATTATTGCTTCTGAAACTACTATTCATCCTCCCACACCCACCCCCCATTTTTCAAGATTACAGTGCTACAGAAGTACTTATTTGTGGATGAAATCATAACTGGGATCTTATTTATTTTCCCTGTATCCCATGTTTAGAATTGAATGAAATCAGACGCTATATGTGTGAAATGTCTAAAGTTTGTGCTGTGGTCAAGATGACAAAGCAAAAGGTCCTTATATATCAGAATATTTGAACCAGAATATTTTCCAGACAAATCCAATTATTATTCAATTGATTATCTGCCATTCTAGATAAGATTCTGGCATTCTGGATACACTAGTTTATAGAATAATATTTTGGAAATATCTAGAAAATATTTTCTGGCGATGTAATTAGTAATCCTTGAATTGTTTTACAAACACACATACACACACACAACCACACACATAAAGATGTATACAAGTAATTGTGGTGGCTATAAGAAGGTTTTCCTGTGTCACATATCCAAGAAGTTTCCTAGGAAAACTGGTGTCCTCTGCTAGAGCTTCAAGTATCTGAAATACTGAGCTAACTCTGTATGTACTAGTCACTTATTTAAAAATATTAGGCATTTTAATCTCAACCAAAAATAATTTTAATATGAGATTTTTAAAGGAAAATACTTTCTAAAGCAAATGATATTCAAATATTTATTTCAATTTATATTTTGATACATTATATATTAATATACAAATTAAATATGTATATTATATGTTTATATATAATATGAAAATTTTATTTTATATTTAATCCATATTTAGATTAATACAGTCAAAATTACCTCTTTGAAAAATATATTCATAATTTATATCATTATTATTATGCAAGGATTTGCCAACTGAAGACCTTTGAAAGACATGGTGAGCATAGTAATTTTATGTAACTGTGATTATATACTTGACATAATGTAGTCAAAAGATGTTTTTGTTTAGATCATTTATTATAGTGGCCCATTGCCGTAGAAATTTTTAATCTTGACTAGGGTTTCTATCCTGCCTTTGCCCATGTAGTTCCAGATAAAAGAACACATAACCTTTATATTTACATAAGCCTTTAACAGCACACGAGCTGGGCAGAATAACTTTCCTCTAAATAAGTAACATCTACGTTCCTATGATAATCCTCAGTTATTACTTACTACTTACTATATTTCATCTGGCCTGTCCTTAACTCCAACTGCCACTCAGGGCCACGTTTTCTTGACTTGTAGGCCATTGCAGCTTCTCCTTTCTATTCTTGGACCTTCTACCCCTGATTATCCTCTGACCATAGCCCTGGAAACCTAAACCCCACCTATGCTTGAGTTAGGGATTATGTTGTAAATCAAACCTTTTTTCCCTCTGACAATGAACAAGGAGAAAACAGAGATCATATCCATGATTCTAATATCTGTGTCAAGACTTCATCTTTACTGGCATAGTGTAATTTGAATAAATTCTACCTCCTAAGTGTAAATTTCACCCAGTAGCATTCTATGTTTATGGCAAGACTTTAGGATATGACTCCTTGAAGGACATCAAAATCATAATGGATGGACTACAGATAACCATTTTCTAATTCACTTGAACCATATAAACTTGTCTTTAAAAAATATTACTTTAAAAAAAGTTCTATATAAGTTCATAATTAATGGATATTATAATTTTGTTAAAGGTACTGTTTTACTACCAGAGGAACAAAGTAAGCACCAGTCTTACCCATCTGTGTATCCTGTGAGATATGATAATAACAGGCTTTGCAAGGCATGTTCACCCATGTAGTAGTGGCAAGAATCATCAGAAAATTAGCCAACTACTTTTGAATTGAATTTAAGCCATTTCCACTATAGGAAACTTATATCTGGCACTGTTCTTTAACCAAGAATCTGTCTGTAGACAAATCATAGAGTTGTGGTAGAAAAGCTACTTTTATTATTCTGCTAAGTCAATATAATATTAAACTAATTCTAAATGGTTTATCATTGTACACACTATGTAAAGTACCTCTTAATGCTCATCAGAGCAGGTTTTGTGTATAGCAGATGGTGATCAACAAGAGACCTCTTAACTGGCTAGGGTACAAAAAAGACAAAAGATACTTTAGAAATTTTAGCTCTAAAGGGAACATATGTACTGGACCTCTTTCTCAATCAACTTGGAGATTCAGCATATAGAGGAAAAAAGAAGGTGTACAAGCCAGAAAGAATGGGAAATTAAAAGAAAATTGTCTTCTGGACACAAAAGGTAGATACAATTATAACCTCAAAAAGTTTTGGCAAGATGAACATATTCTGTGCAAACCCAAATAATACCAATACCAACATGAAATGGGGAGCTAAATACTAAGTTTTACCCCTAGCTGAGGAGCTATTGGTAATTTTCTGTCATTTGGGAAGAATGCTAATTTTTGCTAAGAATACAACCTTAAAAACCAGACCATGCTGCTGTGAAAGGTCACATATCCAAGAGATTTTGGTCTCAGAAATTGATCTTGATGGGAAAGATAAACAAATAAACAACAACAACAATAAAACAGGAGACAAAGTTGGGTGGAAAGTAAAGGGAGTGGACCTAGAAACAGTTTGGATAAATAGTATATTATCAAAACTCACTGTACAAAATTTCAAAGAGCTAACAAAATAAGAATATGTGAAAAATATAAATACTAAAAATAAACCAAAATCTCCAATTGACCAAATAAAAAGAAAGACAATAGCCACTTAGTTATCTCATTAGATGCAGAAATGTTTTTTGACAAAAATCCCTATCTCTTCATGAAAGAGTTCTAGAGAGATTAGAGATATGACTCACATATCTCAATATACCAAGGGCTTTTTACAAGAATTCCAAAGCCAATACTAACTCAAATTGAAAAAACCTCAGAGCAATACCACTAAAATAAGGAATAAGACAAAGTTGTTCACTCTCTCAATATTTAGTCAACATACTCTTTGAAGTCTCTTCTAGAGCAGTAAGATACTGAAGGAGATCAAGATGATCTAAATGAGAAATAAAAGGTTAAAGTATATTTATTTGCAAATGACATGAGAGTATATAGAAAGACTCAAAAATTTCACTTTCAGCAATGTAGGTGAATCCAAAATTGACTCATGTAAATTGTGAGCTTTCCTATATACAAATAATAAACAGACTGAGAAAGAAATCAGGGAAACAACACCCTTTACAATAGCCTCAAATAATATAAAACATCTCAGGGTAACCTTAACTCAGTAAAGACAAGACTTGTATGATTAAAAACTTTGACATTACAGAAAGAAATTTTAGAATATTTTGGAATATGAAATAATTTCCCATGGTCATTGACTGGTAACATCAAACATAAAAATGGTCATCCTACCAAAAACAATGTACATATTCAATGAGATCACCATCAAAATTACAAGTCTTTATAGACTTGTAATTAGATATTGAAAGGATAGTTTTAAGTTTCACATCGAAACACAAAACACTAAGGATAGCAAAAACAATTCTGAATAATAAAAGAACTAGTGGAAGTTTTACTATCCCTGAATTATACCCACAGAGATATAACAACAACAATAACAAAACCAATGTATTAGCCAAAAAACAAACATACTGATAAATAAAGTCAAATGAAAGACCAAGACATATATCCATAAGTGGATAGACACCAAATTTTTGATAAAGAAGCCAGAAATACACAATGGAAAAAAGACAGAATATTTACCAAATTGTACAGGTAAAACTGGATGGCTGCATGTTAAAGAGTTTATATCAATACTGCTTTCACCATGTACAAAACATAACTTCAAATGGATTAAAACTTCAACTTACACTGAACCTGATAGAATAGAAAATGGGGAATAGCCTTGAATGTTTTTGATATATGAAAAGAATTTCTTAATGAAACTCTCCTAGTACAGCCACAAAGATGAACAATTAATAAATGATACCTCATGAAACTCAGAATCTTCTGCACACCAAAGAACACAGTCCTTTGGACAAAGTAGCAGCTTACAGAACAGGAAAAGATTTTTATATAACTAATATCTGACAGAAAGCTAATATTCAAAATAATTAAATAACTCTAAAACTAGATATCAACAAAACAACTCAATTTAAAATGAGATACATATCTTAATAGAGAATTCACAATTGATGATAATCAAATGTCTAAGAAACATATAAACAAATGTTCAATACCCTTCATGGAAATGCAAGTCAAAACCACCTGAAATTTCAAATACTCATCAGAATGACTAAGATCAGTTATAGAAATTACAGCTCATTGCTGTAATCTATTGCTGGACAAACTGCAAAGTGATATAGCAACTCTAGGGAGATCAATGTGTCATTTACTCAGCAATATGAGAATTGATCTATTTCTAGATCCAGCTGTACTATTCTTGCTCACATACCTAAAGGGTACTCCATAATACCAAAGAGAAACTTGCTCAACCATTTATTTTGCTGCTTTATTCATAAATGCCAGATGTTGGAAACAACCTCATATCCCTTGACATATGAATCAATAAAGAAAATATGATATATTTACACAATGGAATGTTACTCAGTCATTAAAGAATGAAATTTACAGGTAATGGATAAAATTAAAAATAGTAGTAGTAGTAGTAGTAGTAGTAGCAGTAATAATAATACATAAGTAAAAATAAATCTTTCCATGAAGTATCACAGACCCAGAAAGCCAATTATGATATTAATTTGCTTATATGTGAATGTTAGTTGTTTAATCATTGATAACTAAGCCAATTCATAAAATCACAGAGGATAATTATAGACCTGGATGATAAAGAAACAGACAGAGAGCTGGTCTGCTCCTCTGAAGACATCATATCCTGAGCCATTCTAGAGGAGCCACTCTACTCAGAGCAGTGAACACCTAGCTAGTCTGCTCCATGAAGACACCACATCCTGAGCCATCCTAGAGAAACCACTGCACTCAGAGCAGCAGGATTTCAGGATCCCAGGGGCGGCCTGAGTCCAGGAGTTCTTCCACCCAGGAGTTTAGGATCACAGGATCACAGAGACATATGGTCTCTGAGGAGTTCTGACACAAGCAAGATAACTGGAAAGACAGGGTCTAGTCAAGACATCGAATGCAGGTAGCAGTAGAGTTAACCAGATGGAGAAAGACAAGTGCAAGCACATAAGCATCAGAAATAAAAGTTAGTTGGCATCATCAGAACCCAGTTCTCCCACAATAGCAAGCTCTGGACACACCATCACACCGCAAAAGCAGGATTCAGAATTAAAATCACTTCTCATGATGATGATAGAGGACTTTAAGAAGGACATAAATAACTTCCTTAAAGAAGTACAAGAGAACACAGATAAACAGGTAGAAGCCCTTATAGAGGAAACACAAAAATCCCTTAAAGAGTTGTAAGAAAACACAACCAAAGAGGTGAAGGAATTAAACAAAACCATCCAGGATCTAAAAATGGAAGTAGAAACAATAAAGAAATCTCAAAGGGAGACTACCCTGGGGATAGAAAATCTAGAAAAGAGATCAGGAGTCATAGACACAAGCATCACCAACAGAATACAAGAGATAGAAGAGAGAATCTCATATGCAGAAGATACCATGGAAAACATTGACACAACTGTCAATGAAAATGCAAAATGTAAAAGGCTCCTAACCCAAAACATCCAGGAAATCCAGGACACTATAAGTAGACCAAACCTAAGGATAATAGGTATAGATGAGAGTGAAAATTCCCAACGTAAAGGGCCAGTAAATATCTTCAACAAAATTATAGAGAAAACTTCCCTAATCTACAGAAAGAGATGTCAATGAACATACAAGAAGCGTACAGAATTCCAAATAGACTAGACTAGAAAAGAAATACCTCCCATCATATAATAATCAAAACATCAAATGCACAAAACAAAGAAAAAAATACTAAAAAGCAGTAAGGGAAAGAAGTAAAGTAACATATAAAGGAAGACCTATAAGAATTACACCAGAATTCTCATCGAAGACTATAAAAGCCAGAAGATCCTAGACTGATATCATACAGACCCTAAGAAAACACAAATGCCAGCCCAGACTACTATATCCAGAAAATCTCCCAATCACTATAGATGGAGAAACCAAGATATTCCATGACAAAGCCAAATTTACACAGTATCTTCCCACAAATCTAGCACTTCAAAGGAGAATTGATGGAAAACTCCAAAACAAGGAGGGAAACTACAACTTAGAAAAAGCAAGAAAGTAACCTTCGAACAACCCCAAAAGAAGATAGCTACACAAACATTATTCCACATCTAATAACAAAAATAACAGGAAGCAACAATCATTTTTCCTTAACATTTCTTAACATCAATGGACTCAATTCTCAAATAAAAAGACGTAGACTATCAGACTGGATACATTAACAGGACCCAGAATTTTGCTGCATACAGGAAATGCACCTCAGTGACAAAGACAGACACTACCTCAGAGTAAAAGAATGGAAAACAATTTTCCAAGCAGATGGTCCCAAGAAAGAAGCTGGAGTAGCCATTCTAACATCAAATAAAATCGACTTTCAATGAAAAGTAATCAAAAAAGATAAGGAAGGACACTTCCTACTCACCAAAGGAAAAATCTACCAAGATGAACTCTCAATTCTGAACATATATGCTTCAAATGCAAGTGGATCCACATACATAAAAGAAAGTTTACTAAAGGTCAAAGCACACATTGCGCCTCACACCATAATAGTGGGGAATTTCAACACCCCACTCTCAGCAGTGGGCAAATCTTGGAAACAGAAACTAAACAGAGACACAATGAAATTAGCAGAAGTTATGAACCAAATGGATTTAACAGATATCTATAGAACATTTCATCCTAAAACAAAAGAATATACTTTTCTTCGCAACCCATGGTATCTTCTCCAAAACAGACCATATAATTGGTCAAAAAACTGGCCTCAACAGATACAAAAAGATTGAAATAATCCCTTGCATATGATCAGATCACCATGGACTAAGTCTAGTCTTTTTTTTTTTTTTTTTTTTTTTTTTTGTTTTTGTTTTTGTTTTTCGAGACAGGGTTTCTCTGTGTAGCCCTGGCTGTCCTGGAACTCACTCTGTAGACCAGGCTGGCCTCGAACTCAGAAATCCGCCTGTCTCTGCCTCCCAAGTGCTGGGATTAAAGGCGTGCGCCACCACCGCCCGGCCCGAGTCTAGTCTTTAATAATGACAAAAACAATTGAAAGTCCACTACATGTGGAAGCTGAACAATGCTCTATTCAATAATGACTTTGTCAAGGAAGAAATAAAGAATGAAATTAAAAACTTTTTAGAATTTAATGAAAATGAGGACACTTCATATCAAAACTTGTGGGACTCCATGAAAGCAGTGCTAAGAGGAAAAGTCATAGCTCTAAGTGCCTACAAAAAGAAACTAGAGAGAGCATACACTAACAACTTGACAGCACAACTGAAAGCTCTAGAACATAAAAGAAGCAAATACACCCAAGAGGAGTAGGCGTCAGGAAATAATCAAACTCAGGGCTGAAATCAACCAAGTAGATACAGAAAGAACTATACAAAATATCAACAAAACCAGGAGCTGGTTCTTTGAGAAAATCAACAAGATAGATAAACCCTGAGCCAGACTAACCAGAAGGCACAGAAATAGTATCTGAATTATTAAAATCAGAACTGAATAGGGAGACATAACAACAGAAACTGAGGAAATTTAAAAAAATCATCATGTCCTACTACAAAAGCCTATATTCAACAAAACTGGAAAATCTGGATGGAATGGACAGTTTTCTTGACAGATACCAGGTACCAACGTTAAATCGGGAGCAAATAAACCATCTAAACAGTCCCATAACCCCTAAAGAAATAGCAGCAGTCATTAAAAGTCGCCCTACCAAAAAAAAAAAAGGGGGCCAGGACCAGATGGTTTTAGTGCAGAATTCTATCAGACCTTCAAGGAAAACCTAAAACCAATTCTTTTCAAACTATTCTACAAAATAGAAACAGAAGGAACACTACCCAATTCGTTCTATGAAGCTACAATCACACTCATACATAAACCTCACAAAGACCCAAAAAAGAAAGAGAACATCAGACCAATCTCCCTTATGAATACTGATGCAAAAATACTTAATAAAATTCTTGCAAACCGAATCCAAGAACACATCAAAACAGTCATCCATCATGATTAAGTGGGCTTTATCCCAAGAATGCAGAGATGGTTCAATATTTGGAAATCAATCAATGTAATCCACTATATAAACAAACTCAAAGAAAAAAACCACATGATCATCTCATTAGATGCTGAGAAAGCATTTGACAAAATTCAACATCCCTTCATGGTAAAAGTCTTGGAAAGAACAGGAATTCAAGGACCATACCTAAACAAAAGTGACTCTGTGTAGAACCTCACCCTGAAAGTTGCTGAGGACTTCTGCCTTCTGCTATGTATAATAGCCTTTTTGAAACTTGATAATCCTGGTCTAGTAAAAACCTCATAATAAGCCTGTCAGGGACAACAATTGATGGCAATATCACAAGAAAACATAAGCCAAAACAAGCTAAGCAATGTTGCCCATCAAACACTGAAAGGTAATAATTGGATTATTAATAGCTTTTTAAAACTTCATTGGCTTTAGGAACATTTAGTAACTGATATGGATGAACAGCAGTAAGATGAACCATACCTACAGAATGCAAAAAAAAAAAAAAAAGGTATTGAAAAGACATAGGATTAATATGGGTCTCACCTTGTGAGTATATGCATGGTAAGTATTTGGATATTTTAGGGTGAAAGAAAAGCATTTGCAAGTTTAAGAATAGCATAAGGAAAAAAAATCTCATATGAATCAATGCACAGTGGATAGAAATTGAATAATACTTTGAATAAGCAAAAGACATCAGAAAAGAATAAGGAAAAAAATGATGAGTTTGCTTGAATATAGAAACTATACTTTCTTAATAGAACAAACCTAAAACCAGGTGACACCTATTCCTTTGGAGGGTAATTTTGTATTGATGATTATTTTGTCTATGTCAGTAGGTCAGTTAAAGAAATAAAGCATAATATCAATAATAGAGGCAATGAGTTTGAATCAATAGAATAAAAGATGCTGCAATGTATTTGGATGGACATGTCAGCTCTGGCGTCAAGGTGATGAAATGGCAGAACATTGAAGTTACAAATATTCATGATAGGGAACTGTTGTACTTATTTTAATACTTGATGTGAATTTGTAATATTGGACATTTGGTAATAGTGGTCTATAATAATGGTAGAGAGATTACGAATCTGGGTAGTATCAGAATACATATTGTAGGAACATTGATAAGGAAGATTGAAAGTAAAATAGAGACTGTGGAACATCAAATAAAATTAATCAACATGAAAGATAAGTGAGAAAAAGAATAGCTAAGAAAAATTCTTATGCATTCATTTGGCAAGTTATAAAGAAGAAACCAATGACCATAATTATTTAAAAAAAATAGTTCTATTAATATGTAAGAGTTGACCTTAGTAAGTAAAATAGTTTTAGTCAACCTAAAAGAGTTTTCATTACATCCATGGTTAAAAAGTTCAGAGTCATTCCTATGTCTCTCTTCTGAAATCTCATCAGTGTCCGTCTGTTTGCCTGGCTGTCTGTTGTTTTCTCTCTATCTATATATTCATGTAGCAGAAAGTCATGTGGTAAAATTGTGACTAAATTTTCTTATTTTTATAACAGTTTACAGTATGGTAAAATATTATCTTGCAGCTTAGATTTCTGCATACTGTTTTGAATATTTATTCCATTGATGCAGTCTATTTGCCAAAGACTAGAGTTTGAATATTCTTATTTTTAAATTTAGTTTCATAGAAAAAAGAGAGATGAGAAATTGTTGGCCATTTAGGAGAAAGAAATATAGTGCATATTGGAGTTTCAGTAAGAATGTTCCCTATCTGTTCCTGTATTTGAATGTTTAATCTATAGTTAGTGGCACTTAGGGAAAGATTAAGAGGTATAACTTTAGAGAAAGTATGGCACTATGGTCAGGACTGAGGTTTCAAATATCCACCCCCACCTGCCTACTATCCTTGGATCCTAGAGGGATCTCTTTGCTGCTTTCTTAAAGTTTTGATTGAGCATTCAGTTTTTCCAGTAGCTATGCCTTTATTCTGGTAAACAGTTCAAACTCCCAGAACCCTAGCCTAATTAAACACTTTTTCTTATAAGTTGCCTTGGTAACAATGTATTATAATGACAATAGATAAGTAACTAATATACCACACTAGTAAGATTAAACAGACTCTTAAGAAAACAAAATTTTTATAAAATATACAAAGCATGATCTCCCTATGTTCTGAGTTTAATGGCAACTTTGGTATTTCACACTCAGTTAAGAATACAATTTTTAATGAAATGTAATCTAGGGCCTTTTAAATTTAAACTAAATATCAAGAATTGTAATAGAGTGAGATCCTCCCTTAGTTCATTTTCATTCAAATAATCAAATTATTTTATTTTACTAAACTTAAGAATAGTCAAATAACCAGGTTATTATAAATATAAAAATTATAGAATAGACCTGAAGTATGAGAATACAAAATAGTTTGACATAGTCTTACAGCTTTAGATACTTGATCTTTATTACATTTTAGCTATATTAATCCTGAGTTTGATGGTCCTGGAAGCTTTTCAGTTCTTTATGTCAGTGTCCACATTTTCTACTATTACAAGTATAACAAAGGCAAAGTAATAGTTTTGTCCATGTCTTAAGATACAATTTTTTGACCTTCTTTCCAGCCCACTTCCTCAGTCTGGACAGAACAGTGACCTGGCCAATACCTGCCCAAACACTGCAGTCTGCATGCATTCCAGGAGATCTGCATTGACCAAGGACATAGGTGAGATTTAGCCCAAATACCCATGGTAGCTGTAATGCTCAAGCATCCCAGCTGACTAGGAACTTACTCCTTCTACCTCATCCCACCCCAGCTCCACATTTCTTCCTGCCCTCTTCCCCACTCAGGCCAGACCAATGACCCAATACCTGCCCAAATGTTACAGCCGGGAAATCTCCTAGAACCTGATGTAAATCTCCTGGAAATCAGCCTAGGAAATCTCCACAGTAACCAAGGGTGCAGGCGGCCTGCTTTAGCCAGAGACACAGGGAGCCCACCATAACCACAGACAACACTGTGTACTTCCAAAGAGACTAGCACTAACTCTGGTAACAGAACTCTACCTGCCTCCAAGGAGAGCTGTTCCTATCAGAGACACCCAGGCCAGTTAACACTAGAGAGAACCACATGGCCAGAAGCAAGAACAAGAATATAAGCAACAGAACCTGATGTAATTGGCACCATCAGAATACAGTTCTTCCACCACAGCAAGCCCAAGGCACCATAAACACTCAGGAAAAGCAAGTCAATGACCTAAAATCCTATCTTATAAAGATAATAGAAGATTTTAAGGAGGATATAAAGAATTTCTTTGAAGAAATACAAGAAAATACAGGCAAACAGGTAGAAGCCCTTAAAGAAGAAACAAATAAATTCCTTAAAGATATACAGGAAAATATAATGAGGCAAGTAAAGGATGGTAACTACACCCCAGAAAACTCAAGAAACTAAACATTTCACAACAAAACCAAAGAAAGAAAATCATACACACATAATACCATTTCTGCAACAAAAATAACAGTAACTAACAATCATCTGCCTTTAATAACTCTCAACATCAATGGATTCAATTGGACAATAAAAAGACACAGAGTATCAGACTGGATATGTAAACAGAATGCAGCATTCTGCTGGATACAAGACACATATCTCAATAACAAAGGCAGACACTACCTCAGAGTAAAAGTCTAGAAAAAAGTTTTCCAAGCAAAGGGTCCCAAGAAACAAGTTGGAGTAGCCATTTTAATATCCAATAAAACACTTTTAACCAAAAGTTACCAAATGAGATGGGAAAGTGCGCTACATACTCATCAAAGGAAAAAATCCACCAAGATGAACTCTCAATTCTGAACATCTATGCACCAAATGCAAGGGCACCCACATACATAAAAGAAACTTTGCTAAAGCTCAAAATGCATATTGAACCTCACACAAAAATATTGGGAGATTTCAACAACACATGCTCACTAATCAACAGGCCACTGAAATAAAAACTAAACAGAGACACAGAAAAACTCATAGAAGTTATGAATCAAGTGGATTTAACAGATATCTACAGAACAGTTTACCCTAAAACAAAAGATTATACCTTCTTCTCAGCACCTCATGGTACTTTCTCCAAAATTGACCATTTAATTGGACATAAAACAAGCCTCAGCAGATACAAGTATATTGAATTAATTCCATGTATTCTATGGGATCACCATAGACTAAGGCTGGTCTTCAATTACAACAAAAAACAACAGAAAGCCCACATACACATGGAAGCTGAACAATTCTCTACTCAATGATAACTTTGTCAGAAAAGAAATGAAGAAAGAAATCATGTTTCACAATAGCTACAAATAGTATAAAACATTTTGGTGTACCTCTTACCAAGCAAGCAACAAAAACTTCAAATCCACCCCCCCCAAGAAAGAAATCTAAAAAGACCTCAAAAAATGGAAAGATCTCCCATGCTCATAGTTTGGTGAAAATGGCCATACAACCAAAAACAATCTACAGATTCAATTCAATCCCCATTAAGATCACACAATTCTATACCTATATGGAATGAGCATTTCTCAACTTCATATGGAAAAACAAAAAACCTAAGGTAGCCCAAACAATTTTCAATAATTAAAGAACTTCTGGAGAATCACTATCCTGACCTCAAGCTGTACTACAAAGACATAGTGAAAAACAAAACAAAACAAAACAAAACAAAACAAAACAAAACAAAAAAAACCCCACACACCTGGTATCAGTACAATGATAGGCAGATAGATCAATGGAATAGAATTGAAGACCCAGAAATAAATCCACACACCTACAGATACTTGATCTTTAACAAAGAAACCAAAAACATACAATGGAAAAAAGAAGGTATATTCAATAAATGGTGCTGGTCTAACTGGTGGTCTGCATGTAAGAGAATGAAAATCGATCCATATTTATCACCTTGCATAGTCAAGTGTGTCATGGACCTCAACATAAAACTGCATACATTGAATCTAATAGAAAAGAAAGTGGGAAAGAGCTTCAAAATCATTGGAACAGGGGGAAATTTATTGATGGCTCTAGGATCGATAATTGATAAATGTTCAAGAAACTGAAAAGCTTTTGTACGGTGAAGACACTGACAACAGGACAATTGGCAACCTACAGATTGGGAAAATATCTTCACTAACCCTACATCCTTCAGAGGGCTAATATCCAAAATATATAAAGAACTGAAGAAGTTAACCTCCACTTACCCAAATGTCATAATAAAAAAAAATGGGGTGCAGAATTATACAGATAATTCACAAAGGAAGAAACTTTGATCATTAAGAAGAATTTAAATAAATGTTCAAAGTCCTTAGATATGACAGAAATGAAAATCAAAATGACCCTGAAACTCCACCTCACACCAATCACAATGCATAAGATCAAAACCACAAGTGACAGTACATGTTGGCAAGGATGTAGAGAAAGAAACCCCTCCTCCATTTCTGGTGGGATTGCAAACTGGTACCTCCACTCTGGAAATCAATCTGATGGTTCCTCAGAAAACTGGAAATGTACTTACCTTAAGACCCAGCTATACCACTCTTGAGCATACATCCAAAAAAAAGCCCACCATACTACAGGGACATCTGCTCCTCCACGTTCATAGAAGGCTTATTTGTAATAGTCAGAAGCTGGAAACAACCCTGATTTCATTTTCTCATTCTGTCACTTAGTCCAGAGCTATATCTGTTTGATGTGTGGTCCTTTACTCTTGAATGATAAATATTGGCCCCCAAGGCCTGATTGCCCCCAAGGAAGAGAAAAATCCATAGGCAGACACAGGTGATGCTGTGTAACCTTGCCCCCAATGTTATCCCTGATAGGTGACTATATAGACTGTAGGCTAATATGCCTATAGCCTATAGATAGGTGGAGTTTTGTTTTTCAGGGCTAAGGGTCTGGGGAGAGAACCACAGGGACGAACAGAGAGGGTGGGAAGTGAAGAGAGGGTGGGAAGAGGAGAAGATGAGATGGGTTAGTTGAATCATAAAATATGGCCACAAGAGCTGGCCAATTGGAGTTAAGAGCTGGCGAGATGGAACATGGCAAGATATAGTTTGGAGTTATTGATGGAGAAGTAGATTCTAATAGCTTAGAGGGTAAATATCTGTCAAGATCTAGCTGATTAAGGTACATTATAAATACTAAAGTTGTATGTCTTTTATCTGGGAACTGAATGATAAATAGTGGGGTAGAAAACCCATTTGCTATTAAATAATTAATACAACAACTGTCAGAATGAAGACATTAGAGGCCCTTACTTGTGAGATACTTGCTTTGTGGGATTCAAGATATTCTTAGTGATTGATTCACCTGAATCATTTCAGCATCAAACACCATGCCAGTCCTATTTTATTTGTTATTGTTGGTTTTGGAAGTGGTTATTTTTAGATTTTTTTTTTTTTTTTTAATTTTAAGGGGACTTCAGAGACACTGAGATTGCAGTTACAGATAGTCGTGAGTGGCATAAGGTAGGTGCTATGATCAGTGTTCTGAGTACGGGTCCCTGTAAAAGCTTTGTATGTTCTTACATCCACTCTTATAATTGTGCCATCATTCCATGTTAAATGTTTTATAATAAGGTTTCTTCTGACCAGTGTAAACCTATCTTTTCAATCTTGATTCACATCTGTATTTGGTAAGTTTCTGTCATGACTGGCAGAAAAGAACTTTAAATATGTGTACATATTTGTATACATATGTATATACAAAGTCTATATAAAGAAATTTGTTCATATCATTTTCCTCTTCTGAGGTTTTATACCCTAAATACACTCATCTCTTTTGGCTTAGAAAAGCCATATCCGTGTTCAAGATTTTTCTCTGATTCATTCAGCTGATATTTATTGGCACAGGTTCAGCCTTAGACAGGATCATAATTATGCACTGTTTTGACATGATCATGAATTGATTTCTTTTGTTTTCATTTTCCCCACCACATGGGGTATAAATTTTAAAAATAACTTCCTTCTCTATTTTTCAGAATGCTGGATGAGATAAGAGGAAGTAGTCATTTTTCTATGACACTGGAGCAATTTTTGAAATATAGAGAACTATGGATAAATGCTTACATTCTCAAATAGATTTGTATATACATAAGCATATGATGAGAGTGCATTGTATGTTTTGTTAATCTAAGGAAATGAAGAAAGATAAAAAAATGTCAGAAAGAGTAGTATCATTTTGCAAGCACAATTTTAAGATATATTTTGCAAAATCTAGGAGTTATAGATGAATAGCTCTAATATTTCTGGCTAGGGTGACAAAAATTACAGAAAACCACAAGCAATGAAGTTAGATTTTAAGCCACCATAAAATATATTAATTAATGGAATTCCATAATTTGCAGGTTTGGGTGTAGTTTTAGCCAGCAAAGACTTTTGAAGATGATCTCTAACTGGAGAAACAGACCATGTGCAAATGCCATGAAGGCCAGCTCTGCCTGAGGGAATCTTTCTAACACATAGTTACATTTTGAATCAGGTGAAAAACTGTGCCATGGCTTTATCCCTCTGATATTTCAGGCCTGTAACCATGATAGTGTTCTTAGAGAGACTGAATCATGACAAGAAGGGAAACTACAACCTAGAAAAAGCAAGAAAGTAATCTTCCTACAAACTCAAAACAAGATAGCTACACAACATAATTCCACCTCTAATATAAGAATAACAGGAAGCAACAATCATTTTTCCTTAATATCTCTTAAAATCAACGGACTCAATTCCCCAATAGAAATTGTCTAAAAGGTCAAAATTAATAGAGGAAGAACAAGCACACCTTCTTTCAGAACACACCTCTCCACAACTTAGCTTCTGGGATAAATTAACTCTAGATTTTTGTCATCTCTGTTTAAGAAAAATATTGAAGAACTCTATACTATCATCTTACACAAACACACACACACACACACACACACACACACACACACACACACCAAAATGTTCCGATTTATGCAGACAGTCTTAGGACTGCTGTCATCTATGGCAAAATAAATTTTCCTTTAGCTAACTTGAATCTTTAAGATTAGATCACATGACAAGACAAATGACTAAAGATACATAAAAATTTATGTTGTTCTTGAGGCTTGATTTGTTACCCATAAAAGAACTATGTTTTTGTTCCTAAGTAACAAGGTGAGTTAATGAATTTGTTCTTAGAAAAAGTACATCAAGGAAAGAGCAATGTAGTAAATTATATTCATGATTTAAAATATACTCAATAAACCTGATCATTACATTAAAATATCTATAAGAGCATAAGGCAAACTGGTATGGAAGACACTGCTATATGAAATTCCAACTAACTTAAATGGTTCATGCTGTTTTATTTAGTGTGCATCAGTTTTAAAAACCACTAATTTATAATCATGTATAGTCCATCCATTTGGTAGTTCAAGGTAGGAAAGGACAATGGAATGTAAACATCTCACAACATTGAGGGAGTTGAATTTAGTGTCCATTATTTTAATGACACAGGGAAAAAGGATAGGTAGATAGATGACCATGCTTTTAAAATACCATTTTATTTGCTGTCATATTGAAAGTCTCCAAGTGTGTAGGATCCAATTCATTTCTTTGCTTTGGCAACTTCTTCTGTTAAGATTTTTCAAGTTTTCCTTTTTATGAGAAGTAATAGGCCATGATTCACCTGGATGGGTTTTGATAGTGTATTACTAAAGTCAATATTAAGTCTTATTTGAGCCCCATGGATGGTTGGTTCTATTTATCCACAAGTGCCACTTCAGAGTGGTTTGGATGCTAAACGGGTGGATTATTTCTGCTTGCTAAACTTTCTCAAGTCAGTGAATGCTCCATTAACTTCTTGGAACATATTACTCACTCTTCCCAGAACCTAAACTGAAGTCGTCCAGAGTTCCATTTCATTTGCTGAATGATGCTCATTCAGTTTTTATTGTCATGGTGTTTAATTGTTGGAAAAATCTATTCATTTTCTTTATCAAATACTATTATTGTTCATCCAGACTATTTCACTCTTTACATTTGCTCATTCTCTTTACTTTATCCATTAATAAATTATAGATGTGTCATACACACGCGCGCGTGCACACACACACACACACACACGTATCTGCATTTAATGAAAGTCATGGTTTACAAATTGTATTTCCATAATACAAGTGAATACAAGAATTTAGAATTTTTATATTAATTCCTTTCTTATCAGATTTACATTAATGCATTCACCTTTGAATAAGAAACTGATATTATGTTTCATGAATATTTTTCTGGAAACTATTACCTGGTGCATTTATAATTGCCACTTCTATAATCATGCCATTTTTCTATGAAGATATTATAGTTGAGGGACTGAAATTCCTCAACTACAAAAGACTGTACTATTCATTCAGTTTTCTCATCATAACAGAGAAAGCTTTTCCTCCTTGTATTTTTGGTACATATGAATATGAAGTTGGAATAAAGAGCATGTTTAAGAATAGTATTTCTAGAAAAATAAGAACATAAGCACATTTATAGTTTCATTATAATGGAATTGTCAATACATGTGTCATTTGCAATGTTTACACATTTATGTATTAACTCAGCTTTATCAATAAGAATGTGTGGCATTTAAGAGGAAATCAAGGTTATTAATACTGAAGCCAATACTAACAGTAAGGAAATAATAAAAGACTCATTTTTTTCTGTCTACTTCAACTGACACCTTCATTTTTTTTGTTTAGTATAATCTGGAAAGATGGATTTTGCAGTACATGTGGTTCCTGTGAATAACAAACTTACATTTTTATTTCTCTGTAAAAGAAAGGAAATATTTTCCATAATAGTCTAGCCACATTTGCCCCAAACCTTGTTTACTTGAAGATGAAGTGATGTAATCCCTCCAGAACTTCCCACTGCAGGTAAGTAGCTTTAACATATTCCAGATTCATATATAAACTGAAGAAAGGAAGAGTAACATATAAAATTAGATTCCAAATTTAAGGAAAAAGATTAATGATTATCACATACATACTGTTCCTTTAACCTTTACAGTTTCAAGAAAATATTAAATATTTTTTCTAGTTATACTCATGTTTAGCTACAACTTTCTTTTTAACATTGGCTAGGTTCTATTATTGCTAGCCTTTATTTCTATATGCTATATCTCCCTAAACCCACCTGGGTTTAGTCTTCCTTAGAGCACTCTATGAATCTCCCTCCCTTGGCTAACATATTTCTTGTAAAATTGGTTTCTTAGCCAGACTGCTAACATCCACCAATCATGAGTTGACAGATTTTGTTGTTCTGTAATAGTTTGGCAGTATTACATGTATTCTACTCAACATGTGCTGTTACAACAAAGTACAATAATCTAAACCACACAAATGAAGTAAAGTCTTTCATTTCTTGTGCACATTTCTGCCACACTTAGTGACTAATAAGAGTCCATATAGCCATCTTGTTTTATATCATTACACAAAAGAAAAGCAAATCTAATCTAATCTAATCTAATCTAATCTAATCTAATCTAATCTAATCCAATCCAATCCAATCCAATCCAATCCAATCCAATCCAATCCAATCCAATCCAATCTAATCTAATCTAATCTGTTTTTAGAGACATGCATCCCATCATAGGCCTCTACTTAGATGACTTCATTACATTGTAAAGGCCTTCATCTTAAAACCATGATCCTGGGGATAATGTTTTCAACACATGGTTCATAAAGCTTGTAGTACACTGTTTCTATCCCACTAAATTATTGTCCTTCTCACCTTTAAAATATATTTATTCCATCTCAATATCTATAATGATTTGACCTATTGAAATATCAACTGAATGTATAAAGCCCAATCTGTCTTCTAAATATTTAAATCACATATATGTACTTTGTAGCTTATAATTCTTCCTCTAGTAATTTCTTTCCAAACCTGTATTATAAATTCAAGAAATCTATGTGTTTTTAAAGTATAGTGGTGGCATAGGACTATAGGACAGGCATTCCCATCTGATGTATAATAGAATATAAAAGACTAAGAATGCCTAGTTAAGTATATAACCAACAACTTAGTAACATCAAAACCAGAGGCTCAAATACAACCAGTTGTTCTTTGGCTTAATCTTGTCTGCAGGTCCACTGAGTGTTTTATAGGGAAGATCTAGCATTTACTAGTTTTCTGCCTGATTCCCATGTTTCAGTCTACTGGCTGACTAAAAATTAAATAAAATTAAATAAGATATTACATATAAATTCTATACCATAGTTTCTGACATATAATGAAGGTTCTGATACTAAAGTCTGATTACATAATTGCTTCTTGATTTGGCCATTAAAGGAAGCCAAAAACCACTTGCTGGGAGGAAGGGACAGGTGCAACTTCTGGGTGTCAGGAGGAAAAAGAGATGCAAGGAAAGAGAAGGGGTTTTCAGCCAGGCTTTGGAAGGAGTAGCACTAAATAGTCATGTAAGATCTCGGGAAAGGCATCTGGGTTCTTTCCAGTTACTGGCTATTATAAATAAAACTGCTATGAACATAGTGGAGCATATGTCCTTGTTATATGTTAGAGCATCTTCTGGGCAGCTTTATTTATAGCCAGAAACTGGAAAGAATCCAGATGCCCTTCAACAGAGGAATGGATACAAAAAATGTGGTACATTTACACAATGGAATATTACTCAGCTATTAAAAACAATGAATTCAAGAAATTCTTGTGTAAATGGATGGAACCAGAAAATATCATCCTGAGTGAAGAAACCCAATCACAAAAGAACATACATGATATTCACTCACTAATTATTGGATTTTAGCCCAGAAGCTTGAAATACCCAAGATTCAAATCACAGACCACATAAAGCTCATGAAGAATGACGACCAAGTTGGGGCGGGGGTTCAGTCCTTCATAGAAGGAGTAATGAAATACTCAAGGGAGCAAATATGGAGACAAAGTACAGGACAGAAACTGAAGGAGGGGCCGTCTGCAGACCTTTCCACCTGGGTATCCATCCCATGTGTAATCACCAAAGGTAGATGTTGATGTGGATGTCAGGAAGTACATGCTGACAGGAGCCTGATATAGCTGTCTCCATAGAGTCTGCAAGAGTCTGACATATTCAGAGGCAGATGTTCACAGCTAACCATTAAACTGATCATGGGGTTCCCAATAGAGAAGATAGAGTGAAGACTGAAGGAGTTGAGAGGATTCACGACACCATGAGGAAAGCAACAATACCAACCAACCAGAGTCCCTAGGGTCTAAACCACCAGCCTGGGAGCGCTTAGGGAGGGACCCATGGCTCCAGCTATATATGCAAGGAGCTATATATAAGTGGGAGAAGAGATCCTTGGTCCCATGAAGGCTGGACATCGTGGGGGGGTACTCAAGGGTGGGGAGGTGAGGTACGGGGGAGGGTGGGGTACACCATCATAGAGGCAAGAGGAGTGGGAAAGGGATAGGGAGTTCCTGGGAGGGAGGCAGGAAAATGGGGCAAGGGGAAAACATCTGAAATGTAAATAAAATTTCCAAAAAAAAAAAAAGATCTCGAGAAAGCTAGAAGCATTGGTCACCTGCGAATAGCCAATTAGGTTAGTGAAGGCTAGCTGATAAAGGGTAGGTTGATAAATTTAGGGCAGAAGATTCTGTGGCTGCAATTGTGTTAGTAGTCTAATTCTAAAGTAATAAAGCTGCCTGAGTATTATTCATCTGCAGAGCAAAGGTGGATAGAGAGAGAAGCTGGTTGGTGATGGCAGCTTGGTGAAGCTAAGCCAGGGGAACAAAAGGAAACCTGGAGGGGCCAGGGAGACAGCAGCAGCTCTATGGTAGCAGCATCAGAGCTGGTAGTTTGGTGAAGCTAAGCTAGAGGAACAAAAGTGAGTCAGTGGAGCTTCAGGGCAAGCTGGGAGTGGGGATGGAGGTAGCTGATCTTGGAGCTAAGCCAAAAGGAGTTGGAGCAAGAGCCCTAGCTCCCTGGAAAGGTGGTAGCATGCTTTGAAAATTACATACAACACTATAACTGTACAAATAAGTTATTCTTATTTATATTATTAATATTTATTAAAATATTTATATAGATATACCAAAACTATACTTAAAAATCTGAATGTTTTTCTTCTGATAATTTTTAGTCAGAATGCATTATTTGTTTTTTAAAAACTTATTATTTTTTTAAAATTGGATATTTTATTTACAATTCAGATGTTATCCCCTTTCCCCATTTCCTCCCCACCCAGAAACCCCCTATCCAATCCCCCCTCCTCCTGATTCTAAGAGGATATGCCCCATCCACCTACTCCTATCTACCCGCCCTCAAATTCTCCCACATTGGGGCATCCAGCCTTCAGGGATTTCCTCTCCCACCTACGCCCAAAAAGGCCATCCTCCCCTACATATATACAGCTGGAGCCATGGTTCCCTTCCTATGTACTCCCAGACTGGTGGCTTAAAACCTGGGAACTATGGTTGGTTGGTTTTGTTGCATTCCCCATGGGGCCACAAATCCCTACAGCTCCTTCAGTCAGTCTTCTCTCTCACTTCTCCATTGGGAACCCCATGATCAGTTCAATGGTTAGCTGTGAGCATTCGCCTCTGAATATGTCAGACTCTGGCAGACCTCTGAGACAGCTAAATCTGGCTCCTGTCAGCATGCACTTCCTGGCATCGGCATCAGCATCTGTCTTTGATAACTGCACATGGGATGGATACCCAGGTGGAGAAGTCTATGGAAGGTCCCTCCTAAAGTTTCTGTCCCACACTTTGTCTCCATATTTGCTACCATGAGTATTTTGTTACTCCTCTTAATCTCAAGAGAATCTATTCACAACTATTATATTCATATATTCTATTATAGAATTTCATTCTAATGAGAATATTAGTGGTAAATAAATAAAAATAAAATGCTAAACTTCAAGTTTATAAGAACAGATTACTTGTGTAAGTTACATTCTGTTTGAAATAGACACATTTAGCAGTAATAAACAATCATTCATTTTCTAATGATGGAATTGGGATTAATAAATGTCTCTGTTATAATACATAATCATGAAAATATTTGGTTTCCTCTTAATGCCTGAATTTTTATTTGAAATATTTTCATACTATATTTTTTGATTAAATTCATTGCCCTCCTCAACTACTCCCAGATCCTCCAAATCTCCCTATCAGCACAGATTCATGTTCCTTTTTTCCATTTTTAAAATGTCTTTGTGCTAATTTGTTTTCAGCTGGTGACAAACTATTGCATATGACATTATATATTTTGTACTTATGTATGTGTTAGATTTCTCACTTCAAATTTTTCAAAGGAGCATAATTTTAAAGTATAAGATAAAAAATCTTTTCAAGTACATAAAGGTATAGCACAAAAATTATACATATGTGAAACAATAAATAAAGGCTTTTTGGAACAGTGTGTCTAAAACCAAGATTGCCTTGGGCACAAAAAAGTGTAAAATGACTTGCATATTTCTCCACTTCTGTAGTTATAAAATTACCAGAAATGTTCATAAGTTGAGTTCTTAGAATCTAGTATTAGAATTAAAGTTTTATTAGAAATTTACTTAGAAATTTAAATAATATGAAATATCAAATTTATGAAAAATACAAGTAAATACATAGATTAAAGTAAATCATTTATCTCATGTTGGTTTATTAATATAATAGGTGTGAAAATTTGATTATCTCTGAAAATATGTCAGTAGTTTCTTGTGTTTAAGTAAATTTTCTATATGAGGTTTCCCCAAGAATCTACTGATGATGGCAGAGATTATAGGACTGCCCTCTGACAAAGTATAATGTTCCCAAAATACAAGAAAAATAGAGTTCATGTTGATAAATCTGAGGTTTATGATTTAACTCATTGGAATAAATTATATAATGGAACTAATTTCACAGCATAACCTCAAGAAGTTGTAAGACTTTTGGGTCTTCGGGTTTCAGTTTGAATTGAAGATTAAAAGAACCCCACTGTCCCAGGACACATACCCCAGGAGGGGCACATTCCTTAGTCAGAGGACATTTGCTGGATTAACATTCAGAGGTGGAAGGGAGAGGCTGCTTAACATTCCTCAGACCGTGGGGGAGGGAACCCACCTGCAGGTGAGAAAGGGTGAGAGTAAGTAGACAGACAAGGGAGGTCCTTGCCACCTCATTCCCCAAAGACCAATCAGTTTAAAAGTCACACTGTTCTGCCAATCATATTGTGTGTAGTCACTGTTTCTCTGTTCTACCCCCTAGACCATATAAAAGCAATTCTTAGCTCCAACTAGGGGTTCTCTCTTCTTGCTTGCATGCGAGGGAACCCCAGTATACTGGAATCATTAAGTCTCTTGCTGGTTGCATCAATATTGGTGTCTCGTGAGTCATTGGGTGGCTGTAGGCTTGAGTAGGGGGTCTCCCTATCTGGGGGCCTTTCAAAGTCAAACATTTGTTGATATAAAAATAAACAACACATGGCATAACAATTTAATATATCATTAAACATTTTGTTTTTCAACCTAGAAACTTATAATCTTTAAAATGAAATAAATTATTCTTTCTGCTTAAGTAATCATTTTAAAAGGTTTATTAAGCTCACACAGACACCTGTCTGGCTCTGACCTCCCCCTGACATCCAGAGAAGACTTGTGAGACACAGAAGTATCCTCATTCCCTGTGGGGTGCTACAGGGACCCCAAGTGTTGGGATGGAAACCAATGGTGGAATGATGGATGTCTCAGCAGGCCCATGCCGAGGCATCTCTTCCTACTGATGGACTAGCCACATGACGCTATAACCAGAGAATGGAGTTTATTCAGGGCATGGGGAGGGGAGCCAGGAGGGTAAAGAGGCAGAGAGAGAGAGAAAGAGAGAGAGTGAGAGAGAGAGAGAGTGAGAGAGAGAGAGAGAGAGAGAGAGAGAGAGAGAGAGAGAGAGGTAGAGGCCAGCCATGACCACGTGGAGAAAGGGGAAAGGGGGGAGGGGGCAGACAAAACCTGCAGGCTGAGAGGTCAAGGGAGCAAGAGAGCAAGAGAGGGAGGAGGGGGCAGGCAACCCCCTTTTATAGTGGGCAGGCCTACTTGACCGTTGCCAGGTGGGCGTGGAGTTTAGACAGAATACTTACATTCCCCCATTTTGGTTTAATTATAAAAGAAAGATTAGAAAGAGGTATGGGATTGAACAGGTTTCATGCTAAGAGAATCTGGGGTGGTAAACAGGCAGAACACATGGAAGGAATATAATGAAGGTAGGTAAATAGTAGAACATATAGGATTTTTCCATTCACCAGACTGCAGGCAGTATGTGTTAAGACCCTTTAAGTGGCTAATTTAGTCTGTTATCTAGAGGATACTGGATTTAGACCTTATTCCAAATGCGTATAAATTTTGAAGGCCTCAATTCAGGCTCTAATCTTAAAGATTTGAGGCTTTTCAGTAGACAACCCAGTGGGGTGTCTGCTGGTACAGACGAAGATGATGCACCCTTTGTGAGACTTGGTCGTTATCAACCTTCAATCAGCGTCCCAAGAGAAATACTGATAACGAGAATCTAGCACAGGACAGGTAGTCCGGTCGTTACGGGTATATCTGGGGGCTATGCGGAGCTCTTGGAGTCCACCAGAAAATAGCTACCTGGTACCAGGGTTTGAAACAGCTGCGATAGCTGGGGGGAGCTATTTCCGAGAAGAAATCACGCAATGGGCCAAAGTCATAAGTCGTAGGTCGGCTAGAGGCCAGTCATATGAACTGGGGCAATGGAAAGCCAACCCTTTAGCCTGAGAAGCATTGGCCAGGCGCTCCCGGGTGTCTAGGGTCCCTCCCACCAAGTGGAAACTCCTTACCAATTAATAAGCCAGTGTGTGTGTTTTCGAGTGTATATGGTCTGGTAACAGGAAAGTGTGGAACCATGGGGTTGCAATCCTGTCTGGCCCACTAGCCTATGTGGCAGAACACCACGTGGGGAGGGGGTGGCACAACTCACGTAGTGGAAGTTTTACAGCAGGCAGGAATGGTGGCGGAGTTACTGCAGTGCAGGTGGTGACTGGCAGAGGCTGGAACAGAGCTGCTAAGGCTGTGGCAGAGATCACAAGTGGAGTCGTGGGAGCCAGGAGGCTGGCAGGCTCACACCAGCGGATGTTAAATTACATGCCTGGTGACGGCTGGTAGTAGCAGATGAAGTCCACGTGGTGTAGCAGCAGTGGGAGCAGTGGAGGTGGAGCTGCAGCAGGCCACATGGCGTTGGTCTCACACCTGTCACGGCAGCCATCTGGATTGTTAGCAGCTGCACTGGTCTCGAGGTTCCCCAAGTCTTCATATCCCAGGTTTTGGCACCATTGTTAGATTTTCATTGCAGCAGCTTGGAACAGATAACGCCAGGCCAGACGGTTCCATGAAGGGAAAGGGTTTATTTAGGGCAGAGGGAAGAGATTGAAAGGAGAGAGCAAAGAGGTAGAGGAGTAGAGGCTGGCCATGACCACGTGGAGAGAAGGGGAAGGGAAGAGGAAAGGGGGGGCCTGCAGGCACATGGGTCAAGGGAGCACGAGAGCAAGAGAGGAAGGAGGGTGCAGACAACCCCTTTTATAGTGGGCAGGCCTACCTGGCGTTTGCCAGGTAACTGTGGGGAGGAGCATACCTGGCTGTTGCCAGGTAACTGTGGAGGTGGAGTTTAGACAGAATACTAACACCAAGAACAACCTGCTTAGACTCCTCACAAATCTTTTGCCAATCATGTCCACCTGGAGTACAGCTAAGAAAGGAGTTTTGCTAGTATCAGATAAAGCCAGATGGATAAAAGATAACGTAAGAACAGTCAACAAGAGTCAGGGCAATATGGCACCACTTCAGCCCAGCTATAGCAAGCTTTGGATATCCTAACAAAGAGAAATCAGGAGAAGATGACAAATCTGATCTTCTAAAGAAAATAGAAGCATGTAAAGAGGAAGTGAAGGAATATCTCCAAGAAATACAGGAAAATACAAACAGGTGAAGAAAATTAAAAAACTGTCCAAGAACTGAAAATGGAAATGGCGAGCAACTCTAAAAGAAAAAATGTTCTGTATCCTTAATCATCATTGAAATACAAATCAGAACAACTCTTGAGATTTTACCTTATAACCATCAAAATGGTTAACATAAAACTCAAGCTGTAGCACATGCTGGTGAGGATGTTGAACAAGGGGAAAGCTCCTGCATTGGTGTTGGGAATGCAAACTTGTACAATCATTTTTTGAAAACAATTTGCTGGTTTCTCAGTAAATTGAGAATAGTTCTACCTCAAGACCCAGCTATAACACTCTTGGGCATATAGCCAAGGAGCTCCACCATCCCACAAGGACACTTGCTTGAGTATGTTCATAACAACTTTATTCGTAACAGCCAGAAACTGGAAACAACTTAGATGTCTCTCAGCTGAAGAATAGATAAAGAAAATGTGGTTTATTTGAACAGTGGGGTACTACATTTGAAAACAATAACAGCATGAAGATTGCATGGATGGACTGGAGAAAATTTCATCCTGACTGAGGTAACCCAGATGCCAAATGTCATGCATGGTATGTATTCACTTATTAGGTAGATATTAGCCATAAAGTATAAGATACCCAATCTACAACCTACAGAGGCAAAGAAGATAAATAATAGGAGGGCCCAAGGGAAATAGCTTGAATCTTACTCAGAAGGGGAAATAAAATAGTCATTGGAGGTGGAAAGAGGGCAAGATCTTTGTGGGAGGCGATCAGGTATAATGAGAGCCTGGAAGGGAGGGCCAGGAGTGAAAAGGAAATCCACCCTCTCTCCATTTCTCTCCCTCCCTCCCTCCCTCCCTCCCTCCCTCCCTCCCTCCCTCCCTTTCCCTCTCTCTCCCCCTTTGTGTGTGTGTGTGTGTGTGTGTGTGTGTGTGTGTGTGTGTGTGTGTCTTTGTGTGGCACTCCTGGGACTTGCCAGAGACCTGGGATTGGGGAAAGTCTATGAGAGTGTCTTGTGGTGAGCTTTTGGGGCTGCTTGGCATGAATCTGACTTTGGGCCATGACAAGGAAGTAAGTTCAAGCAGGAATCTAATTTCAGGCTAAAACAGAGAAGTAAGTTCTGGCAGGAATCTAATTTTAGGCTAAAACAGAGAAGTAATTTCAGTCAGGAATCCACGTCTTAGGCTAGAACAAAGAAGTAAGCCTTAGGCATGAATATGACTGTGGGCTAGGACAGGGAAGTAGGCTCAGATATTTTTGTCATCCTGATGAGCCCTTAGAAACAGTGATCAAGAGTTGATCACGGGAGTGATCACGGGACTTTGTATATTGCCTTGTTTGATCCTTGACTGTTTGTATCTATTGTATTGTTGGTTCCTCAACCTAGAACTGACCTAAATTGTTGCAAGTAATTAAAAAGGTTTAAAAGAAATGTGGAAATAAACAAACCTGCCTCAGCCTTCAGCCCCAGAACTGGCTGGGGTCATGCTGCAATTTTGTTTAATTGCCTCTTTTCTTTTAATCCTCACTCTTGCACTGGAGAACCTGTTGATTGACGAGCGGGCTTGGTCAGTGTCTCTAGGTGAGACTCCTAATAGTGTGGGACATAAAGCCTAAAGTGGCTAATCTCCTGTAGCCAGGCAGGGTTTCCAGTAGAGAGATAAGGTTACCAAGGCACTTACAAATCCTTCTACCCAAACTTCATCGTGCCTAAAGGAAGTGTACAGATAAAGATGGAGTGAAGGCTGATGGAATGGCCAACAAATGACTGGCCCAACTTTAGACCCAACCCAAGAGGATGAACTAATCCTTGACAGTATTAATGATATTCTGATTTGCTTATAGACAGGAGCCTAGCAGAACTGTCCTCTGAGAAGCTCCATCAAAGCTGACTGAAACAGATGTAAAGAATCACAAGCCAAACATGAGACAGAGCTCAGGGAGTCTTGTGAAACAGTTGGTGAACTGACTGAAGAACCAGGTAGGGATAAGGACTCCAAAAGAAAACTAATAACTAACCAGGTCAACTAACCTGGACCCTCAGGGGCTCCCAAAGACTGAACCAAAGACCATATATGGACTGTACATAGATCCCCACACATACGTAGCAGACATGCAGCTTGATTTTTAAGCAGGTCTTCTAACAACTAGAACAGGACTGTCTCTGTCTCTGCTGCTTGATACTAGATCTTGCTCCCCTAACTGATCTGCTTTGTCAGGTCTCAGAGGGATAGAATGTGTCTAATAGGATGTGGGCATACATGGACACTGAAATGAAATGTGTGCAAATAACATTTTAATAGAATTAGTTTCATAAATAATTCTCAGTGGTTCAAAAAAAATGAATTCAAATTGGCTATTTAGGAAATAATGGCCATAGAATAATTTTGTCTAATCCTGCAGTGATTGTCTTGGTGTCATGGTGGTTTGGTACCCATGACAAACCTCCCCTTTGTCAGAGGAGAAAGAGAAGGTGAATGGGGGAGGGGCTATGTGAGGTGAGGAGCTAGGAGGAAAAGGAGATATGATGGATGGATGTAAGGTGAATAAATAAATAAATTAGTGTATATTGAATATTAAGATAAAATGAGTACTCTGAATATTACAGGGCTTCTGTATACATTGACTCAAAGCAGCTGAGATTGTCTGCACACAATCAAGACAGAACCACCCTAGAATGGATTATCAATGAGTTCACAAGCCCTTACCCCTAATTGAGATAGTTAGTTTCCTTTAAGGGTATTAACTTTGATAAGTCACCCACATTCTAGTAAATGGCCACATAAATGTCAGCACTTGGAATGTTGAAGGGGAAATGGGATGGATGAATACCAAATTACATTGTCAGTCCATATGAAGTTCTCAAAGATCAAAAAAAATTATATGAAAAATAAAAAATAAAATATATTTGTTTAACATGTCATTTTGCATTTATGCAGTAGCATAAAATAATATTTGCTTGAATCTCTAAAATGAAGTAGAAAACTTTGTCACATGAAGTGACACAAAAACTTTTAATGTATTGCTTTCATAAAAGTGTTCAAGGTCTACATACATGGACACTGAAGTGAAATGTGTGCAAATAACATTTTAATAGAATTATTTTCATAAATAATTCTCAGTGGTACAAAAAGAAAATGAATTCAAATTGGCTATTTAGGAAATAATGGCCATAGAATAATTTTATATCAAAACTAATGGAATTGAATTATAAGTCTTTCTCAAGCCAGCTTTCAAAGCCATAATTAATCTCTATTATACAAAGAGAAAGAAAGAAAATAAATGAATTAAATATTCATATAAGGACACCAAAATTCAGTAATTAAATTATTCTAAAGAAGCAACTGGAAAGAATTAATAAATAAAGTACTTTGAAATGACTAATACCCTGATAAGCTCCATATTATGAAGCAAGAACAAAAATAGTTAAAAGAAAATTTATTAGAGATGTATAGAAAGATTAACAAGATCAATGATTGGTAAATATATTACAAAGTACACAAATTGGTTAAAGTGTTTTTACTGGAAATGACAGGATGTAGAAACTTCAAAAAAGCATTTATTGGCTGAAAAATCTAACTACTAAAACTGAATTGAGTTCAGTCCTTGGGCTCATAAGATCAATATGGGCTTAATATCAGCTGCTCCTCATTTTCTCAGGATACACATCAGCATCTGTATACATTCTTCTCACATCTTTGGTCAAATAAAGGGTACAATGACAAGCTCTCATTGTTTATAGTTGAATAATATATGTCAGTTGTAGAGCAGGGTTGCAAACATCTGTATGTGCAGTTGAACAAAAAGGATAAGGCACTTCCTAAAAGGCCAATCAGGCAGAAATTGTTTGCCACTGATAATAAAAACAACAACAACAACAACAACAATATAAAATTGGGAAATAAAGTGTACATTATGCTAAATATTCTATTTATTCAAAGTACTGAGTAAGTACATTATGATGATTGTTTAATAGCTATGAATAGTAAATAAACATATGCATGAAGACTTACCCTCATAGATTCTACATTGCATTGTACTTAATGACATTTTAACTTTTTTCTCAATCTAAATAGTGTGAGTTAATCGAAACAAAACAGAAATTACCCATGGTGTCTTATTAATAGTTTCTAATATTTTGAGTATCTAAAAATGAACATATATTTTGGTTTGGCAGTTGCATATCTCTGAAAATACATTTACTCATCAGAGGTAAATGTGTATAAAAAGATAAAAAAAATTATTTATTGCAGCTTTGTATGTAATAAGTTAGGAAAATAATATGAATACTGTTTATCACTGATTAACAGATATTATTTCTATGTTAGTTTATGCCATCTTAAAGTAAGAGAGTAAGATTAGGGGGAGGCCAACCCTATAGGAGGACCAGCAGTCTCCATTAATCTAGATCCCTGTGATCTTTCAAACACTGGATCACCAAAAAGGCAGCATATATCAGCTGATATAAGGTCCCCAACACATATACAGCAGAGGATTGCCAGGTCTGTATTCAATCAGAGATGATGCACCTAACCCTTAAGAGACTGGAGGCCCCAGGGAGCTTAGAGGTCAGGTGGAGTGGGGTATAGGAGTTGGGAACAACCTCATGGAGACGGGGGTGTGGGTTGGAGGTATGGGATGTGAAACAGTCGGAGGGTGGACAGGGAGGAATAAAATCTGGAGTGTAAAAAAAATAAAATAAAAAAGAAATCACTTAATTGATAAATGCAAATCAACAATATGACATTGAGATTTCTTCTTATTTCAATCACAATGGCACTTATTAAAGCAAATAACAAATACTAGAGTAGATGTTAACAAAAGGGAACACTTACATAAAAATGAAAAAACAAAAGAATTTTCTGAAATATATTATTAGAAATACATTTTGCTAATGATAATGGGAATTGTAGGATACTACATTTAAAAATAAACATTCAGTGAAAATCTGGGAATATGACTCAGAGTTTAAAGCCTTTTATGCAAATTTGAAAGTCTGAGTTTAAATCTCCAGAACTAGTAAAGAGTCAAGAGCATCATATTTGTCTCACTCATTCTGTTTACCAAGAGATTAGAAGTTGAGGAATGAAAATCTGTGGCAGCTCAAGGCCAATTAGCCTGGGATAGGCAGCATGAGATGGTAGGAGACCATCCTAAAACAAGTGGAACATAAGGACATGTACCCAAGATTGTCTTGTGATCTAGACTCGAATGCCAGAGCATACTCATATTTTCATGTACACAGGAGCATATACTGGTTTGTGTGTGTGTGTGTGTGTGTGTGTGTGTGTCTGTATGTCTGTGTTTGTGTGTGTCTGTCTGTGTGTGTTTGTGTGTCGTATAGTAAATAGCAGTTAAGAATTCATAATTAACAGGCAATTTTGTCTGTTGTGGAGTCAAGCACTAGATGAGATCTGAGAAATATTTCATACTATTTACATGCATCTTTTTATTTATTCTTCACTCATATATTATATTCTGACTACAATCTTCCTCTACTGTCCTCCCAGTTGCTCTACTCCACTCCCCTCTCCCTGAATCTATTCCTTGTCCTTTCCTTTCAGGAAAGTTCAACCAAACATGGAATATCACAACCTAGCAGGAGCAAAAGGGTCCCAAAGGCATGCAAATAGTCAGAGGCATCCCTGCTTCCATTGTTAGGAGTCCCTTAAGGACACCAGGCTATATAATCATAACATATATGCAAAGAACCTAGATCAAATTCATGTAGGCTACTGTGGACCATTTCTTATGGTGTTCTTGACCCATCTAAGTCCTACAATCCTTCATCCCTCTCTTCCACAGAATTGCCAGAAATCTGTCTAATGTTTGTCTGTAGGTCTCTTCACCTACTTCTATTAAGTTGCTGGATGAAATCTCTTTGATGACAATTTTTCTGGCCTCTCCCTCTAAGTATAGCAAAGCATCATTGGGATATTTTTGGAGAGTCTTGTTTGGTTTTATCCTAGGTCTCTGGGTTACCAAGCTCTGGTTCTTGAACCTCCAGGCACTGTTAGGAATGGGCTGCCTACTGACCTCAATTTGGACCAGTCATTGGTTGGCCATTTCAAGTGATTCTTCACCTTTACTATGACACATTTTTTAGACTGAACAAATAACAAGTCAATGGTTTTGTTGCCAAATTGATATCCCCATCCATACAATAGAAGCCTTGTCTGATTACAGAAGATGACAGGTTCAGGTTCCATATTCCTCATTACTAGGAATCTTTGCAAAGGTCACCCTCTTGGATTCCAGAAAGTTCCTATTGCACTGTTTCCACCTTGCTACCAGAATATGCACCCCCTCCCCCAATTCCAGTCATCTCTCCCAGTACTCTTGCTTTCTCCCACCTTATCTCTCTAATTTCCATTCCCATCAGGCTTCAGTCTACCAATGAAGCCTATTTCCCCATCCGTCCCAGGGAAAGCCTTCTTTTGTACCTAGCCTCTCTGTGTCTCTGGATTACACCATGAGTATCCTTTACTTTGCAGATAATGTCCACTTGTGAGTACATACTTTTTATCATTAAAGATAACCTGAAAAGTTTTGAATAATATAGACATAATAATCTCCATAAAGTAGAATTTTGAGAACATGTAAGAAGTCTTTACATCACAAAACCTTCAATAAGGGGCAAAATGTGGCTCAGTTTTATTGAAAGTATATTCTCCTAGAATGGAGAAATAAAAACTAAAGAGTATGAAAATCAATTCAGAAACATGTTGCTAAACTTACAAGTTGCAATATCAGGTAGTAACAAACTTTGGAAAATGGTACTAGAAAAACTGAAGTGAAATGACTAATCAAGAACAATGTGAATGACAATATGCTCACTAAAAAAAATGTATAGCTTGATCATGCTAGCCATTTTTGTCCTGAGAATACTTTTATACCTACCCATCATGGTAAATCTTGTCTTTAACAACATCAATATGTTGGCAGCCAAAGTACATGGCTTGAACCTGAAAATGGACCCCCAGACAGAGTTATTAATAAGCTGGTAACCAAGGACTGGTAAGATTCTGTACAGAGCCTTACCAACCTAAGACAGAAGTGCATTGCTTTGGGTAATGCATAATTCATGATGAATGAGGAAGGCATTCTTGTCAGAACAACCTAAGACAGACTAAGTCTTGTTAATGAAATAAAAAAGGGGGAGAAGCAGAGAGCCTTTGGGGCTGCTTGGCAAGAATCTAACATGTGCCAAGGACAAGCAAATGGGCTGCTTGGCAGTAATATGACATTGGCAAAGGACAAGAAAGTGGACGAAAATTATTTTACTCAGTTTTAGGGAGATAATTCTTTGGTGAAATTTAATGGATACATTAATTACAAAATAAACAGGATATATGCATGTATATATATTTTTTCTTTTCTAATGTGAGATTATATAATTATATTTATATGCCACGGTCCTTAAATTCTTAAAGTGCTGATATTACTTAAAAGTCAAAATACCAACCTAGGGTAGGGGAATGCTAGGGCAGTAAGGTGATGTGGAAGTGGGTGTATAGGTGGGTAGGGGAGCTCCCTCATAGAAGCAGGGGGCAGGGGGACAGGATGAGTGTTTGCAGAGGGGAAACAATTGAAATATAAATAAATAAAAACAATTAAAAACATAAAAATAGATTCTTGATTGGGATTTGATGTAATGTGCTAGTTGGAAGTTACCTTATGATTAAAAAGAAGATTACATATATATTGGTGGGATATAGAAGGAACATATATAATTGTAGTTATCCATTTTGTGTTTGCTATTATGATTGTGCTTTAACATTTATTATGAATTTCAGTGTTTTTTTTTTGAAAAAGGTATATATTAAATTCTGATTTTTTGACAAGTTTTCAAAGGGGATGTTCTAAATTAATCCCAGCACTTGGGAGGCAGACACAGGCAGATTTCTGAGTTCGAGGCCAGCCTGGTCTACAGAGTGAGTTCCAGGACAGCCCAGGCTACACAGAGAAACCCTGTCTTGGGAAAAAAAATTAGAAAACTTAATGAAAAAAACCTAAGATGTAAATTATGAACAATTAATACTGTATTGCATTTTATGGATTCACATACATTTATGGATTAATACACATATAAACTAACCTTCATATATTACATTGATAAATGTGAAACTATTCTAAAATTAAAGTCATTTATCAATGAAAAGATATTTGAACTAGGCATCATCATTTTGTTTTCATATTTATTGAAACAGGTAAAGAGAATGTACTTAACTCATAGAGAATGAAATAAGTGATTGATTTTTTTTTTCACAAAAGGTATTCTTAGTGACTAACATAACAGGACATTTCGATTGCATTCATAGAAAGAGACAGATGCTTACAGGTGATAGGCATTGAGTAAGATGGAAAATAAAATGTAATTTTTTTGCAAGAATAAAATGTTATTTGAAACACTAATGAAATACTAGGATGATTTTTAATGATGACATTTATTCTATGTTTTGTTTATTCAAAATTATGTATTTTATACTTTAATATGTTGCTACTTAAATATACATCACAGTTGAGCCCCCTATGGTTATGTCATAAAACACAAGAATCCTATTTTCTTTTAAAGATTGTGCAATGCATTTAAAGAATAAGTATGTGCATACATTTTTAACATGTAGACAATTTGCATTCATTTGCACTTTGAAATCCTCTTATCTATTCACATTTTCTCTACCTTTGTTACTTTCAGCACAATTTACATAAAGCATGAAAGTTCCCCAGCTGTTCAGTGGAATATATTATTTTCTGCTTTCAAAGGCAGTGCAAGTGACATTTTCTGTCCTCAATTTAATACTTGTTTTATTAAATTTCAAGTTAAAGAAACATAAATACCACACAGACCTATGCATGGTAATAATGAAGAAAGATAAGATATCAGCCTCTATAGAGAGTTTGCAACATTCAGAATTCTCCCAAGTAATTACATAGTAAATGCATTCCTCTAATAGTGTCACGCTGTCCCAAATATGTCATAAAAGTCATTATATATGATAGAAAACAGGTTTGCAAACAAAAGAAAATGATCAGTATACAGTAGCTATGCATTTCAACAGACAATTTTTTTCTTACAACTAGATGGTTTTCTCACTAGCAGATGACATAAAATAGGAGAAAAGAAACTAAATGTGGTTAATCAAATGAGACAAATGATGCTCTGTTGTATTTGCAGCAAGTAACTCTGTAGACACCTATCTTTTACAAGTTGCTTTCAACTTGTAAAACACCTGCATGCTTTTACCCTTATCATACTGGAGTAGTGTCAGCATTGGAAAGAAAAAAAAAACTGTGGATTTGAATAAATACCTTTCTTATGAACTAGAGATACTTCTCAACAAGAAAAATACTTTCAAGTCACTTCCTTCTAAACTGTATTTGTAAGCCTATTTTTGGTCTATAATAATTTATGAAAAAGTCTCTGGTTTATGGAATTTATAATTCCTGCCAAGTAAGTAGTACTCATATTTTGCCAGACAGTATAAATGCAATTGTTTATTTCCTAAATCCATAATCACACAGGAAATTTACTGCTGTGATTGACAGATGTTCTCATAGAAATTTCCATATATGAAACAGGAAAAATGAGAGTTTTAATTTCATATTTTTGATCCAGCAGCTGAAAGGATCTAGCAAATATTTCTCATACAGTTGAGATGTTAGCATATTCAACTTATCAATATTATTTAGAACTAATAAAATATGTCCAATAAAAATGTTCAATAGTATGTTATAATACATATTGCAATATAAAACTTTTGTGATATAATATTATTATTTAATTTCTCAATTGGCAGAATTATTACAAAATAACTTGCATACCTTTTGATATGCCCAGTAAAGTACTTTACAAAATTTACAGTTTACATACATAAAATTTATGAAAATTGGATAAATATGTAAATATTAAATATAATAAATTTGACTAATATTTCTGAGTCAATATTTCAGAAATGATATGAGTATAATCATAAAGGAAAGCTTAAAAGAGTTAGATATTAAAGGTTTAGTATAGCCAAAAACAATGATCTAAATTCATAGCAAATTATCATATAAAAATCTAAACCTTAAAAATAAACTGTATATGCAAGCAAATATATTTTTGTAATTATTCATTAGTGGGTAGAGAGACAGTGAACAAAATGAAGTGCTTACCCACAATTGCCATAGTTTTCTGTTTTTGGAATGAATATAACAAGGGCAAAGATGTATCTTATTAAATCATGAAACACATTGAGCCAATATGTAACAGTACCATTCATTTCAAACTTAACTGGTTGGGTTACAGATTTATCACCGCAAAATAAAAATTTTTAAAAAGTTTTATTTTCAATAGAATGTGAATTAATTGATATGGAGCAAAATTAGAGTTTGAAAATCAACAATGGATATAATAAAATAGTGGTTGAAAGTGATAAATAATGCAATCTCAAAACACAGCCATGAATTCTTTATGTCATTGTTTAAAGCAATGCATTCTTCTGTTCAAAAATTAAGAAGAAGGTTGAACCTGGTAATATATACCTACAATCCATGTACTCAGGCGTTAGATGCAAATGAATCTTTGGGTTAGAGGTTAGTCTAGACTACATTGAATTGTGCAAGTTCCAGGAAAGCCATGACTACATAGAAAGAACATGTCTAGATGAAGAAAGAAGAGATACAGGGGAGGAGGATGAGGTGGTGGTGGTAGTGGCACAGGAATAGGATCATTTCTTACCCTCTTAATATTATTTAAAAAGTTCAAGTGATTGAAATAATGCCAAAAACTATTAAAATTTTGGGTAGGTAAACTAATGCCATGCAAGTGGAGTATTAAATGCACATCCCTATAAATCATGGAAAGGGAAGTCAGTATACTCATATAGTATCAGATATTTTATGGCAACATGGGGGATAGAGGCAGAAGGATCTTTTGAAATTAATGGGAGACATGCTAAAGGAGACCTTGTAAATACAAGGTAGGATTTAGAGAACTGACATACAACATTTATCTCTGAACTTTACATTTGTCATAGATATGCATGTCTGTATTCACATGAGTCCAAATGCATATTCTCTGTCTGTCTGTCTGTCTACCTGTCTCTCTCTCTCTCTTTCTCACTCTCTCTCTCTCTCTCACACACACACATACAAACACATACACACATACTTTTAAAAATTGCAATAGTTATAATTTTTGCCTCTGTTTTTATTTAGACTGATATTTGGAATATATTCTTGAATTTTGAATATTCATTTTACATGATTGATCAATATACATCACTTTATATAGTATTTGCAAGAAAGTTGTAGACTATTTTTAGTTGTTATTCTGTTTTCTTTTCTTGGTATTTCGAGTTTATTTATATCCAACTATTGATTTTATGTATCATGATTTTGTGTACTTTCTAAAAGGTATTTACATATAGTTCACTTGAGATAAAAAAAGAATAACCCTGAGTTTTAATTAAAATATCAAATTTATGCTGGCTAATATTAAAGTCTCTGGTATTTGCTAAAAAACGAACAAACAAAAAAACAAAAAAAAACCCTTTTTATTTGCAAAGAAGCAGAAGCCACATGAAATATGAACATTTCATGAAGAAGAAAGAAGGGTTATGAAGATGCAATGCATAGATTTTCTTTTGACTGGGTTGGAATTAAATAAATAAGCTAGATTATAGATATGGGATCATGAGAACTGCTTGTTCACAAGAGAAAAGTGCTATGCATTCATTTTCTCGGAATTGAGTATTCTGCCCTACAGATGATAAACTCATGTAGTTCATCAGTGTTGAGAAGCTCAGAAACAACAAGTGCATATACCATTGCTGCATGGACACTGACAACTGCTCAGAGATGTTCCTTTTCTGAAGTTGACTGAAACCATATGGGGATCTGTAGGAATGGTGATGTAATAAGTCACCACACCCCATGCTACAGAGGGAATTCTCATGATGTGACAGTCTCTGAGTCATTTTTTACTTATATAAGTAACCTAAACTTTTTGGGTTATCCAATGAGAATTGGCCAGAAATAATTATTTGGTTAGTTGTTGGTTGTCCTATGAAGGGTGACTAGACATTAGTTCATGTCTTTTCAAGATCAGCCATATGAGAATAAACCTATAAAAACCATAGTAGGTATAAAAACAGAGGTGTTAGGAAGTAGATCAAACATGATAATCTAGATCACTGGTGAAGACAGTCATCTTGCTGAATAAAATAAGTATATCCTGGAAACAAAGATGAAAACATGTTGATTAAGCTAATCTAATCTTGTCTGCAGCAAAACACCAATGGTAGCCTTCCAGGTCTCCTTGCTTTCATCTCCTGTAGACTCCACAGATCTTTCCCTTCTCACCTTCCTCCTTGCTTTTTCTCAGGCCCCAACTCTAGCAGACATGCACTGCTATGCCTCAGGGCATGCCTAATAGAAAATGAAGTAGACTGCCTTCTCTCTTCCAGCTCTATAGCAGAAAATGTGCTATGTTCCTCCATTTCTTTCTGACATTGTCTGCAATGTATTACAAATACCTTCTCCTCCAATCATTTCCCTAACTCATCTCATCATCCCAGCCTCCAACACCAGCAGAGTACTGTGGACACACCAATTGATCAGTCTAGAAAAATGGGCAATACAAAGTCATCACATTCTCCAAAAATCCAAAGAAGAAACAGAAAACAAGAACAAAACAAGCACCCAACAAAGACAACTCCAGAAATCAGTTGTCAAATTGACTGTGTCTGACATGAACTACAATACATAACTGGAGGGCATTCCTATGATCGATATCATAATGCTAGAAGACATAGGCTTTGATCCAGATCTTTAAGCATAGTGGTAATGAAAAGTTTAGGCCCATACAAGGTGGTACATGCTTTTAATTCCAGGGACAGAGGCAAGCAGATCTCTGAGTTCAAGGCCAGTCTTGTACAGAGCAAGTTCCAAGTAAAGAACAGCTTAGGTCTAGGATTCATTGTACCACCTTTCTTAAATTGATCTCCACCTTCTGCTGGAGGCCTATATAAGGACAATGGAAAATGGAAGACTTTCTTCTTTTTGCTGGTTGTACTTACTTGTCTGCACATACTTCTTTTGGATTCTAGCTTATACAGAAGACCAACTGAAACAACTAGCCCCTTGTGACTGAGCAACTAGTAGATTCTTGGACTTCCCATTTCACAGCTGTCCATTGTTGAGTTAATTGGGCTGTAGATTGTAAGTTATTCGAATAATTTCAAATTAAGAGACATTCCATAAATTCTGTGACTCTAGAAAACCCTGACTAATATATAGACCTATACTTAATTTCTAATATCTGTTTCCCAAACACAAATGCACCCAAGATTGTAGAAGAAATACTACTATAGCTTAAAACACATATCTGTACATACTGATAGGGGAAGCTTTTGCCAAATATCACCAGAAAACAGGTTGTTCAGACAAAAGCTAAACAAAAATACTGGGGCTAAGAAACATTGTAAGGCAAATGGATCAAATGAAGAGTTACAGAACATTTGATCTAAACACAGCAGACTAAATCTCTTTCTCAGTAACTCATAGAACTTTCTCCAATGTTGACCACATACTCGGTCTCAAAGCAAGTCTCAACAGATACAAGAAAATTGAAACAACCCCCTTCATTCTATCAGACCACCATGGGTTAAGACTAGCTATCAACAACAACAACAACAAAATGACAGAAAGGTACAAGCTCATGAAAACTGAATGACTCTACATTGAATGACTACTTGGTCAAGACAATAAATAAATTAAATGTTTTCTAGATTTCAATGAAAACAAATATACAACATATACAAGTATATGAGACATAATGAAGGTGCGCCTAAGAGGAAAGTCTATAGGCACTAAGTGCTCACAAACACACACATTCCTGGAGAGATGTCATACTAGTAATTTAAGAGTACTAAAGAAGGTCTAGAATACAAAGTAATCACACTCAGGAGTAATAGTAGGCAGGAAATAAACAAACTGAAGGCTGAAAGCAATAAAAAAGAAACAATAAAAAGAATCAATGAAACAAAGAGTTTACTCTTAAGAGAAATTCAACAAACTAGATAGACTCTTATTCAAACTAATTAAAAAAAAAAAGAGAGAGAGAGAGAGAGAGAGAGAGAGAGAGTTAATATTACAAAATCAGAAATGAATATGAAGGAAATGTAGAGAATCAAGAATACATACTTAAAAACCTATACTACACAAAAATAAAAAATTTCAAACAAATCAATGATTTTCTTCATCACTACAACTTACCAAAGTTAAATCAAAATCAGATAAACAATTTAAACAATGTCAAATTATAACTATTAGTGAAATAATTGCATTTATTAAAAGTCTCTTAACCAAAACATCCCAGAACCAGATGGTTTTAGCACAGAATTTTACCAGACTTTCAAAGAAGAGTTAACACTAATACTCTTCAAATTGTTCCACAGAATAAAAATAAAAGGAACATTGTCCAATTCACTTTATAAGGACACAGAATTTATGATACCCTCACCACATAAAGACTCAACAAAAAAATGGGGGAATTACAGATCAATTTTCCTTAAGATCATAGATGCAAAAAATACTCAAGAAAATACTTGCAAACCAAATCCAAGAACATATAAAAAGACCACAAACCATGGTCAAGTAGGCTTCATCTGATGGTTCAATATACCAAAATGAATAAATAGAATTCACCATACAAACATACTAAAAAAAAAAAAAAATCCTATAAGTATATCTCATTAGATTAAACAAAAAGCCTTTGATAAATCCAACATCTCTTCATGATAAAAATCCTCAAGATATTAGTGATACAAGAGAGATAACTCAATATAATAAATGTAATTTATAGCAAGCCTACAACCAATATAAAATTAAATGGAGATAAAGTCAAAGCAATTCCACTAAAATCAAGAACGAACAGGTTTATCTACTCCTTTTATATCTATTCAATTTAATACTTGAACTCTTAGAGCTAAGACAAAGGATACAAATTGGAATAGAAGAAGTCAAAGTATCTTTATTTACAGATGATATAGAAATATATATGTGTGTGTTATTGATCCATACAAACATACATACATTTATACATATATGTAACCCTAAAAATTCTACCTTTGAATACTTAAAGATGCTAAAATCTTTAAGCAAAGTAACTGGAAATCAAACTAACTCACACACACACACTCCAAAAATAGTCCTCCTATATACAAATAACTTTGAGAATAAAAGTCAGGGAAATAACATCTTGCAAAATAACCCCAATAATATAAAATATCTGGAGTAACACTAACCAAACAAGTGAAAACTTCCATCATAAAAATCATTGACACTGAAAAAAGAAGTTAAAGAAGATATCAGAAGATGAAAAATCTCTAACAAGTTATGAATCACTTGGATGAACATAGAAATATGATTATCCTACCAAAAGCAATCCACAGATTCAATGTAATCCCCATCCAGATTCCAACACAAATCTTTATAGAAATCTTTAAAAAGACAATTCTCAATTTCACGTGGTGAAGCAGAACAGAACAAAACAAAACAAAACAAAACAAAAATCCTGGACAACTAAAACAACCTTGAACAATAAAAGAACTGCTGGAGGTCTTATCATTCCCAATTTCAAATTGCATTAGAGAACTATAGTGATAAAAACCACGTTATTGTCATAAAAACATATACACTGTCCAATGGAATAAAAAAAAAACCCACACATAAAACCACACATACATGAAACCTGATTTTTTTTTTTTTTATAAAGATGACAGAGATACACACTGGAAAGAAGACAATATTTCCAACAAATGGCTCTGGTCAAACTAGGTATCTATACATAGAAGAATGCAAAGAGGTCTATACTTATCAAGAAAACTCAAATCCAAGTGGATAAAAGATCTCAAAATAATACCACTGAACATGATAGAAGAGAAAGTGGAGAATAGCCTTGAACACATTGGCACAGGAGACAACTTTCTGAAGAAGACATCAAAATGCAGGCATAAAGATCAACAATTAAATAGAACTTCTTGAAACTACAAAACTTCTGTAAGACAAAAGATACCATTTTTAGGACAAAGAAGCAGCCTACATATTGGGACAAAATTTTTATCAACTCCACATCTGATAGATAGAAAAAAATATATATATATATATATATATATAAACTAGACATAAAAACAGAAATCCAGTAAAAAAAAAAATTGGGTACAAATCTAAATAGAATTCTTAATAGAGAAAAATGAAATGGCTGAGAAACACTCAAGAAAATGCAAATCAAAACTACTTTGAGATTCCATCTTTCACATGTCAGAATGGTTAAGATCAATAAACAAGTGAAAACTTATGCTGGCAAAGATGGGGAGCAAGAAAACACTCCTCCATTGCTGGTGGGACCAAAAGCTTTAACAGCCACTGTCAAAATCAATACTGTGGTTCCTCAGAAAGTTAAGGATCTATCTATCTCAAAATCCAGCTATAACATTGTTGACTATATATGCAAAGGATTCCTTAACCTACCACAGGGACACTTGCTGTACCATGTTCATTGTCACTTTTATTCATAATAGACAGAACCTGGAAACAACATAGATGTATCTCAAGAAAAGAATAGATAAAGAAAATGTTGTACATTTACAGAAAGGAATACCACACATCTGTTTTTAAAATGGCATCATGCAGATGGCAGGCAAATGGAACCAGAGCAAATAATTCAGAATGAAGTAACCCAAAACTCCCAAAATAAATATGGTATGGATTCCTTTATAAGTGGATATTAGTTATTAAGCAAATGATAACCAAGCTACAGTCCATAGGCCCAGAGTGGTTATGTAAAGAAGAGGAGTCTGGTGGTGGCCTGGGTAGGAAAGGGACACAGCTTTCTCTAAAAGTGAGGAATACAGTAGATCTTACAAATGGATTGAGTACAGGTGGTTATGGGAGTTGGGTGAAAAAATGTCAGGGAAATGATATGGTGATACTGAGTGTGGAGAGAGATAACTGATAGATTTGGAACTTTGTAGATTTAAACTAAATGTAAGTGAGATGGACAATTTCTGGAATGTATGAAGGTGATCCTGATAAGAACTCCTAATTGTAGCAATGCAAAGTGTCAACTGGACATCTCTTGTTGTCAGTCTATATTACGAGAGACTAGACTAGTTGCATTCTCTTAAGTTGTTTGCCAAGAGGATTCCATGGAATTCCCCCTCAACCCCCCAACCCTTGAAACCCAGGATATTGGTAAGACAAAGAGTTGTTCTTTGCAAATTTCCAGTAGGGACCCATACTACTCAGTGAACATGGAGAAGTAGAGCTGGTGCCTGTGTGGCGCTATCACTCCTATGTTCGCATTTCCTTGGTATGGACATGTACTCTTCAGGCTAGCAAAGGAAATATGTGGACAAAAGCCAGTCATCAAACCTGCCTGAAAAAGAAGTAACAGTATAATGACTCCTAATGATATTCTACTATACTCATGGATGTCTTATCCACTCACTATCTAAGAGGCAGCAGATAGGAACAGATGCAGAGACCTACAGCTATACATCACATGGAGAGAGTCTAAGTATGAGCTCTCTGTCAAATCCCACAAAGAGGAGCTGAAAGATTGTAGAAGTCAGAGGGGATGGAGGACACCTAGAGAATACACATCCCTCTGAATTAAATAAGCTCATGTGAGTGTACATGAGCACTCAGAGACTGAAGCAGCAACCACAGGGCATACATGGGCCTGTACTAGGTCCTCTAGGTATTTATTATAGTTATTAGCTTAATATTGTTATGGGGGTCTTCTCCTTCTTTTGGGTTGCAGTATCCAACTTTGTTCTGATAGCTTTCACCTCATCTTACTATAGTTTATTTGGTCATGTGTGTTTGTTGTCTCTTGGAAGAATTTTCATTCCTAACAAGACAGAAATGGAGGAGATTAAGAGGAGAGGAGATATAGGAAAGAACTGGAAAGAGTGGAGGAAAAGGAACTATAATTAGAATACATTGTATGACAAAAGGATCTATTTTTAATAAAAAGAAAAATATACATAAAAAATACTCGAGAGGAGGCTGGACTCCTAGGAGCTCTAACATGCCCAGGAGTGTAGGGTCCTGAAGGAGCATGGTGGCTGCCAGAGTGACGGGTGAGACATGCGATGCCAGGACAAACAATGATGCTGACCTGTAAGCTTGCTGAGTGCCCTGACAATGGTGACTGGAAGCTGTATTGGACATATGTTCCAGACCCACTATTGCTTACCTTGGACAAGCTGCTTTGCCTCGAGTTTTTAGACCTTGTGGATCAGAGACTCAAAAAGAGAAGTTATAATGACTCTTGAATTGTTCTTAAGTGTGACCAGTTATCTCAGACTCAATCATGAACTGGTCTAGAAATAAATCCAATATTGGAAATAACACTCTTCATTAGGAAGTCTGTTTCTGGACATTTTCAGAGACATATATGGTAGTTAGTCTCAGGTCTCTATGATGTTATGTTAGCAAGAGATAAAGTTAGAGCAGGCTCTGGATTTCAAACAGGTGTTAGCACATGTGTTAAGACTCTTTTAATTGTCAAGTTAAAATTACTTTTGTTTCTTCTACAGTATTTAATGTAAGTTGCATTGATTGTACACCTTCTAATTGTGTTTGTGTTTTGAAATCTGGCATATCAGTTACAGAGGTCTATCAACCAGCTTTTGTTTTAATGCCCTGAGTATCACAGAACCTTGGTATTCTAAATATAGCTTGCAAGTATTGGAAGAATTGAGTCAGGCTTTAAGCAGTACCAAGAGGGTTGTGGGCTTGATTATTGCTGGTATAACAGATTTAATTATATTAATTGCTAGCACCACTGCTTCTGCAATTGCTTTGACACAAGAAGTTAAGAAAGCTACCTTTGTTAATTATTTAGCAAAAAATGTTACTAATGTGTTGAATCTACAAGAGGATTTAGATAGGCATTTGGAAGGAGGAATTGATGCTCTTTATCCTATTCAAATTATTGGAAGGAAGTTCAAAAATTAAGGTTGAGGAGCCATCTCAAGTGTCATGTCAAATACCATTGGATTCACGTTAGTTCTAAAATAAACAGTGGTAGTCATTATAACTAGGAGAAAGTTTAAAGACACCTGTAGTGTATTTGGCATAATTATAACACCTCTCTGGATGTTTTAACTTTACATAGTGAGCTTATGAATTTCAAGAATGCTGCTCTGCTGAGCATTGTTGCAGTAGATACAGCTGATAAAATTACCCATGGGCTGAGGTCAGTATTTCTATTTTGGTCAAGCTTCAAGAATGGCATATATAACTTGATTACATTAGCCCTTGTTGTCCTGGGAATACTTTTATTACTGCCCATTGTGGTAAAGCTTGTCTTTAACAGCATCAACATGTTGGCAGCCAAAGTACATGGCTTGAACCTGAAAATGGACCCCCAGACAGAGGTATTACATTAACAGACTGGCAAGACAAGGACTGGTAAGATTCTAAACAGAGCCTTACCAACCTAAGACAGAAGTGCATTGCTTTTTAAAATTCATATTCCATGATGGGTAAGCAAGGCATTCTTGTCAGAATGACCTAAGACAGGATCAGTCTTGTTAATGAAATAAAAAATGGGGAGAGGTGGAGAGCCTTTGGGGGCTGCTTGGCAAGAATCTAACATGTGCCAAGAACAAGCAAATGGGCTGTTTGGCAGGTATATGACATTGGCCAAGGACAAGGAAGTAGGCTTCAAGCGGGAATCTGACATTAGGCTAGAACAAAAAAAGTAATTTCAGGCAGAAATAAATCTAAATCTTAGGCCAGAACAAAGAAATTATTTCAGGCAGGAATCTGAATATTTGGCTAGAACAAAGAAGTAATTTTAGGCAGGAATCTAAATTTTAGGCTAGAACAAGGAAGTAGGCTTCAGACATGAAAATGACTTTGGGCTAGGACAGAGAAGTTGGCTCAGATATTTTGGTCATCTTGATAAGCCTTTAGAAACAGTCTCTTCTTCATTCACTGAAAGTGTCAGCACACAATAACCATCGGATTTGCTATGGAAAGTAAACTACATGGAAACTGGAATCATGTCCCTACAGTTGATACAGTGTAGTAGTATTAATTTGGGGAAATTACATTAGGGAAATCATTATATTGATGAGTCTTGTTGGTGCCTGCTGGAGTGAGTCACTGTTTGGATTAGGGAGTCAGAAAACCTTCTGTGTAAATGACAAGATGGTTATTTACAATTACATAAAAGTCCTTTGCATGCTTTTCTTTACTTAACATTTTCTCTTGTTAGTTTCTATTTGTCCAATTCCTTAAAATGTAAGCATAAAAGTGCTAATATTTCTTGGGACTTTTGGAATCAAACTCAAGCCTGACAGACTTGAAGCTTGATTTTGGTGCTCTATGCCCTTGAGATAGACAATTAAAATTCTCCTTGTGGCTATTAATTATCAATATTAACTTAATATGTAAGTTAGAGGGTCTCTGCGGAAACTTGTTCCTGTTAATATTTAGTACTACACATCTCTCTAAAACTTAGATGTAATGTCAAATACTCTGCTATGCTCAGATAATCTCTCATGTTCAATCCAGAAGTCACCTACAAGATGGCTTTGATTCCATCCAAAATACCATGGAATTAAAAAGTGTTTAGAGAAGTCCAATCCTGATGTCCAGATTCATGTCTAGGTCCTCACTAATAAGTCTGGTACCTGAGTTTTGTTGACATAAATGCTTGTTTTATTTTGAAACACTTAGCATCCAAAGGTACAGAAATACTTATGTAGATTGGAATTCCTCACAAAGGAATACTCTAATCATAATCATACTTCTCAAATTCTTCTGGCTTGGGATGCCAGAAGAGTTTTTCAGCCTATGCAACAAAAGCCACAATTTGTTAGATAGCACAAAAACCTGAATACCACACTCAACTCTATCATAATTTACTGACTGAAATCAATACAAAATCATTCATCTTCAAAGATACATGATAGAGATTGTATTTTTTGGTAAAGGAACTGCAAAGATGATGCAAACATATTTTTCAAAATATCACAATTCAAATCATGCATAGCAAATCATTTTTCCCATCTATATGCAGAAGGCATATTGCCTTCTATAATATTGAGTCATATTTCATTTTGACTTTAGGGACAAGATATTACTAATTCATTAGTTCTTTAAACAGATAAGGGACCTTTAATACACTGAAAAGTTGTAGACATATTCTATCTGAAAACTTTGCACTGCAGAGACAAGTGTTCCCCACATGCCACTGTGTACTATATTTGTACAGGTGAGGCGTGACTGGAACTATATTACCTACTTGGAAGTATAAAGATGGGAAATCAGGTTCATCTCCAGACCATGGAAAACCTGAAAGTACATACAGCCAATGGTTCTTGTTTGTTTGTTTTCAGGTGTTTGTTTATTTCTCTGAAATTAATTTCTAAGAGCTATTGTTTGTGCTGTTTGAACATCTGGCAATTACATTATAGTAATCCTTCCATTTTTACGTGTAATAACTATAGATAATTTAAATGCATGTAATTTAGGGAATCTGCAAACCTATTTTCTTTTAAAATAAACTTTATTAGGAAAATTTGCAAATAAATATAAAACAGCACACACCCAAATTAACCAGACCCAAGGTTTTACAACCCAGTGAACTTCTATACAAACAGGATAGAGATTCACAATCAAAGCTATGGAGCTCCATACTAAATTATATACTTCAAGCAGCAAACATTTTTTTATGTAATTACCTATCATATCACTAAAAATCAAATCCATTGAAGAATTAGAACTAAGATAAGTAATTAGCAGTATAACACTTTTATAACTCCTATACAATTTTCTTTTTATATGACCCCAGTCTCTGTTAGGCTAAAGAGATGTTCAGTCATGAGACATATATTAACACTTTGGTCATCAATGGTATACATATATAAATAATTATGATGCCCTAGGAGAATATTCCCTGGTTTCTGTAGGTGGGAGGGCACTGTGTGGTATTTCTATAATCATTAATTCTTCTTCTGACACTTTTCTCAGATTTTACCCTCATCACTAAGTGATACGTGACTGCAGTGCCTTTGTAAGCTCTTTGAGTTTCTTATAATCAATTTATAATCTATTACATTAGACAAAAGCCACATGAACTAACCTACTCAGGATGAGCTCTTGTCTATTTTTGGCTCCTGTAATGATGCTGAGTGACAACGTCCTTAGTCCTCTCAAGAGTTCCATTCTAATAGAGTTTTAATAGACAGGCCATTTGTATCACTATCAATATACATTTCTATTTTCCTATGTCATAAGGCATGTCTGAAGGTATTACCTTTTATTTTTCCTAAGATCCTGAGTATATTGCATTCTCATTCTTTCTATATATTCTTTTGTCCAACTGCACTCATTGATTTGGAAATGTTGTTATTATTCCTGAGTAAAATATTGAGGATATGTGTTCATTTTAAATTTTATCTTTAAGCATAAAAGGGTTTGTTTTTAGCTCTCATTATTATAAATACTTTTATCATTTTATACAATGCCAAAAACAGTTGTTACTTTCAACATTTTATCTAGAAAATTTCTTGATTCTACACATGAGTTTTTTACTATACTTTTTACCTTCTACATGAACTTAGGCAGAAATTTTGTTATGTCATATAGCATAACTAGCACCTGTCTTTTACTCATTTTTTATTAATAGTCTTTACAATCTCAGTAATCATTATGAGTACCCAGTAGGATTTAACTTCTCATGACCTCTTAGTCATTCTATCACTTCTTAAAGCCTTGAAGCAACAAACACAGTAACATGTTTCTGTTCTATTCTAGATAGATGCCTTGTAAATTTCTCACACTTTGCAGATAGAGAGATGGCTCAGTGGTTAAGAGCATTTTTTTGTTCTTGCAGAGGACCTGGGTTTAATTTCTAGCACCAACATGATGGCTCATAATCACCTATAACTCCAGTTTCAGGAGATTCAATATTCTTGACAACCAAAGGTAACAGTTAACCTCATGGTTCACAGCTGTAGTTGAAACATGCATATAGGTAAAATAATAAAGATTTGTCTGAAAATAGAGGAATGTTTTGTTACTACTTCCAAGTCTCTCCAGTAAGTGACTAATAACAGGAAGCTGTAATCATTAGGAGTCACTTTTATTTGTTTATTTATAATCTGCATTATAATGACTCAACAATATGTTCAAATAGGAAAGAATCCACACACAAACAACTACCGCTTTTGGCTTGAATTGTGAATTCTCAAGCAATATGTCCTCTTAGTAGTAAATTTTCTTTTAAATGACTTCTTGTTAGCCACTGCTGCATATACCAAGCTTATGGGATCATTAACTTTGGGAGATACTTCATTCCTGATATACATGCAGGCTTCAGAGTTGCATGCTTTAAGTAGATTATAGGGATTCATATTCCAGTCTTCTTATTTGTGTAACAAGCCATTTTTATATGACATCTGGCTTTTTTAGTCCAAACTAAAAACACAGTCACGGAACATACAATAACAGATTGCTCATCAACAGTGTATATATGAGTAATTATTATAATATTAGAGAATATATTAAGGTCAAGTCTTAATTTTAGAGCAGGGCTGATTGAGAGGTTCAGTTCTCCACTTGAACCTGTTCTGTCAAGCCTGATCATAAATAGAAATTATGGGACTATAATATGTGGGATGTGGATGAAAACACATGGTTTGTTTCACTCAAATATATTGAATATAGAAATCTGAATCTTCTTAAACTCAAGTAGGAAGTCCATCTCACCTAGCTAAGTAATGGTGCCTATCATACTAAATTTTCAAACAAACTCATGCCTACTATTCTAGAGAGTCCTATATTTCTGTAGAAATTATTGAAATATATTCATTTAACAAAATGGATGTTTATTTAGACATACAGCATAGTATTAAAGTAACTATTAATCAAATCGTATACTTGACATAAAATTTTCTATTTTTCTATTTAGGCTCAATCTTAAAATTTTCACCATTTTCCATCATCACTATAAGGTAAAATGCAAACATTTCATGTAGGATACTTTCAGATCCATAGTGTCTTCCCCAGCACCCTATTCGTTGTCTCTCATGGTCAGTAGATCAATAATTAGAGTTGTAAAACACATAACATTATTTTAGAATTGCTAATCAGGTTAAGAAATGAAAATATACATTGTATATGCAAGAATTTCTAGAACTATTATATCAAAAACCAGGAGAAGTTGAAAAACTACAGATGTACCAGAGAAAAACTGATCAAATACTGTTCTCATGCAACACCACATTGTTCTAATCTATTGATATCATCAGTAATGTAAGTTGTGGTATTTCATTGAATGTCTTGGAAAGCCACATGAATTTCTGAGGGTAGGAAACAAATCTTCTGAAATTTTAAACAGTAACATTTTTCAATTGTCCAAGAGATATTTTTCCAGAAAATTATGGGATATCAAATATCCTGCTTGGAAAAACAAGTTCAACACTTAATACATCCTTGTAGTTCTTCTGGGAAATGTTAGACTCCCCTGTGCCATTCCAGTGCTACACTCTGTAGTGTGAACAAATGCCAACTTTTATGGGAGTATGGCAGTAAAAGCTCTAAAACAAGTTGAAGGTTCAGGGAACCCCTGCGTGTGCTGTGACAACAGCTTATCCAAGATTTAAAAACCTTTCAGCTTCAGGTGTTAGGAAGCAGGATACAGAATCAACTAAGCAGGGCTCACAAGCACTCACAGAGACCTAAGCAGAAAACATAGAGCCTACCTGGATCTTTGTCAAGCTGTGAAAGGGGTCTTGGTTTTTGGTAGAGTGCTGACTGGAAGTAGCCCAGGGACCCTGCAAGGGATGGGCATCCATTGTGGAACATCCACTGTGTTCCCAGAATCCAGGCTCCTAACATGCAGTCTAAGATCTCTACTTGACCTACACTGTTTAGTCACATAGGCCATTGTAGCCCCTCTCAAAAAGCACAGACCTCAGGCCCTAGAGGGATTTACATACTAATAAGATACCTGAAGGCCAGAGGGTGGGGCCAATTAAACATTTTTTCCCCAGATTCTCTCTCCTTTCTCCCTCCCTATTTAACTCAGGTCTGCCCTGAATTTCACAGGGACAGAGGCTAACATCTAGATCCACCTACCATCTGCCATGAAAATAAATTTCTTACACCCATGGACTCCATGTGTCTTCTGGGGCCTGCCATGGGAAAACGTGGAGAAGGCCTTTAATGAGCCACTGTAGCCATAATCTCAGTGCCTAACTTCCTGCCAAGAAGACCTCTCTGTTTCAACCACAGGGACCCGCATCTTCAAGCAAGCTAACCAGGCTGTCAAGTCTGCTCAGCAAGTACAATAACTGAGTCTCTTCCATGGGGCGCTGCAGGGAACTCTTTCTTCTCTCCGCACTCATTTCTCTCTCAGCTGTGGGCCGTCAGTCATGCGCCCACATGCCCCCATTCTCCGTCCTTCCGAGCGTCCTCTCAGCATCATCTGAGAGCCCAAGGGCTTAAGACCAGTTGGTACCTAGCCACCTCCTGGCCCAGGGATCTTCAATCTAAGAGCTCTGAGCACCCTCGGGACTTCAGACTGAGTGAGAATGCCCCCCCTCCCCCACCAGTGGGGTGGGTATAGCACCTGCCAGGTGCCAAGTGTGGAGTGAACTCAGTCAAGACTCCCATGCTCTAGTCTCTTTGGAGTAGTGGGAATCACAACAGCCCAACAACACTTAAGAACCCACGCTCACACCCACATGTGAGCTAATCATTTCCCTGTAGATCTACATTATGTCCTTTGCAATATGTAATGGTCTTATAGCTTGATATTTTTGTGAGACTTCTCATAGTGGGAGTGGGTTTGTCACTGATGTTTTTGCCTGCTCTTTGGACTCTTTACCTTCTATTTGGTACTTTGCCCATGACCTGATATGATAGTTTATGCCTAGTCTTTTTGTATCTTGTTATGTCATGTTTGGTTCATATTCCTGGGTATTCAACACTTTACTGAAGGAAAAGAGAGCAGATTTAGAGGAGAACAGATATAGAAGAGTGGTTGGAGGAATGGAGAACTGTGGTTGTTGTAGTTGGGATTTATTATTATATGGAAAAAGAATAATTTTTTTTAAAGAAAGAAAGCAGGGCAGAGAATATATACATATATATTCCCATTGAGAAATCATGACTCAGACACCTAGCATTTTAGGGACATGTCATGATGCTAACAATTTTACTAAAATGCAAAAGACACAAATAATTTTATTAAAATAACCTCTATTTGTGCCTCATATATCCATAGCCTGTAGGGCCTGATTCAGAATCAGTAATTAAGGAATTTTTTGTTCAGTAGTCTTTGATTTCTTAACTTGGGATATCACATGTATAATGAGACATGACAAAATATCACAGAAACAGAAGTTATCATTATATTATAAAATTGGATTATATTATATTCTATCATTTATATAGGCTGCCAGCCTGAGAGAATCACTGAAAAAAATTAAGCATTAATTTGTATATTGCATTTTTTGAAAATGGAATACTAGACTCAGCTTTGTCATATTATATGAATAGGAAAAAATATGGATCTATGTGCCCAATAATAGGATAACTAACTTCATTAGTATGAAGAGGTTTCCAGAGATGATTTAATTTAAAGTATAAAGTTGTTGCAGTAAATCTCCTACCCAAATAAGGCTAGTCAAAGAAACACAACTCAATAATTATTGGTATAAATTTCACAGTCTAGATTGGGCAGATTTACCACTACACTACTCTAATCCTTGGCTATGAGATCCCTTATAACTTGCGGTTTATCCAGGCCACGTGGTTGTCCTTCCGGCTCTGACTCCTCTGTAGTCAGCTTCCTTCTACTTCCGGCTTCCTTCTGCCTCTGCCTCTGCCTCTGCCTCTGCCTCTGCCTCTGCCTCTGCCTCTGCCTCTGCCTCTGCCTCTGCCTCTGCCTCTGCCTCTGCCTCTGCCTCTGCCTCTGCCTCTGCCTCTGCCTCTCTACTTCTCTCTCTACATTTTATATCAAATTCCTCTCACTCTCTCCTCCCCTAAGCCTTTTTCTCCACCTCCTCCTCTACTGCCCAATCTCTGGCTCTAGCCTTTATTTTACAGGTTTTAATTGGACAGAAGGTTTACAAGATGTCACCTGTGTACAGATTCAATCATCCTCTACAGCCCCTCCCAGGAAAGTGAAACTAGGATCAAAATACAAGGCTGGGGATATCCACTAGGAACTAGGATCAAAATATAAGGCTGAGGCTATCCACAACATAAAGTTGTGGAATTGAGCTTTCATTAATTCTCAGAACTTTGCAAGTGTAGAGTATTTGGTCTTAACTTGTCTTTATATTCACAGAACAATATGTCTTTCAATCTACCTCAGATAAAATGTCTTTCTTTTTTTTTTTCAGGAGAGGGTAAGTAATATAGAGACCAATAACCAATCAGTCTGCAACGAATAAGTGATTGTGAGTACTCAGTTCTAAATAAGACATTTGCATCTCAAAAGCTTTCCACAAGACATATGAATATCATGGTAAAATGTAAGAAAGATTGGAATAGCCAGAGCTAGTGGATTTATGTAGTGAAACTGTCATTGTAAGAAAAGAGCACAACCACACATTGCTGTGACTGAATAGACAAGATGATTTCAGGCCAATTAAATCTCAGCACTGATGGGGTGGGGCTCACGAAATCCCACCTCTAGCTGAGAAGCTACTGACAGTTGATAGCTGCTGAGAGAAGGAAAGTCAGTTTTCTTAAGCTATGTGGCCCCTGATAGACTGCCAATGCTCCAGTAGATGATTCTGTACCCATTTATATACATGTAACACTAAGTCAATTTGGTGGGATTAAAAATAGAGTAAAATACTTGACGAAATGTTCCACAATCCTAGTCATCAGGGAAATCCAAATCAAATCTACTTTGAATTTTTATCTTATATTTCAGAATGGCCAAGGTCAATAAAATCAATGACAGTTCATGCTAGTGAGGATGTTGAGTAAGAGGGAACACTCATTCATTACTGGTGTGAGTGTAAACTTGTATAATTATTATGGAAATAACTGTTGTATTTCCTTGGGAAACTGAAAATAGATCTACTTCAAGACCCAGCTTTATAACTCTTGGGCTTATATCCAACAGATGTTTCATCTTACTATAGAGCTACTTGATCAACCATGTTTATTGCTGCTCTATTCATAACAGAAGTTAGAAACAACCTAGATTGGATGGATGAGAAAATGTGGTACATTTACCTGTAGTTGCCTACTGCCACGGATTAACTGGGTTCTCCTGAAGGGGGACTGGAAATGAAAAAGGGACATAAGATGAGAAAAGATGGAGCCAAGACAAGGCTCTCTGATCAAGGATCCAAGTTTAATGTTCAGCTCTCAATTTAAATGGAAATCCCCACCACTGAACCCCTTCTTGCTTCAGCTGGAAGTACATAAGGGGACCCATCCTTGGTCACTGTAGAGATGGGCAGGGGAACCCATCCTTTGTCACAGCCAGAGAAGTCTCAAGGCAAGTTCAGTGAGCAGTTATTCTTTTAAGTTTCTGTAGCAGGCTGTACATGCAGCCAAGGTGGGTAATGCCACCTGGTTCCTATTATTTTTGGTCTATTGTGGTAAACAAGGTCTTTCAGGCCTGCTCAAGGCTGGGGAAGGGCACATTTGCCCAATGGAATTTTTTTAACCATAAAAAAATGAAAGCATAAAACTCACAGGTAAATGGATGGAAGAAAAAAATGACATCCCCAGTCAGTAACCCATGCAGAAAGACAAATTTGGTGTGTAATTGCTTATATGTAGGTGGTACTCAGTAGTAAGAGAGCTACGACATATATAACCACTCAAACATCTGGAGTGGGGGCTATCCCAAAACATGCAGCCTGTATATGGAGTATGGTCTTCTAGCTGGGTGCCTCATCTGGCCTCAATGGGAGAGGAAGCACCTAGCCTCTCAGAGACTTAAAGTGGCAGGGTGGGGGATACAGGAGGAGTAGGTACTCAGAAAACAAGAGATGGGGAAGGATTGTGGGAGGGAGTGACTGGGACAGGTTATAAAGTGAATAAGCAAAAAAAAAAAAAAAAAAAAAAACAAACAAACAAAAAAAAAAACCCAAAAAATAAAGTAAGAGGCTGGGGGAAGGATTTAATCCTTCTTGGAAGGGGGAATAGAATAGATTGTCATGGGTGGAAGAAGAGGGAAGACTGGAATGGAAGGACCAAACTAAGAGTTGAAGAGGAAGTGAGAGGGAATTGGAGGAAGAGACAGCTTTTGAAGAGCTGTGTAAAAACTAATACAGTACAAGCTTTCTAAAATGTATGCATAGATAAAGATGATTTAAGTAAAATTGCCTATTAACAGAAGAGGCAGAACTCCACTGGACATATCTCATTTAAAATTTAATAAGGAAGAAAAATTAAACATCCAGAGCACATGATGTTGGGAAGGCAAAATGATGTGGGATAAGGGAGGAAATGAAGAAGAGAGAACGAAAGGAAATTAGATGTACACATGTGCATGTATATAATTTTCAAATAATAGATGACAACACCTGTACACATCATGAATTTAATCACATAGTTAATTTCTAAAACTCATAGGATCATAAGATTGTCAAAGTCACTATCAAATTCTGACTTTGAAATACATTACTGAGATAATTTCTCAGTTATCTATGTGTGTAACAAGTATGCTAACAGTTATTTGACCAAACCAACTTTAGATATTACCTTTGATATGGAGAATTTCTAAAATAAATTTTATCTTAGAGATTGTTGATGATTTATTGTTAACTTGTTTCAGTATAATAATGGTGTGTTTTTTATTTAAAAATAAATGCCTGCTCTTAGAAAATATAAGAGCAGCATTTTATATACTTCCAACACAAGAGTAGCTGACTGAGGAAATGGTATGCACCAGTGGTTTTTGTTCTATTTTTTCATTAATTAATTAATTAATTAATTAATTCACTTTACATCTCAGTCAAATCTCTCTCCCAGTGCTCCCTCACACAGACCCTCCCCCATCACCTTCTCTTCTGAAAAGGGAAGGCACCTGTGGGTACCAACCCATCCTGGCATCTCAAATCAAGGCACATCCTTTCCCACTGTGGCCAGAAAATGCATCTCAGTTACAGGAACAAGATCCACAGGCAGGCCGCAGACTCAGGATAGCTCTCAGCTGTTCCACAAGACTTTTTGAGCTCTGTCTAATGGTTGGCCATGGGTCTATGTATCTGTTTCAGTCAACTGCTTGGTGGAGCTTGTCAGAGGACAATTATGCTAGGCTTCTGTCTTCAAGCGTCACAGAATATTTTTAATAGTGTCAGGGATTGGTTCTTTCCCATGGGATGGGTATCATGTTGGGTCAGTCGTTGGTTTGGCCATTGCTTTAAATAATAGAATCCATGTTAATTTTTTGGTAATATACTTTTCTTGCTTCATGTGTATGTTTTTGAATAACTCTGAGCCTATCATCCTGCTGATAGGGAGACGGAGCCAATAAAATTAGAACTTCAGTGTTATGCTTGGTACTGACTGCATCACATAGCAGTTCTAGTACATCTAAGTAAACAAACAAACAAACAAAAAAACCAGACAAAGCAAAGAGAATATATCAACTCATTTTTTTAAAGGCCATGTCAGTTTGGTAGGAAAAATTTTAATTTGTATTTTCATCTTCAGATGTGTGTATGGGGTTGGGTGTGTGACGTCAAAAGACCTTTCTGGATGTCATTCTCTGATTCTATCCTGGAGTTTAATTGTTTGATTCATGCCATCATGTTGGTATGGCAAGTCTTTTTATACTCAAAACCATCTTACTGAGTCAGAATAATTTGTTAATAAACTTGTGAAAGTATTAGAACAGGCTATGTGTTATATACACAGGACATTGAAGTTTTGCTATTGTTAATATTAAGGAATAATATAGAACAGAAATTATTAAGAAATTATATAAATATATAGAATTCATTAAGGAATAATAGAGCAAGCTATGTGTTGAACCCAAAAATGTACAGGAAATGACAAAAATATCTGCTTGAAAAATGCATATATATACATATATACATATATTATGCAAATGCATATATATATAATATTCATACTCAGTTTTGAATTGCTTGTATCTTTATATCTCCTATCTATGTATTGCTCAATTCAATCTTCCACATTTAAGGTTTAAGTTTTACTGAAATTAACTAGATGATCTATCTGCCTTGTTATCCACCCTTCTTGCCCTTATCCCGAGATTTCACATCTCCACGTCTCCTTACCCACCATCAGCAAATCTCATAAATAAGTGTCAGCAGAAACCACAGGAATCATTTCTCAGCATCCCTGCTGATTAGGCAGAAATCAGCCCAATTCTTAAATTGTTCTTATCAAAATGAGAAAGGTCATGAAAATCACACTCTGTTTAAATCTCAAGTCAGAAACTGTAAATGTAGGCCACACTCGTGGGAATGTGTGAAGCCGTTTCCAAATAGTTCTGCCGATTTAAATTGTGTTGAGCCTGCTTCTGACAAGCTAGTCAATGATATTTTAAAATTTTGCTCGCCTTTAGGACTGCACTGTTCCAAAGCTTCTAAGGACTTGGAGGCTGACACTTTGCCTTACCCAAATGTGTGGTCCTCCTCAGGCTTTAACTAGGGCACACAGGGAAGCAAATGTCTAAGTTTTTCCCTTTGTCTGCTTAATCAGTGGCTTAATGTTGTTGGAGTTCAGCAATCCCTTAAAAGATGCCATCCCCAATACTATGTCTGTTTTCCCTTTGCCTGCCTCAATGGCATTTACATTTACTATGAAACTGCACTGTAATATCTGACAGCTTTGTTTAAGCCTTTGACCATGGTCTCGAGAGTTTCCAATTTCGATGTCCTTGTCAACTTGGTGTCCCTGACAACAAAGGAAAAACCTGTATGGCCATGTTTGTTTAAGGCCTGACTTTTATTTTAGTATATGACAATTTTGTTATATTTGGATAAAGAAGCTGCTTTAAAGTCTGGTACAAAGTGTGTATTGATTGAAGTGGGCTTTTGCTTATCATGATTATTGAAGACAAAGGGAAAATCAAAATGTATGAAGAGGCATTAGTTAATGAAAGGGGATCTACAGAATATCTCTGAGTGCGGAGACACAGTAGCTCTTTATCTCATTCTAGTCTTATAATATCAATATCCTAGGACAGGCAGGCCACATTTTAAGACTCTCTGAATAATACTATTTCTATCTCTTATATGTTCAAGTATTACATTTTCTCCCTTTGTACTGTGCTGCTAATTCAACCAAATAGAATATCAACTTAAAACAGTATCATAGGATCAGAAAACAACAGTTTCCAATAAAAATACAGACTACACATTAACCGTGTTGAATTTATAATCTTCAGAATGCCGATGGATAAAATAGTGAATGGACATATGTATAGAATCATATAATATAGATATCATTATAATGATACAAAAACAATAACTAGAGAGAAGCCTAGAAAAGATTTAACATTTTACATTAATGTATGAAAAATAATTTATCTGCAATATTAAGTACTAATAGTGGTAAATTCCAGGGACAGTGAACATTGAATTAATTTTCTTCATAAAGTCTTTGAAACACTTCTGAGCCTATTCAGATAATTAGAATTGATTAACAAACTCTGCACATGAAACATGATTTGCATTTATTCAAATAGAAAGTTTGTATTTGGAAATCTACGATACAGCAAAAATGTGGGTATTGCTGCTTTTTCTCAAAATTAACATCTCAAACTCGCAAGATGTTATATGTGTTACAGGCTTATTTTTACTATTTTTTCTTCAAATATGCCAACTAAATCTAATTTCTTTGTGAATACTGTCATTGTTTCACTTCTGGTTTTCATTTATAATAGGGAAAAGTTGTACCTGATTGTGGTATATGTTGATTAATAAAATAATATGTATTATTTTATTATATAATGCAAAATAGTAATACAAACAAACAAACAAAAAACTTGCCAGCTAAGAACACCAGATGTAATACTACGAAAAATTATTTTAAAATTCTTATTTTCAGAGAAACAAATCTGCCTTTCTTTTCTTGAGCTGTGTTGTATCTGAATTACAGTTCCATTGACAAGGCTGAATTGCCCTTCATGACTTTTAAAATTCCTACTAGATTCTTCCTGTATTTTGAGAAGTTAGTATTGTTCTATAAACTGACTACTTAATAGATTTTCAAAATAATTTCAAAAGTGTTTAAAAAGAAATATGTGTGCGTGTGTGAGTATCTCTGTTTACAAACATGAATGTATGGGCAGCTTCCCAGCAAGGCCAGAGTTATGAAATTCCCCCTGATGCTGAAGTTACATATGGTTGTGAATCATCTATTGCAGGTGCTGGGAACTGAATCAGGTCTTCTGCAAGAGCAGTACTTGCTCCTAACTTCTGAGCCAAGAGAGCATTTATAGATTATTTTAAGAAATACTTCCATTTTCCCTGAAGCTTGCTTATTCTCACCTTAACAATACCTACTTCTTATATTGATGCATAAATGTTCATCCAATTGTTATACTCCTATCATTTGTCAATCAGGATTTTATATCATAATGAATCATTTATTCCTTTTTAGGGCCTAAGGAATAAAATGATTAATTTAAAAAAAAAATAAAACAACCAAACAAAAAACAACCAAGCAAACAATCCTAGCTATAGCATTTGTTGCCCATTTTCTGTTTTTATCCAACCTAGTCTACATTCTGTCTGTCCAGTCTATATGTTGTCTGTCAAGTCTATGTGTTGTCCAGTCTCTGTATAATCAATCATTTGGACTGATCCTTTTTGAGGTTGATATGCATGTATATTTTGGAGAAATTAGTAACTGAGACAGCTTTTGAGAGGTAATCACCTCACTATTTGTTTTATGAAGATATTCATGTCTCAATTGAGAAGAGACTTACCCTTGTCAGATCTAATTTGTATATAAGTTGTGTTGGTAAACATATTTTATCATTCCCCATAGAAACATAAACATAACCATGTCCTCATCTTCAAACTATTGGTTGGCCTAGTCCCTTTTATTTATTTTTAATAATAATAGATCTTTCTATCTCTCTGGTGCCGTTGTTCCTTTTTTTTTTTTTTTTTTAACAAATATTAAGAAAATTTAGAGTTAACAAGGCATTATTTAATCTGTCCCTGGGGGTGTTTTCTCTTCCTTTGTGTTTAATAAGCATCTCTTTTATGGTACAATTGGCTTTTTATATAACTGCTTGTCCTGTTGTGTTGGTATACCATTGACATGTTTTATATTATAATATGTAAAGAATCATTTCATTTTATTGTACATATACATAGGTATATTATCTGTTTTAATTTGCTCAGATATCTCCATAACTGCCATTATTTCCACTAAGTCTGTAATGACACAATCAGCCTTGTCAGAAGTTAAAGCAGTTGTCCATTGAAACACTGAGTGTTAATCAGTGGTGTGGCATATACATATTTATTTTCTAAATTCTTCAGAATAGAAAACAATCATCTGCCAGAAGTCATTTTTTTGTTACCTCTAGGGCTTCTATCAACAGCTAACAGAATTCTGTTTTATAAGAATATATGGACTTTTTAAAAATTATTTTTTGGCTTGTTGTCAACTGATAGAATTTTTTCTGTAAATATTTTCCATTAATATGATATTTTTCATAAAATTTTGAGGCTTCTAAAGCATTTCCTATTAGTAATTTTTTAATTTTGCCATTTTTCTGAGCTAATGGACCTGGCAAACCTGTATGAGACTAAATATGAATAATATATAATGGATGGGTTCTACTTCTGATGGCCTTTGGCAATTGTGCAATAATAATGTTAATTCTGAGGTTCCAGGTAAAAATTCAGCAGTCTCTATATGTAAAACAGCTCTTTCTGTATATAAGGAATCAATTATTATGTTAAGAGATTCAGGATAATATCTAATAATACCATAAAGATTGCATATAATTCTGACTTTTAAACTGAGGTATATGGAGCTTGATTTTTTTGTATGATTTATAACCTGCCATTTCTATCCTACTTGTATACGTAAAGAATATTGGTGTCTCTGGAATTGGTGTTCTTTTTATGGTACATGGAAGAATGCAATTAGTTCTTTAATAAATTATATACATTTGATTTTAGTATATTTATTATTAATTTTGCCTAAGTAATTACTATAAACTATTTGCAAATCTTCACTGATCACCCATAATTACATAATCTCAGCATTCATAAGACTTACTACAATTTCTGTCAGATTGGTTCCTGACAATTGACATTATCTTATAGTCATATTTGCAGTCTTTGTTCTACAAGAATTAACTCTTTTTCTGCTTCAGCTGTTAGGTATTTTGGACTGTTTAAAATTGGATCTCCTTGTAATATTTGAAACAAAATACTTAACTCATATGTACTTAATTCAATTGTAGTCCTCTGTCAGTTAATATCTCCAATTATATTTTTTAAATCTTTAAGTGTTTGAGATTGGTTCCAATGAATTTGTGTACCTTTTGTGGTCAAAGTTTTGGTTGATTGATTTTATAATTCAAATAACTGAGTATGCTGTTTGTATTTTCTATGGAGTAATCTGCAACCCCCAGCATTTCAGAATTTTTTGTGTTACCTTAAACATATACTCTAAAACATATGCTAAAATCAGCTAATAAAATGTCATCTAAATAAAGATAAATGATATATTGATGGAATTGCTTATAAATTATTTCAAATGATTGTTGCACAAAATACTGACATAAAGTTGAACTATTTAACATCCCCTGTGGAAGTACATTCCACTGTCATGTCTTCAGTGGATGACTATTATTCGAAGTAGGTGCTGAGAAAGTAAACCTTTTACTATCCTACTCATGCAAGGGTATTGTGAAAAGGCAATTTTTCATGTCAATTACTATTATAAGCCATGATTTTGGTAACAAATGTGGCAAATGAATACCTTTTTAAACTGTACTTAAATCTGTTGTCATCCTCCATTTTCTTGATTTATTTTTTTACAACAAATACGGGGGATTCCATAGGCTGGTAGACTCTTCTATATGTTGAGCCTCTAGTTGTTCTTTTACCAGCTGTTCAAGTGCCTGCATTTTTTTCTTTTGTTATAGTCCACTGCTCTTTCTATACTTGTCTGTTTGATAATCACTTTAGAGGCAAGGCTGTTGGTATGTCAGCAGTGGCCCCTTCTATATACCTGGAAATTCAATCCCTGTGATGTCCTGTTTTTGGACCATGGGCACAGCTTGTAACTTTTCTTGACACTTCCTGGAAGCCACTACCACATTACACTTAATTTTCTCATTTGGTATCCCCGATTGCTTGATTATTAATTTATGTACTCCATTGTAGTAAAAGATCCCTTCTTCATAAGATTATGAATATCTCAGCCACGTACAATTTCAGCTTCCCTGTTTGCCCTTCTGTTCCCACACATTTCATCCATCACGCAATTTGTTTATTGCTGATAATTTATCAATTCATATAAACAATGTAAACCTTCTGAAGTGCCCTATCTTGCCAATGACTGACTGACATACATGAGGTGATAAACTGAGGCAGGCAGCCATTGGGGAGTCAGTGCTTAGAGTCAGTGCTTGGATGACTCCAAATACCTACAGATACTCTTGCCAATAGCAGCTGATGATTAGAGAAGTTAATCAGCAAACTATTTTTTTAGGGAATAAAGCCTAATTTACAGGGTTGGCATTCCCTGTGGTCAGTGGAAAAATCATGAAATCTTCAATTCCTTGGGACTGACCAAAAAGAGAAGTACAGAAAGAAAATTCATACCACACACACACACACACACACACACACACACACACAACAGAGACAGAGAGAGGACAGACAGACAGAGATTGAGTGGATGAAACAAAAGGCAGAATCCAATAACTTCACACACACAAATATATCTATGTATATACATGTACTATATGCATATATACATGCATACATATATAAATACATAACTCATAACTATAGGCACACATATACACATTCACATATAGAATGGTTGAAGCAAAGCTCCAATAAGCAGACTCCAAGCATTTAACACATATACATTCATATACATATATATATATATATATGTATATAATAATATATATATACAATGGTGGATATAGCAAACTCCAACACACACTCAAATAAGCTTTACATATATACACACATACACATAGTTAATGGGTGGAAGGAACAATGTTCCAGCCCCCCATTCACACAAATCTTACACACACACACACACACACACACACACTAATAGATGGAAGAAACAATGTTCCAGCCCCATTTACACAAAATGTACACATATACATATATCCACACAGTTGATGGATGGAAAGAATGATGTTCCAACCCTTCACATTTTGTTTTTTTTTTCCCATCACTTATATATCACAGGAAAATCTATCAAGCAATATAAAATTACAATGTGATTACATTTTAATTTTCTTATAGTGACTGATTATGGAAAAACAGTTAGTTCCTCAATACTTTTACAAGAAATAATATTACATAGTATAGGCAAATAAAATAGATTATTCCCTCAGACCCATGTACATTCATAACTAAGCAACATGCTGTAGACTAACAAAGAGTAATCAAGCAAGGTAGTTTTCTTGAGCCAGTTTCTATTACTGGCATGCAGCAAATTGCAGTTACAAAGAAAGGATTGATTATTTTATTACCTATCTCTAAAATTATTCTTATTAGAATCTTAAAATAATCATAAATCTAAAGTTTTATATAAAAATCTGTCAATATACCTTAAATTCTCAGAATACATATTTACTCATCACCAATTATTTATAAATCATGTCAGGATGATGAGGGCAAAAATGAGTATAAAAATATCAATCATTACCAGTCCAGCTTCAGTGAGAGTCATGTCAGCCAGTGCTGTCATTGTTCTTGTTCCCTGCCCAGAAACAGTCCCTAGTTTAACTAATCTGAGTGTGCCTTTCTGAACTTTAAATTGTTTCTTAAAATTTTCTGCATCAGAGCCAATAGTAAAAAACATTTCAACTTAGCTTCACTAACAATTTTATTCTTAAATACTTTCTAAGGGTGATGGTCATTGCTGATAGTCTACATCTCTAAGTTCTTCTTTAGGGTGATGATTAAATCACTAATCTGCTCCAGCAGGATACCTGAAAGAGATCACCCATTATTATTGTGAATGTCGGAAAGTTTTCAATGAGAGACTGCAAGTTCCCTTACAGTTTTTTTATATAATTCTTAGATAGGGAATGTGAGAGCACCAAGGAGTCATAACTCCATAACAGCATGAAGTTCTCAGGACACATGGTCTTTGGGTTGTATAACTCTGAAGCTCACCCATGTGACTGTGGTAACTAGTGGATTGCATTTCATGTGTTCTAAAGCCCTTTGTCATTCTTACTACATGGCCCTAGACACAATCTGGTTTCCAAGACTTTTGGGAAAGCAACTAACATCCAGTTCCAAACCTTTGTTAATACTATTCATTTGCACCATTAATTTGAGTCTCTGATCATTTAATCATTGTTTGCCAGAACACATGTTTTCCAGTACTCCCAAAAGCTCTGGTCCTTTCTACTGGGAGTAGCCTTTCCCTTTATGTAAGGAAACAAGAGTTGAGCAATTCTATGCCCTGCATCACTTTGCTTCTTCTTTTACACACATGCCATGATTATAATTTCTTCCTTGTCCCCATCTACTATGCTAAGGTTCACAATAAATCCTTGAGAAGTTAACACAAGTTCTTCCTAAGATTATCCTCACTGTTCCCAAGGTTAAAGGACCATACACACCAGTGGTTAACTTATAACATTCTACTTTTGAAGATTGAGAAAGAGGTGTAACTGTGTCGTGATGCAAAGCTGCACTCCCCCTTGTAGCATGCATAAGATCAGAAATACTTAATTTTGATTTTTTGCCAGGTTGGTATTTTCTGGATGATCAAGGAAGACAGCTGGTATTGTTTGCTGCAGGGCCTCAAGCTGACAGGCCCCTCTGTTCAATTTCTGAGAGCAAGAAGTTACCTCGTATGTTCCTTTGGATCAGCAATCCTTAGACTAATGTTTGCCCTTTCCACAGTGGCTACAATACCCTGGAAACTTGTGGTTCATAACAGCCAGAAAGAACCTGCTTCTTCCCTTCTACAAACACCATATTCTCTAGAGTCAATGTGTCTACTATTTTGAGCTCTGAATCTCCTAAAGTTACAATCTCTTTGGAAATGGACAAATTTACCATAATTAAAGCATTGGGCAATTTGATTTCTAAGACATGGCTTTCCCTATGGTATTATTATTATGATGCTCACGAAAACCAATGCCATTTGTCTCTGTTATTCATTTGTCTATTGGTACTCCACATGCTTTCAATGGTCTGATTGCTCTCTTACATTCAGTATTTGAATTTCCAAAGGCAAATATTTCTATCGATGACTATCTGATTTCAGTGTCTAATATGGCTCTATTTACAGATAAACCTAATCTCTGTAAGAAATCACATAATGCTTCCCCAGGTCCCTGTATTATCTTCATTAATGAGGAAAATCCCACCCCCCATGGTTCCTCAATCATATCCTAAGCTCTTAAAGATGCAACATGACATTGTTCAATTATGCCATCATCAGATCATATTTGTTCTTGTAAATCAGCATAACACTCTTCAGCAAGCAGTTGGTCTTTAATAACATTTACACCCCCTTAGTGTATTCCATTGTTTAAGTTCTGTGGCTTCATGTATGCACCACAATAACCACTGTAATTGTTGCTCAGTTTTCGAAAACAGGTGACACCAATCCTTTCCAATTTGTGGGGATAACCTTATTCTGTCTAGCTCAACTATTTAACATTTCTTCACAAATGGAGAGTGAAAGGCATACAATACCATAGCCTCTTTTAAATGGTTGAGATCTAGTATTTCTATTAGTTGTGAGGCAATTCTTTATAGAAAAGAACACCGTTATTAGCAGGCATACTGCTCAAAGACTGGGAAAGCTAAACATGCCTGTATAGGCCCAAGTAAATTCTCTGGTGGTGTGTCAGCAAAACCTGTTGAGTCTGCATTGCCTCCCACTCTTTCCAGCCCTTTGTCTCACTGAAGTACACTTGGCATCTGGTAGTGAAAATGTGTGCAGCAGTTTACCTTCTAGCCTATTTTGCTTCCTTTTTTTATTGTGCGGTATATTCCTATTCTCAGACATCAAGCCTGGAGCCGACTTTCTCCTCACACTGACTCTTTTTGCTTCCCAAGCACTTCTAATTCTATTTGCACACTCTCCACATGCTTAGCCAACTATGCAATATTCTCTAACATAAAAGAATCATTAGCTTCTCCCTAATCTCTTTCAAAAGTCTATACATGGAAACCACAAACAAACAAAAACAAAACGAAATGAAAACAAACTTCTGCAAGCAAGGTAGGAAACCACTCAGCAGCCATAGCTGCTATTTTGTCATCCTCCTTAAAGAACATTGGCCTCAGAAACTGTCCTTTCTTCTACCACATTTGAAGTAAATACCAATTTGCCTAAGCCATGTTGGTGGCACTTGTAGGCTTAGACTTTTAAAAACTACTTTTTAAGGATTCTCAAACACTTTACTCCCCCTTTAGCTCACTGTAGAAAGTAGAGGAGAAAAGATGGCAAATAGGGCAAAGGGATGCGGACTTACTAAGAAGTAATTCTATGGGACAATTCTCTGTTTGTCAGGATATCAGCTGTCCAGTGAAGTAGTGCCAGGATACCAATCATGAATCAGCATCAGTGACATGATCCATCAGAAACAACCAGGCAAAGTTCTGCCATGCCTCTCTCAATAAAGTGAAGATGAGGGACCAATAAAGTATTGCAAAGCTACCCACAGAAGCACCCTATCCTGTTTATATTCTCTCCCAACATTATGTGTCCTTCCATGGGTCTTGCCTCAGCAAAACAGTATGTGCATCTGCCACAGAAAAACATCACATAAGCCTGGATACGTGATCATGATATATCCAGAAATTTCCACTTCAAAATTATGCATAAAATGTATACAATACAAACATAATTATTATCGTAATAAATAGTTACAAGAATGCTTCAAATATGATGACTTCATTGATGTTCTGTTACAATACTGTTGTTACACATTAAGATCTAAAGAAACAAAACTGGCCTATTCACTCAGCAAGCTTGTAACCCAGCCAGAATTAGATCCCAGGTCTCTTGATATAGCCTACTTATTGTATTAAAAGAAAGTGTTAGGAAATATAATATGATATAATGTGGCTGGCAATACCTGGTGGGTCCTTACCAAGGTTTCCCTCTGAGAAATCACACCATATGACAGACCTGATTTAAGAGAAGTTTATTGTGGAGTAAGGGAAATGAACAGGACTTAGAACAGGGGTAAAGACAGAGAAAGAAGGGGGGCGATAAAGAAGGACAGAAAGAGATAAAGAGAAAAAGAGAGGCCAGATAGGAACACATCAGAATACAGAGAGAAACAGAGTGGAAGGGAGAAGGGGGCTGGGGTAACAAGCAGTCGTCTGTATATGCTGCCACTCTGCACCTTGTTTACACCTGGCCTTCACTGGATGGTGATACAAGCCTCAGTTCCTGGGAGGAGTCAAGCAGAACTGTTTGTTAACCAACATGAAGAATATGAAGCATTTGCAACAATAACACACATGTTCAGGAAACTTGCTGTACAAAAGGAGAAAGATCCAGACTGGAACATAATGATTTCCTTGAAGAATAGAAGAGTTATATTCAAAGCATAAGACACAATGAAAGGGAATTGGATGTTTGCAAGACATTTGAATCTATTTTAAACTAATTATTTTTAACAAAATAGTTTAAAAGGTTGGAGAGGTAATTTGTGATAGTGTGAATGGTAATGCTGAACTCATGGTGATTGATATCTGCACCTGCGTACTACCTCTAGCCATGACTGGCTATTCAGAAGCAAGGGAATATTGACATATCATGAAAATAAAATCTCTACTGGCTAACAATGGATTGAATATGTAATGACTTTTAAGACCAAAATAATTAATTCCACTGACAATTCATTCTCAAATGGAAGAAATAAGGGCATTATATTACCAAAAGTAGAATTTTAGGTTTTTAAGTTTTTTTAATCATAACTTTTAGAGTCATAATACTTTCATTTCAAAAATATGTCAGTAGTAAAAGAATTGTACATTAGTCATAGTGACCTGTACCCTGAACCAACACCCAGCTGATACCCTGGTCTGAAAGGTATCTGTACTCTCCCTGAACACCTATGCTCCGGTGCCATTCCCTCCCACATCCTGCCTTTTTGTGTTTGCAACCTCTGTGTAAATAAGTAAATTACGATGTGACTTGAATAACTAAATAAATTTAAAAAAAACCTCTAAAAAAAAAAAAACCTCAAAAAAAAAACTTACTCAAAATAGTATTTGTCTCTAAAAAAACTTATTGCAATTATTCTTGTTGGTTGAGATTTTTCAATAATTCTCCTATTGGGCAAATATAATAATTACTTATGAGAAGTGTATAGTGAAGATTATAGTAACAATGAAATCAGTTTCTATGATTTTTGTTACACTATTGTGCCTTAAATTGGCTTTATATTTATCATTAATAGTTACATACCTTGTTTTCTTCTTATATATCATTTACCAATAAAATGACATAATGTACTGTACTTTCTACAAAGATAATATTAGACTGGAGTTGTTAAAAATACATACCAATCCTTTAGGAAACCAAAACTCTATTTCTAGCACCCACTTCCGATGCCTCCCAACATCCTAGAACTCTAGTTATAGATCATGTGATACTCCTATTTGAACCCCACAGATGCCTACACTTACACTTATATAAAATCCCAGAGACACATGAATATTCAGAGAATATAAAAATAAACTGAAAAAATAGTCTGAACTCTAGGAACATGTATTTCACAATAGCAACTTTATAAAGTTTTGACTGCTTACTTGGATCTGTAGACTATTATATTAGACTCATGTTTAAATTTCAAAGTTCTACAACAGAAGAGAGTTAAACTACTGTCAGATACATGTTATATTTTGGCCAGGGAGAATAGTTTTATAGTAATTTTGGCTGGATGATTTCTGAAATTAAAGGCAAAATGGAAAGGAAATGAAACAAATAATTGAGAGCAAATAATTGAGAGCAAAGACATCATGGATTAAATGAGATTTGCTTTGAGATCATGATTCATATATTCAAACCTTTGTATGAGATCTTGGAATAAAATAGACCATAATTTTACTGATAGAGAAAAGAAGAAAAAGTCTTATTTTCCTTTCTCATGCCATTTGGATAATTGTTAAAAGGACTGATAATGTTTCTCTGAATTATAAGATTTTGAAATTAGCAAAAAGCTTTGGTTGAATATTAAAATTGTGTACCTGATTTTTCAACTGTATGGTGGAGCAAGTGAAATGCTTTAAAAGAAAATCAGATATGTAAGGATGAGGAGTTGATTTAAATATGAAGTTGTATATTTATCAAGAACTACACATTTATTTTCATTGAATTAAATATTTAATTTTAAGAAGTCTGTTCTTTCAGAAGAGAGTAGATGACTTAACTTTAATAAATTCCAGATGCTACAGAGAAGCTTTTCTCAAGTAAGAGAATTGAAGATTTTATTTTATATTATCTCATTTTTTCTCTTTTTTCTAACTCTCCAATGCATAAATCTACATATTTGAGAGTATGTGTAAATACAGAAGCACATATCAAGACTCTAAAGGAAGGTTATTAAAAGCAACAGGTAAACAAATGGTCCTGGCTTCCTTAATATGGAAGGAGTTGGAATTCTCATTTTTCACTTAGAAGCTTCTGCTTTCTTTATTGAAATCTCTAAAAGACCTGTTGGATATTTAAATTTAGATCCCAATTTGTGTGAATTCTCTTAAAAATTCCCCAATGATCAGAAAAACTAATTGCTAATGTGATATGAATTATACTTTATCTTTGTCTGCAATGGATGTGCATATTTATGCGTGTAATTGTGGGCACACATGAATCAGAGAACAACAGCAGAATGAGGTGTCTTTCTCTCTCTTTGTTTGAGACAGGGTCCCTTTGTTTACACTGTTGTATATACCAGGTTAGCAGGCTTGTGAGCTTCTAGGGGTTCTCATATTTTTGCCTTCTCTATCAGTATAAAAATGCTGGGATTATAGAAATATGGCACCACATTCAGTTTTACATGATTCTGAAGATCAGAAATTAGGTCATCAGGCTTCTTGCATCAACAAATACATTTACCATGAAGCCGTCTTCCAGCACCATATCAACTATTGTACAGTTTGTTTATATATGTACATGTATGCAAGTTGTTCACTATGGGGATATTTCAATCTTAGAATTCTATTATGCCAAAGATACTTATGAAGAAAGATAATATATATGTACATTCACTTGAATTATTTCAAAATAATAACAATATATATTTAATATACTCCAGTATTTTTTCGGTATTCTTGGGGAAGATCATTACTAAGAAAATTCTTTTATAAAATAATGATTTCACTAATTTTTATTTAGGTAAAGAATGCCATAGTGGTTTCATTAAAATGTATTAAAACCCTAAACGTCTTTCCTGTCTCAACATTATTTTATATCTTGAAATGTAGAAAGGAAAGAGAAAATAAAACTTACTATTAAAGCCAAAGTCTTCTGTTAAGGGTTTTATGTATTGTGTGACTTTACATGAGTTTTCTTTATGAATGTCTTTGCTAAGTATTTTTTATGTTTGTTTTTGTTTGTTTGTTTCCTGGCTTCAAATGATATCTCCATTAATAACTTTTTAAAAAGCTCACTATAAGTAGTTGTAAAACAAAACAAAAACATTAGTTTGCCAAAGTACCATTCTTGTATTCTTCTGGATACAGAAAACCAATCCAATCACTGATATGCAATATTTACATATCTTATCATGGTTATATCATTATGAAGTTGTATATAAAAATAAGAAAGGATTCCTGTCTCTTATGTTCAATCCATCAAGCAGAAGATTTTATATTCATGAAGCACAGGCCTTTAGTCCCAGTACTCAGAAGGCAGAATCAAGTAGATTTATACGAGATCTACCATTCTGATCTACATAGCAAGTTATAGGACAGCTGTAACTACATAGAAAGATGATGTCTAAAAATAAGCAAATACATAAATTGAGGGAGTACCTAACACTTAACTGATCTGTCTTAGGGTTCACGTTGCAAGATGGATTCCATACATGACACTGCTTGGGTGACCAAAAACCTAACTACATAGCCCAGTGGTCTAGGGCAAAACCAAATAATATAGATCTAAGAAAATGTAAAAATGTAGTGATAAAATGATACCTAAAGATATTATGTTATACTCATAGATCAGTTTCTTGTTCACCCATTATCAGAGAAGCTTCCTTCTCTAGCAGATGGGAACAAATATAAAGGCCCACTGCCAGAGATTACTCAGAGAATAAACTAATTTGGAACACTCAACTCTGAACTGGATATCCAAAAAATCTTCCCCAGCATACAGCAGAGAACCCTACTAGAGAGGAGGCAGAAAGATTTTGAGAATCAAACAGGATAAAAGACACCAAGAATTCAAGGATCTCTAAAGCAACATGAACAAAGCTCATATGGACACAAGAAACTGATGCAGAATACACCGCATCTGCACAGGTCTGCATCAGGTGCCTCTGCACTTACGGTTTTTAGTTTAGTGTTTTCATGAGATTCCTGAACACAAACATTAGTGTGTCTCAGTATCTTGTGGCTTCTCTTAGTCTCTTTTCTTTCTGCCGTTCTGATTTGTATGAATTCAATTTGATAATTTTGTCTTATTAAATTTAAAAGATGAATGAATGAATGTAATCCTAACCATTAGGGTAAAGATTAATATATAAATTTATATTTATTCATGAGGGGAGGGGAAATAAGTTTTTTTGTAATGAAACGACACTGGGTATAGCAACCATTCGAGGAAAGATGTAATTAGTTCTTCATCAGGAGTTCTTGACCAACAGATAATGGCCTCCATGGTTCATTTTTGTTGCTGTTGTTCTTCAGGGATTTTTTTTTTTGTATATGTGTGTTTGTATGCATGTGTGCATATTATTATAATTTTGTAGGGTATTTGTGGTTTGTTTTTGGATGACATTTTATTTCTATATTTTGTGCATTTTCTTGTATTTTTTTTTTTTTGGTTTTATAGAGAAAAACTTAAATTTGGTGAGTATGGAAGAGCTTGGGGAAGGAAGATAATATGATCAATTTTTTTTAGATTTGAAAATTGTTTAAATAATAAAATATATGGATGAATAGGAGATACTGAAAAGAGGAGAAAATGAGAGGGAGAGAGAGGGAAAGAGAGGGAGAGAGAGATGTTGAGGAGATAAGAACAAACACATCTATGTTTTAGGTAAATCTTTGGGGTGAATCAGTCAGTTTAGAGAAGGAGTAGAGCCAGAACAGCTGAGTTGAACCAGCCAACCCGAGCTCAGAAAGAACAAGAAAGTGAGAGCTTATTCAGCAGTAGGTCTCAGAGGCTAAAAATATTCTAGGCCTTGATAAGATTGAATGGAGGTTAGAAGTTTCTAGGACTAGGCAATGGTTAGTAAATGGTGGCATTAAGCCACAGAGATTACGATTACCGACAGAAAAATAAAGTTTATACTTACAGTACTGTAAAAGTTAGCAATCCCATCAGCAATGGAGAAGTGTTCCCCTTGCTACATATCTTTGTCATCAGAATCTGTCATTTGTATTATTGAGCACAGTCATTCTGACAGGTACAAAGTTGAATTTTGTGGTTCCAATTTTTAATTCTTTATTTTAATGCCTGAACAACTGGAGTTCTCTCATCTGTCAGAGTTCATACATATCCCTTCCTTCCTTCTCAGTCATATCCAAGGTATCTAGTAGTATGCTGAGGTTCTTGATCTACTTGGACTTGAGTTTTCAAAGACGGAAAAGGATCTTTTATATTTCTATATTCTATATTTATATATTATATATCTATATTTTCTATAGTTTTACTAGTAGTATTTTTGAAGATATGTTTTCGCTATTACATACTTTTGAAATCTTTGTTAAAAATAAAATATCTATAGGTGAATGAAATTATATGTAGATACTAATTAGATTCTACTGACCAATAAGCCTGTTTTCTCACTGACACTGTTGTTTTAATTACTAAAGCTCCTTCATATACCTTGAAATATGGATGGTTATAGCTTCAATAGTATTTTTATTTATCATGATTTTTGGCTTTCCTAGGTCTTTTTTATTTTTATATTAATCTATTTATTTTTAATTTCTGGAAGATTTGCTGGGTAATTTGATAAGAATTGTGTCCTATCTATAGATTACTTTTAGTAGGATAAGAGTACCCATTGTTACAACATTAATTCCAACAATCTATGAGCACAGGAAAAGCTTTCCATCTTATGATATCTTCTTCAATTTTCTTTCTTTATTCTTTCTGTTTTCTTTCCTTCCTTCTTTCCTTCTTTCATTTCCTATGTTGCATTTATTCCAATATATTATTGAAAAATTTTTTAGGCTACTGTAAATAGTGTTGTTCCATTAGCAAATACCATAATCATATATTTGAGGCATATAACAAAACATAGAATTCTCAAAAGATGAAATAAAATAATTGAGAAGCACTCTTTTAAAAAGAATTCATATCTTAGGAATTATGCTAATAAAAATTAAAAGTACTTTGAAGTTTCATGTTACCCCAGTCAGCATGATCAGAATTAATAATACAGCAGATATTGTTAAGGAGATGGGGAAAAGAAAGCACATCTGTAAATTTTAACTGTTAGGGAGAGTTAAAACTAATAAATCCATGATGGTAATCAATGTAGAGTTTGACAAACAAAACAAACAAACAAATAAAAACAACCAAACTACAACTAAAACAAACAAACCAAAAACCAAACTTGAGACCTAAGCTATGACAAGATCCAACTATACCATTCTTGAAAATAAGCACAAAGGACTCCTATTATGAGCAATGAAAGCAGATTAAATGTCTATCATTTGAAAAATAGATAATAAAAATTGATAGATTTATATATTGGATTTAGCTATTAAGTAAAGTAAGTATAGAAAATCAGACGGTAGCTTAAACCATTAAGTGTTATTTATATTTGAAATACGCATAAAATACTCACAATGGTTTGGAAATTAAGAAGCAGGTATGGGGGCAGGTGCTACAGGAGAGAAGATAGAGCAAAGAATATAGTGATATAATGAGCTAAAACAGAATAATGCAACATGAAGTGCTAAATTCTTGTGGGGGGGTATAAATGAGAGTGAAGAAAAAACTAGAGGGAAGGATAGCCTAATTATGTATAATATGAAATGATATAATATAATACAATCTATCATATGGGGGCTTAAAAACAGAATTACCATACTGACATCATAGGATAACATATACAAATGGTGTCTGAGGAATGGTTCTTTGGAGCTGCTTCCACTGAAGTTATAGACTTCTAAAATTAATAGGCATTTGCCAATGATTCTGGTTATCCTCCAGAACTTGGTAGTAAGACTTTATTGGTGAAGACACCACATCCTTAATCATAGAACATGGAGAAATCAGACTAGTAATAACTTAGAAACTCTAGAGATACTAGATAACTTACCTAGTATATTTAGGTGCTATTAATAATACAGGAGGAAAAAAATAATCATCAGTCTTACCCAACTTTCAAATTTGTAAGCTATAATAATAGCTGCCCTATATTCACTATCAATAGTGGTGAAAGCATCATGGGAAGGATCAACTATTTTATGATTGGAATTCAGACCTATTCCATAAGATAAAACCCATACAAAGTATTATTATTGGTCCAAGCATTTTGGGTAGACAGACCAGAGGACCCAGGGGCTGTTGAATGGGCCTACTATTAAACTGATGTCTAATGATTTATCATGACATCGATTTATTAACGTTTCTCTCAACACCTACATGAAGAACCAAAACTAGAAAAGATGGACAAAATAAAAGATTGAGGAATTGCTAGTCCTAGCTGGGACATCTATATCATATTCCCTCATCCGAATGCTCTAGAAGCATTTTAAAAGAGATGAAAAAGTGTAAGAGACAGGAGTAGCAGTAATTACTACGAAGAATAAGTTTTTCATCATAACAAGGCAGCTGTGCAAATGAACTTAGAGCAGATATGACAGCAAGTATGAGATCTATGCAATCTCAAGCCGGTCCAAACCTAGCATCAGGGACATAAGTGGTCCAGAAGTGCTTCTATCTCTATCTGAGGATCTCCTTGAAGTTTGTAGTTTCTAGGGAGAAAAACATCTACTTTCCTTAAAATTATGCTAGTAATGAGTGGACCACAATCTACTGCAACACATACCCCTAAGAGCATATAGGGAACACATTTAAATTTGACGGGTTTAAAAGGAAATGTGCAGTCAGAAAATAGGTGTCAGAAAAGAGGCACAAGTCAGAGAGGAGATGAGTGGAGGACTTAAACATGATCAAAATGGACTGTACGATGTTGTCAAATAACTGATTTCAAGAACTGAAAACATATTATAGATATTAGTGTTAATGTAAACAACCAGTGTGAAACATAAAAATAAGAAATGTCTATGATTTCATAGCTGGCAAAGCTATGTTAAAATGATTAGTGAAGAGGAATGAATCAGAGTGTTAAAACTAAAATCAACCAAACAAAAGCAAAAGAAGCATTTATTTCTCAAATAAAATGAAAATCAAAGATGGAACAAAAGAATATTACCAAAAAATATATTTTGTGGAATATTTATGTCCTGATTATATGAATAAATATACAATACAGAGATGGCTTATGGCACCATATACATGTCAGAAGCAGAGCTCACATGCAAATAATTATAAATAAATATGTCTTGGTTTTGCTAGATAAATGAATACAATTATTCTAATTGGGTACTAATACTCAGTTTTAGATTGGAAAAAATTAAAATTATGGCTAATGTATGCATAAAAAGATCTTAAGGCTGGCTTCATGGAATTGTGCATGGAAAACCTATAGTTACATAGATCTCTTTAGGTAAGAGTGGTCTCTATTTGGTTTATAATTGCTCTCTCCACTTTGGAATTATAGATAATTTAATGACAATTACCCTCAATGTTTAGCCTATAAATGCTCTCAAAATTATAGAATACTATTAGCAGCTACTTGACAGTTGTTTTGTACTTTTGCTCAAACTACCATAATGTTAAGATTTTTTTTTTTATTAACTGCCTGGGTTTTCAAAAATAAACCTAATCATTAATGTCTGTTTATAAATACTCATAGTCATTTTTTCACAATATCTTAAGACAGAAGTAAGTAAGCAAAGAGAGGTTTACCAAATGCTTGAATATCATTTAATCAAAAGATATTATTGATCTGTAACGATAATAAATGCTATAGCAAATTATAGTCACTATACTCTTTTTTCAACTTTTAATAGGTTGAAAATTTAAAAGAAAAATTTCAGTAATAGGCAATAAGTTCATGAGAAATGATATCAATTACATGTAATGAATATTTTACATAAGTTATTATGAACTTACCAGTACAGTATACAAGTAATTATTTAAAAGTATATATTCCATAAACAAAATATCTATCCTAATAACAGGAAATTAGCTCTAAATGACAGAACATATCGATAAAATGTCTACATTATGAAGGAAATAAAATCTACAAGCACATGCAATTTTTATTTCAAGTAAGATGAAGTAATATAATGAATAACTCGATTTTGTCATAGCTAAGCATAAATATTACATTCAATAAAGAGTGGGTTTTTCAAATCATTATAATTAAAAGTATGCCATGTTATTTTAAAGGGAACATATAAATCAAGAAAGGAAAACAGAATAATAAAGGAAGCTAGGAAGAAATCAGTCATTGTAGCAACAAGAAAAATAACCTGTGGTCGTTAATATCAATGCTTTGTAGTTCTCTATTGAATTTAAATGTATCTCAATCAATCAGTCAGTCATTTATCTGTATACAATTCTACAAAGACATAAATCATGTAGAGCCTTTAACTGAAATAAAAAGACTTAAAAATATGGCAGAACCTTCACAATGTGGAATTGTCACTTTCAGTGACACATGGAGCCAATATTGTTTCCCTTCCACCTTTTTTAAAAGAATGTTTGAATAGTTTAGCACTCAAGGATGAAAAAAATACAATTTTTTAAAGCAGTTTGATTTTTATATCAAGTATGTTTTTCAAGAGGCTTAAAAATGTATAGCTTTCATCAAGAAATTTCTCTTTCAATCTCCAATAAAAAGAAATAACATATTCTACACCGTGTAGAAACTATTTCTAGTAAAATCATTTATTATAAAGAAAATATGACAACATGACACTTGTCTCTGAATGTGACTTTAAATGGTTCAAGAGACAGAGTGAAGTGTCTCACAGATTAATTATGAACTAATTTTGATTTATAAACTAATTTTGAAATTATAAAGGAACAAATTACCTACATAGTATGGAGCCTGTGGGATAACAATTTTCATTGTGACACACTGTAAACCTAAAACATTATATGTAAGTATTCCATTGAATGTATGCCATATAAAATACTCTATGTAGAGGGACATGTAAAATAGGAAAACTACAGTAAGTACCCTCAGGCCTGTTTTTCATAATGTTATATGAGATGTTATTTTATTTTCATATTATTATCCTAAATATTCTCTGTTATTAGTGAAATGTTACTGTTAAAAGGTGTAAGTTAGAAATAAATTATCTATAAGAATATATAAGAAAGACTAGAGGGATTACTCAGCAATTAAGAGACCCTGCTGATCACTTCTGAAAAACTGAGTTTATATCCCAAGATCCATATCAGACTTCTCAAAAACATCTGTATCTCTAGCTCTAGGGTCTCAAACTCTCTTCTGGCCTCAACAGGAACCAGCCCACATGTACACAAATACCCAACAGCCAACAACATGTGACCAAAAATTGAAACAAAATAAAGCCCTAAAAAGAAAAGAAAGAAATCAGGCTAGTATAATAAGAAAGTTAATGTAATGTGAGTTTTATATGCAGTCAATTTTCCTACAAAATATATGGAAATAACAGTGATTCATCTAGCATTGAATCTGTAAGTTTAGTTTTCTGACAACAAATAATCCAATTAGATATCTGAATGCATAAAAATCTAGGACAAACCAACAGGAAAAATTATTTAGATTTTGTGAAATCTTCAAGTTTGTCCATATAGTAAAAAGTTAAATATGATTTTAAGAAAATAAAAGGACAAATTTATACCCAGTGGTTGCTTTGCCAGTACCCATTGCCCTTTGGAATTTTTACATGTGTCCTGGAAGTCTCAACTTAGGTCCTATGGTTGTATGAAATGTGCTTTAATTATATCATCTCCTCCAAGTCCAAGATATTTTTCCTATCATTATCAAATACTTTTGCCAAGTCCTGTAGGCAGTGGAAGGGATGGCATGATAAGGTTACTGCTCCTGTAGCTAAGCCAGCGGGCCTGGGCCTCCGCAATGGATGGTTGCTGTAGACATAAGACATGTTTTATAATAATGTATATATTTGACTTTATGTTCCTCCTGGAGGGAATGGCTTCTCTGCTAAGGTTAATGACTCCATGATATTCAGAGACAGCGGGATTCAGGGAAATGAGAATGGCTATGTGACACGATGATGTTCAAGACAGCCTTTAAGACTGTGGGACAAGATTCTGAAAATATGAGTTCAAGAATATAAAAACAGGATTCCTCAACTATGGAAAATATAAGGATGAAATATGAACTAAAATGAGGGGCTTCATGGACCTGAAAGAACAGAAGCAACTGCACTAATGAGTCAATAAAGGGAAAGGAATGGGTTAAAAACAAGGTTCATGGTTTAAGTAATAAAGGATCACCAGTCACGGTAGAGTGGTAATCTCAGGACAAGTTCCCACTCAGCTAGTTTATTGTTTGTGCTTACAAAGGCAGGCAGATCTCTGTATTCATTTGCTATGTTCAAAATTAAAATGTACTTGCTGTCTTTTTCTAAGAATCAAGAGGCTAAAGTTCTAAAATGCTGATTCAAGAAATAATCAAAAAGGGATGATATATATATATATATATATATATATATATATATATATATGTATGTATATATACCTTTACCTTTACCTTTACCTTTACCTTACCTATACCTATACCTATACCTATACCCACACACACACACACACACACACACACACACACACACATATATATGGTATACAACTGCATTGATATGTAAATAAAATAAAAGACTGGACTTTGGTTTGCAAGAGAGAGCTACCTGGAGGGAACTGCTTGGAGAACAAGCATAGGTATTTTAGAATTTTTCTGGTGGATTTTCTGACTTTCATCAGAAAACCAAAATGTTATTTAGAGAGCTATTACAACTCTTGTAGATATTTGTCTAGCAGGTTTTCTATTTTTTGGGGATGGGAAAAACCCAAGAGCTATCCAGAAATCTATTACATTTCTTTTAGAATTTTTCTTTTTCTTCCTTTTCTTGGTTTTTAATCATTTTATTTGTTTACATTTCAAATGATATCCCCCTTCCCAGTTTTCCTGCTACGACCCCCCATCCCATGTCCCCTCTTTTCTCCTTCCCATTGCCTCTATGAGGGTGCTCATCACCCACTCACCTACTCACTAGCATCCCGCTACTATGGGGCATCAAGCCTCCAGAGGACCAAGAATCTCCCCTCCCATTGACACCAGATAAGGCATCTGCTACATATGTAGCTGGAGCCATGGATCCCTCCATGAATATTCCTTGCTTTAGTCTCTGGGAGCTCTGGGTGTCTGAGTAGGTGATATTGTTTTTCCTATAGGGTTTCAATCCCTTTCAGCTCCTTCAGTCCTTCCCCTAGCTCTTGCATTGGGTTCCCCACACTCAATTTTATAGTTGACTGTGAGTATCTGAATCTATATTAGTCAGGTGATGGTAGAACCTCTCAGGGAACAGTTCCTGTCAGCAAGTACTTTTTGGCATCAACAATAGTGTCAGGGTTTGGTGTCTGCAGGTAGGGTGAATTCCTAGGCAGAGTGGTCTCTGGATGGCCTTTCCTTCAGTCTCTGTTCCATTTTTATTTTTTTGTCTGCATCTTTTCTTTGGACAAGAACAATTCTGAGTTAACTATTTTGAGTTGAATGGGTGGCACCATTCTGCTAAAGCCATGTCCAATGAGTCTGGAGCCTTGCGCTTCCCTGGCATCTCGAACATTTAGTGGCTACCTTATTTCCCATCTCTCACTGCTATATATTTTTATTCAATTTCCTGATCCTCTGTACTTCTCTATTGCCCCTTCTCATACCTGATCCTCCTCCATCTTTTTTACTCCTCCTTCTTTTTCCTCCCAGGTCCTTCTTTCTCTTTATCTACTGTGATTATTTTTCACCCTTCTATGTAAGATTGAAGCATCCACAAGTTGGCCTTCTTTCTTCTTAAATTCCATATGGTTTGTGAATTGCATCATGATATTCTGAGCTTTTGGGCTAATATCCACTTATCAGTGAGTACATACCATGTATGTTCTTTTGTGTCTGGTTATCTCACTCAGGATGATATTTTCTAGTTCCATCCATTTGCCTGCAAATTTCCTGAATTCATTGTTTTGAATTGCTGAGTAGTACTCCATTGTATAAATGTACTACGTTTTCTGTATCCATTCTTCTGTCAAGGGACATCTGGGTTCTTTCTAGCTTCTGGCTATTATAAATAAGGCTGCTATAAACAGAGGTGCATGTGTCCTTGTTTATGTTGGAGCATCGGTTGGATATATGCCCAGTGGTGGTATAGCTCTGGGTCTTCAGGTATAATTATTTACAATTTTCTGAGGAACCACCATATTGTTTTCCAAAGTGGGTGTACCAGCTTGTAATCCCACCAACAATGTAGAAATGTTCTTCTTTCTCCACATTCTTGCCAGCATCTGCTCTCACCTGAGTTTTTTGTCTTAGCCATTCTGATTGGTGGAGGTGGAATCTCAGGGTCGTTTTGATTTGCATTTCCTTGTTGACTAAGGAAGTTGAACATTTTGCAGGTATAATAGGTTTTCTGACTTTGTTCAGAAAATACAAGAGCTATCCATAGAGCTATTACAGGTCTTTTAGAATTTTCTAGCAGGTTCTCTTACCAAAGTCAAACCTACCTAGGGAACTATATTGAGAGTTGTCTGTAGCAGACTATAGAGCTGTCAGGTTGTATCCATCAATGACTTCATGTCATTTCTTTTGCCATCCCCAAACACCCCTTTCTTGAGGACCCCTGACTAAGCTGAGGCAGGTCCTTGGCAGACTTTTGTAAAAGAAAGAAAAATGAAATATATGACAATCATTGGTATCCTACCAACCATCAATTGTCTTCTTTATCAAAACTTTCCTGGTAAATATGTAACTCACATATTGGACATTGGATTGGTTCTACCTGTGGAATCACAGAACACTTGGTAACATGGCCTTATGGTTTGGATTCATCCAAACAGACATCAAATGATGACTTACCTTAGAGAAGGGAGGAGATGTCAGGAGCAGCCCTGCATATACACTAAAGGCCTAAATCAGCCATAGGCTAAAGTCAGCAATAGGCCTGACATACATGCATGCTAACACAAAGTCTTGGGTCTCTGTGGAAAAACACTGAAACAGAAGGCTATAAGCTATTGTAAACAGGCAGCTTCTGTGGAAATTTACCAGACCTAGTAGTCAAGATCTTATAAACAGGCAGCCTTGGCGGACAGTACCAACTTAGATAAGGACAAGTGAATACTTGCCCAGATCCATAGTGACCTGTCCCCTGAACCTACACCCAGCTATACCCTGTTCTGAAAGGTATCTGTACTCCCCCTGAACACCTATGTCCGGCATTCCTTCCCCACATCCTGCTTTTTGTGTTTATAACCTCTGTGTAAATAAGTAAATTATGATGTGACTTAAATAACTAAATAAAAAAAAATGATGACTTACAATCCTCAGAGCGACTTCAGATGTGAACTGACACCAAGCATTCAAGGGTTCTGGCAATTGTGGTCAAAGCTGGGTCTAAAATACTTCTCCACAATATCCTACTCTTGCTGTTTTATCCATGCATATTGCACAAATCTGTTGTCTCTTGGCATGGGAATTGATCATAAATGGCAGCCAGAGAAGGGAAATTAGATGAGCAGTGAGATGAGCAATTTAGACTCAACTATCCCTATTTTGGCTGAATAAAATTCACTATACATTCCTAATAGTGTCTGTTCAGTCCTACTCTCTTGACTGCTACTGTTTCTATATCCAAAGTAATTCAAGGGTGTCTGAGAAGAAGAGACAGTGACAGTTTACTAGGGGCCAAAGAAAAGGTCAGAGGCTCTTGGTTGATGGATTACATATAATTTTTTAAGAAAACCATGATATCATTGACTTTTGACAAAAAAGGAGTACTCTTCAATATAGAGAAATATGAATGTGTATGAGGGTACCTATGGTGGCTCAGGAACTTAGTAATTCCTTTCTCTTTCTAAATCAATTTGATTTTCCCAAAGGTTTTGATGTGTGATAAACATCTCATGTAGGGATTCTATTGCTTTAATGAAATACTATGACCAAAAGCTACTTGGGAGGAAAGAGTTTCATCTTATACTTGCAGTGGACAGGTCTACTATCTAGGGAAGAATGGGCAGAAATTCAAGGCAGAAACTCTGAAGGTGAAACTGATCCAAATGCCATTGTGGAGTAATACTTACTTGCTTGTACTTGTGACTTGTTTACATTGCTTTCAGGAACACTCACCCTGCCCAGGTATGGGACTGCTCATAGTGAGCTAGGTCTACCTATATTAATCATCATTTGAGTAAATAAAGAAAATAACCAATTATTTAAAAACAGAAAGAAAATGTACCTCAGGTATAGGGTTGTGAACCCACATCTGACTCTTGGACATCCAGGCACCACTAGAAGTTATGAAAGAGCAAAGAACAGAGTCAAGGGCCTATAGACTGGGGACAGTGTCTAGGCCGGACTAGGAGTGCTGGCCCAAGGGGACCTCTAGCTTGTCTCATGGAGATGATTGTCCTTGGTTTGATGGTGGCAGCTTGTTGGTAGTTGTGGGAGCACAGAGAGACTTCTATGGGAGTTTAGGCTGAGGCTCTGTAGGCCTTAGTCATGGTTCCCATGGTAGATCTTGGTGAAAAGAGACAATCAATGGTTCTAAATAATTATTGTTATGGATGGATAAAATTATACCCTACTTCTCAGGTAGGCCTGAGATTAAATATTTTTTCAGAGAGAAATATCTGGGATGGGAAGTTTATTGGCTAAACCCTCCAGGCCTCTAGGTACTTCACTAGCATGGAAAACTCTGCTTTGAGCCTATGTGACCATAAGACACATTTCTTTATATGAGAAACATAGCACATGTTCCAAGTCAGGAGTCTGCAGTGAGCTGGAGTTGTCTTAAACTTCAGGTGTGTGCCCATCGAGTCTCTGGGTCTTGACCTGATCTATTTTACCAAACTTCCTCGCAGTTTTATGTCCCATGCTCAGGCTTGCCCACAGGTGAATCTTATGAGTTCACTTTATCAATTGTGATTTCACTTCCCGAATGACTAGCTAGTGTCAACTTTATATAAAAGTTGCCAGAAAATAGAGGAAACCAGGAATGGATTCTGATGTCCAAGACAAAAGCATGTGATTCCTCTAAACATAGTGACAACATTTTATAACTTTTGTTTTGATAGCTAATATATCTTTTAATAATTGTGACCTAGAGTTTCTGTTTGATTTGTTTTATAAGGTGTCCTCCTCCTCCTCCTTCTCCTTCTCCTCCTTCTCTTCCTCCTCCTTCCTCCTTCTTTTCCTATCCTTTTCCCAATTGATGGTGAACTACAGAGAGCTGGAGTTTTTTTCAAAAGGATTTGAAAATGTGTCCTTGATGACTCATAGAGGTTTCAGAAAGGAACATAAAACACAGATAATTTTAATTTCCTTTAAAAAATTTTTGCTTTTGAATTCTTTCACTTACTTTAAATACTACTCTCCTATATTTATAGTAATATACTGACACTACTCCCTGTGGATAACATGATTCATTTTTTAATCATGAAAATAATGAATGGCAGGCTGGAGAGATGGCTCAGTGGTTAAGAGCACTAACTGCTCTTCCAGAGGTCCTGAGTTCAATTCCTGGCAACCACATGTTGGCCACAGTCATCTGTAATGGAATCCAATGCACTCTCTGGTGTGTGTCTGAAGACAGCTGCAGTGTTCTCATATAAATAAGTCTTTTTAAAAAAGAAAAGAAAAAGAGCTATAAATGCTGTGTTCAACACATTAAAAAAAAAAGAAAATTATGAATGGAAGGGAAAAACCAGAAATAATGTTATAAAATGAAATAATGAATATCTATAAGAAGAAAACAAAAGATGTTCATTCTTAGGTTTTTAACTCTTCCTCAAAGTAACACAGTTTAATTTTCCTAACATTTTTAAATTATATTTTATTATATGATCAAGCACAGACGTCTCCTGAGAGGCTCTGCCAGAGCCTGCCAAATACGGAGGTAGATGCTTGCAGCCAACCATTAGACTCAGCATGGGATTCCCAATGGAGGAATTAGAGTAAGGACTGAAGGAGCAAAGGAGTTTGCAACCCCATAGGAAGAACAACAATGTAAACCAACAAGATCCCCTGCTACCAGGGACTAAACCACCAACCAAGGAGTACACATGGAGGGACCCATGGCTCCAGTTGCATATGTAGCAAAGGATAGCCTTATGTTTTATATATATATATATATATATATATATATATATATATATATATATATATATATATCACATACTTTACAGCATTATCCATTATTGTAAGCCCTTTCCACATTTATAATTACATGATGCAAGTCAAACTTTGTATTTACATATTGCAGCTAAACAGTCATTTATAACACAGTAGAGTGATAGAATACTAGTATATTTTCTGAATGTTTTTATTATAAGTAGTAAAATTGTTATACTTTATTCAGGATTTCAATATGATCTTACCATCATAATCAAAGAAAATGAGATATGCTGTAATTAAGGACCATAAAAAAGGCATCATCATTCCTGTACATTCCTTTGGATTGCATGAGATCAGGATTTTTTCCCCTATGATGCCAAGAAGTTAGTAATAATCACAGTGATTACCATGAGGTTCAGAGAACTGAAACAGTTTCATCTTCATGTGCCTGACTTCCATTTCCTGTCATACAAATTCTTACCTTCCTCTTTGCACCCCTTCCTCTTTCTCTGACATCCAGGGTATGTGAGGAGATCCATCATACCTTCAAGTGAAACACATCATGAAGACTTAGAATTGTTCAAGTATTAAATTACCTTTTAAAAATCTTTCATCATAAGAATTTAAATAGAAGTTCTGGTACAAATATTTTCTTGTTCTTGTGTTTTGCAGGATATAACACTTATTTATAGTATACCAAAGTGCAAAACTGCTGTGAATAGTTGTGATCTGCACCTAGTAGGAGACCACATTATTAGTGATTCATAGGCGGGATTGCTCACAGAAATATGAAAATCTTTATAGCAATGCCAGTAATTTTAAGTTTTACCAGTCTTCATTTATAAATCAGCTCCAGAGACAATGTTGTCTGCTTTCCATTACCATTGGCACAATATAAATTATTTCGTAAAACTCTTTTAGTTTAGTACCTTTATTTATTTAACCAAACACTTCCAGTATGAAAGCCACAAATTAGAAGCCAATCATTCTAAACCAGAGTCCTATTTATCATTTGACTTCTCCAATTTCACTTTTGACATATTTTATGTTGTATTGCAATTACTTATAAGAGTTTTGCTTTTATATTTTCAGCATACTTCCTTTTTCTACTAGCTTGCAAACTTTTTAAGATGAAAAACTCTAACGTTTCTGTGCACTGTATGTAAATTTAGCATAGAGAATAAATTACTGACGGAACTGTGTGTGTACAAGTTTTATAAAGACAGCGGTAAGGAAGTGTAAGTTAGTCTTCTTTAAAATCTTCAAAACAGTCAGGAATGTGTATGATATTCGTATAAAAATTAAAAACACAGCAAATCCTGCTAAGTTATATTCCTCCGTATGATATGATATTTTATTAAATTTTTGAAGTAAAGATAAGATATGGTAATGTTCTTTTGTTTGAATAGTTATTGGGAATTGAATAAATATTTAATAAATACTTCATGCATGTTAGAATCGGTTCACACATATTGGCTGCCTTTACCAGAATATGCCAGAACTGCCAATACCCAATTAGTTAAGGAGGTTAAAAATATCTGTGTCTGAGATTTTCAACACCTACGAAAACTTGACAGTAGGAGTTTGGATGTGAAATACAAGGCATAAAGTATAGCTCTGGTTAGATACTTAAGGGAATACTCCCTGAGATATGTCAGTGTCTCTTCTGAGTAAAGATAAAAGAGCAGAGTATTACAACACTATAAAAAATATTATACTTACTTTAAAATTCAGATCTTTGAAAATTTGGTAAATTTATTTAATAGAATTTTCAATTTCAAATCTATATCACATTCTGTTGCACATTTCTCATGAACACAACTACTGAGGAGGTTAACACTGTTATAAATTACAGTGCCCACACCAGTTTTTCATAAAGTTCTGGACATACGAAAATTCAGTTCTATCATGTTTTTATTATGATTTATTTCACCTTTGAGATTACAATAAATTAGATCATTCACAATGTCTACTATTCTTTCTCCAATTCCTCATGTGTAACCCTTTGCTCTGCCCCAAATTCATGACCTCTTTTTTACTTTAAGCATTGTTATATATCTATGAGTATATTAAAATACACACTACTTGGTCTAAAGTGTCACTTGTATGTGCATGTTTTCACAGGTAATCAGTTAGTATTGGATAGCCAATTGTTGTCCTCTCCCCACAGAAAAACTATGCCTTGCTTGTTTAACATTCCTTAGTTGTCTATACTTCTTTGAAGACTCATGAACTTTCTCCCTTTCAACTTAGTATGTACATTGTATCATTCTTGTTCAGGTCTTGGTGAGATTTCATGGATATAGCATCTGACATTATAAGAGATACAATAGCACAGAAAATTCCCTGTTCCTCTGCCTTTTACAATCTTACCACTCTATTTTCTGCAATGATCCCTGAACCATGAGTACAAGGTTTGTGTTGTAGATGTATATGTTGGGACTGTGCTCCACAACTATGCTTAATGATTGGTTTTGGCTTTCTTTAAAAGCCAAACCAATTGTACATCTGATACAAAGAAGAGTTTTCAGGTTATTTTCTTATGATTCTGACGTGTTAGTATACTCAAGGGTTGCTATATATAGCTGATATCTAGTGGTGCCATATTGCTCTGACTTTTGTTGATTGTATTCTTATGCTGGCCTTTAACCATCTGGTTATCCATAGTGTTGGCAGCATGGGAGTCCCTGATGAGATCAGTACTCTGGTGTTGCATGTAGAATTGTTTTGTCCCTGGTGGTAGCAGGCTTCCAAGGATGCAGACAGAGCTAGTAGGTCCTGATGACTTCAGGATGCTAGTTGTCCTTTGTGGATTCAGGCTTCAGGGGATGTAGGTAGAGCTTATGTTCTTTGTTGGCTGTGGTCCTCTGTTCATCCTGGATATCAGCAGGCCTCCAGGAATGCAGGCAGAGTTGTGTCCCTCAAAGTGCAGTGCAGAGGGGAATAGTAAGCCTTGACTCTGCTGGGTTTGCCCTGGGGGAAGCAGAAGGCAGGGAATTGGGGTAGAAATAGTGGCTAATGACTGAAGGCATCTTGGGTTGTGGTTAGAGGTGTAGATAGAAAGATGGAAACCAGAGAGTAGAAGGCAGATCACATCACTACTGGCCTTGCATGGTGCCTAGCAGGCAGCGTATTTTGGCAATCACATTATTAAGTAAACAAGTATAGAGCATCCCTGTCTTTTCTAGGAAACATAATCTCAGAAAAGTTTGCCTGTTCCTGTGGCTCTTACAATCTTTAAATTTTTTTTTTGAATTCATATGTTCTACCAAGAGATAACTACTATAAGATAAATATTTAATTCAAAGTATATTAATCCTTTTTTATGATTTAATAAAACATATACAATAACCATTCCTTGTGTAGGGTCTCCATCACCAATTTTTATCACTATTGAAACTAATATAATAATATACAAGACTAACACATTATTACCTATTTTGTAATTTATCATAAAATTTATAAAGGAATGAATTCTCTCAATTTCCCTAACTTATATTCATTAAGAGCCTACTTTGGTATTGAAGCATAAACAAATAATGGTCTCATAAATTAAGATATTAAGTCAGTTTCAATCCCAGAGTGGTAAAGAGACTAAAATAAAATGAAGAGTAAAATAACTAGTGTCACATTAAAACAAAAGCTGAGTCCAGAAACAATGGATTGTTTCAAAGAGAGATACGTAAATGAGAATAGCTTGTAACAATGTACAAAAGCAGCAAACAGTTTATTACAATTGGCTAGAGTGTTTAAATCAGTTGTTGGGGTAAAAGAGAAACAAATTGGGCTGGACAGAAAATAAGTAGACTGAGATTGCCAGTGGGCATTTTACAGGGTTCGTTCTGACAAGACACTTAGACTCTATATGTTAGCAAGATAATTACATTGCCAGACAGTGAAAAAAATGATTCTCTAAATGTCAATAATGTCAACCCACAATTCCAAGTCTAGCTAGAATTCAGGAACACTTTGAGATTTTAATAGAGAAAAAAACTCATTAGTCTTATTTGTTTTGAATAATACCCAATATGTTCAATCGATTTAAAACTAGATTTCTTAGATATTGATATACAATACTCAAGAATATAAAAGATTTATTTAAATGTATATTTAATCTTTTCCTCAAATATTTTAAAATAAAATATTTGTTTTGTTCATCATTAAAATGTTTTATTGTATCTAAAACAAATAAAATAAATTTGATTTTTCTTGCTGAATTTTTTCAAAGATTTCACTACCTGTTCACAAAGAAAACTCATTTGAAGAGGGAGGGTGACATCAATCCACCCACAAAACCTTCAACCCAAAATTTCAGGGATAAAGATGGAGCAGAGACCGAGGGAATAGCCAACCAATGACTACCTGACCTTGAGACTTATCTCATGTGAGAGAGTCAACCCGTGACACTATTTATGATACACTGCTATGCTTGTAGAAAGGGACCTGGCATAACTGTCTCCTGACATCTAGCAGTCCAGCAGGAGATGGAGGCAGATGCAGAGACGAACAGTCATATATGAGGTAGAACTCAAGGAGTATTCTGGAAGAGTGGGGTGTGGAATTATACAAGCTGGAGGGCTCAGGGACACCACAAGAAAACCTATAGAAACAACTATCCTGGTCCCATGGCAGCTCACAGAGACTGGGCACTAACCAGAGGCATATGTGCCCTACACATTTGTACCAAATGTACAGATTGGTCTTCATGTGTGTCCCCTAACAAATGGCAGTGAGAACTGTCTCTGCCTCTGTGCCCTGGCACTGCATTCCTTTTTCCCTACTTAGACTGCCTGTTTGGACTAGATATCTCAGGGTGAGGTGATACCCAAGGGGAAGTTCTGTCTTCTTTGAAAATGAGTAGAGGCAATGGAGGAGGAATTTGTAAGGGTGTGGTCTGGGAAGGAGGAAGAAGAGAGGACTGTGACTAGGATGCAAAATGAATTTAAAAATTATTGAACTAATAGTACTTGAAAACTGAGAACATGAAATCCATGTGATTAGGAGTATGCACTGACAATAAACTTCCTTAAGTTCAACTCACTCCAATACAATTTGAAAAATTTATATCTAATAATCATGGTGTTTTAGAGTTTCATTTTTGTGAAGAGATGTCATGACCAAGGCAACTTTCATATAGCACAACATTTAATTAGTGCTGGCTTATAGTTTCAGAGTTACAATCCATTATCATCATGGTGCATGGAACTATCCAAGCAGACATGGTGCTGGAGAAGGAGTGGGGAGTTCTACATATTCATCTGAGGGCAGGCAACTAGAAGAACAGTCTCAAAGACCCAGCCCCACAGTGACACATAAATCCTCCAACAAGACCACACCTACTCCAACAAGGCCACACCTTCTAATAGTATCACTCCCTGGGCCAAGCATATTCAAACCATCACACATGATATGTCAAAAACACATATATGTATGTGTGTATTTGTATGTGTATATGATGTATATGTACATATTGTATATATGCATATATACATGTGTGTATGTTGACATATTGTGTGTTTATGCATGCTTGCATGTATTTGTATATATGTATACATGTATTCATACATAGAGATTTAGATATAAATAGAAACTATCAAGATAGATATATCTGTACACATGTAAATGTTTATGTACATATTAAGAAATCTAGAGAATCCAAATAAAATAAATTTTTGTTATCCTGTCATCTGACTATGAGTTCTTTCAAATTTATTCATTCATTCAGAATTTCATTATCTTTCTCTTATCTTCGATTTAATAGTAATCAACCATTATGTAATGCTACTTCACCATAAAATTTTTGAGATGTGTATTATTATCTTTTTGTGAATTATACATGTCAATAAAATGAAATCCCCATTGGCAGCCTGGAGGTCTTGTTCAAAATAACATCCTATCATCAGGGTCCACTCCACCAAGAAATATTGACTGTTGAATTCACCAGAATGAAGACTTGAGGCAGAATTTGAAACGTAGAATCTTTTAGTGGAAGAAAATTACAGCCTACAGTTCTGGAAAACAGCAACAAGAAGAATGTTCATATGGAATCTGGCCTGAAATGAATTGCCACCCTGAGAAGAACAACAAAACAAAAATGGTTTTTGAGATTATTCTTGGTAAATCAAAATATTTGAACTTCCAGTCTTCAGGTACCTTAGTCCTTGAAAATAGGTTGCCAAAGAAGCACAGGTATATGGACAGAACCATGGTTGCCAAAGAAGCACAGGTATATGGACAGAACCATGCAAAAGAGACAAGCTCTTAAGGGGCTAGTGCACTGGTAGTACTTGCAGAAAGTGGGGCAATTTGTATTTCTTTGAGAAATATTCACTCTGGGTATAATGGGTATAAGGGTTCCCATTAAGGTGATTGAATAATTTTCTCTAATAGCACTCTATATGCAAGATCCTATTTAAGTAATTTCAGGTTTACTTATGTTTAATAATATTCTGTTTATGATCATGATTTTCTTTTTATGTGATATAATAAACCAAGCCAATATCTGTAAGCTACACCAAAGAAGAATTTTTTTTGTATAAAACAAAATAAATATATCAAATCAAAATTAATATTAAAACAGTTTAACTGACAGTTTGTTTGAAGATATATTTTGTTAGGCTTTTAACTATGGTGAAACGTGTTTTGTTTCAATATAAATGAAGTTACTTACATGGAATGTTAAACCTTATGAGAGACCCTTAATATCAAACTCTAGCTCATAAGAATAACACTAGCTCATGAGAATATTTTTTCTTTTCAAACCCTTCCCTAAACCTTCCATACAAATGACACATAAAATACAGAAGGCAAAAAATTACCACATTTTTATTATATTTTCTGCTAGTTTTGTTATCTTATTTTCCTAATGTTGCTTCTCAGATATTGTGGAAACATCACTAACACAGAAGCTACTCTCTTTCCACAGACATCTTTAAAACAAGATCATTAATCCAAATGCTTACACAGTACAAGGACAAGCAGAACATAATGTGAGAATCCTTGCACTGCTGGAAGAAAGCCAGTGTTAGACTGAGATTTTTTGTTGTTGCTTTTCCTCCCAAATCCTATGCTAAAATCTTAATTGCCGATGATATATGTTAGTAGGATCTTTGATAGGAGATGAGGCTGTGATAATGGAATGTTCACTAAAGCAACTATTCCAATTATAAGAAAATTCTCTAAGATGTTTCTTAATCATTTTTCTGTGTCATGGGGATATAACAAAAAAAAAAAAATAGTAATCTGGAGGAGACTGTTTACCAAAACTTGATTAGTATGATACTCTATATTCTGACATCAGTTTTCATGGTCATGGAAAAGCATTATCAAATATTTTTAAAACAAGCACATGATCTTATGCTTTAGAAAACTGGACTGAGAACATGAAGAGAGACATAAATTGAAACATGAATGATCATACTTTTTAGATACAAGGTAAATGTCTTCATAAAGTAAAGACTTCTTCATTAAATTTAATTTGTGGAAGCATTCTAAATTAATTTGCTTTCTCTGCCCTTAGATCTTTTATTTCTACCAAAGTAACTTAAGCTTCAAATGCTTCTTTAAAAGAATTAATCATTCTAGCTAGCCCAGATGAAAGACATACAATTAGGCATTTTATTTATGGGTGTAAGTCTAGATTGGGCAGGTTTTGGACCTATTTTAACCTATATCTCAGTCATATGTCCCTGGTTATTTGCTGTTTCTCTTGGCAACATGTTCATGGTCCATCTCCTTTCATGGTGGACTCCTAGTCACTTGGTCTTCTTTATTCTTTTCTAGGGTCTCTACCTGAAGCCCACAACCAGGTAATTGAAAACCAGCCAACCTCTATCTACTGTCTAATCAAAGACTCTTGCCTTTTATTGACCAATCAATTTCTGGAGCAAGTTTGCAAGCATCATTTGGTATGTATGATCTCCTCCTCCCTAAGGATCTTCTTGAGGTGGGGGAGAAGGACAAGATCCTGAGGACAAGTATTTAGAATTTAAATATACATCCCTATACTCCCTTCATCTATCCTTCTTTATCACATTTATGAAGCCTTAAGTATATGTTCAAGGTTTTGCTAACCTTTTGCTAACCTTCACTGCTTTTCTCAATACTACATGTTTCCAAATATAGCTAAATTTGTGTGGAGCAAATGCCTTCGATCAAATTTTAGTTTGATAATTTATGTATGGTGGGTATACAATTTACTGTCAATATACTTGAGAGGATTTGGATGCAGGATTGTGCGACTTGCACAGGAAATCATACAGTGTGAGTGAGTTTCTACTTACTATCACTATTTAGCCTCAACCACAAACGAGGTTATATACTGAAGCATGTCCTTGTCAATGTTCTCTCTACGGTTATTAAGTATCTAAAATGCTAAATCAGAAAAAAATATTCAGGTTGAAGTAATGCCCAATTTAAGAAATAAGTTATTTAGTAGTCCTCTATCAGTTGAAGGAATCACTATTGCTCAAGGTACTTGATAAAGGAATTTCTGATACTTCTTCATACAAAACCATAGCCTTTTATTTGCTTCAGGCTGAGAAATATTAACAATGCTTGTCAAATGAGACCTAAAATATTTTAAGGTGAAGATTTAATATTCTAGTGCATTGTGTTTTCAAAATGAAAATGAAGAAAAAGCTTTTATTGGGAATTCATAAGCCTTGCTCCATTATAAAAGAAACATAAACTGATCATCATGGTTTCTGTCTTGTCAGGTTTTGCTCTTTGGGGTGGCATACATTTTTTAAACATAGAATTCTTACAATTAAAGAGTAGAGGAAAAAACAACCACTTAAGCCACAAATGGCAAAGTATATCAACATACTGCGAGAACAAGTGCTCTAGGAATTACCTAAATATGTACAAATATTGCCTGTGAGACTATTCTTTTCTGAATCTAGGTCATCTATATTTAGATATAACCAAGAGGAACTTTTAGTAGTACATATAATAGCAATCTATGATTCAAGATCTATGCAAGTCTTGGGTTTTCTACTATCCTTAAAACAGGGCATGATAGTGTGCTTTATAAAGTCAAGGACTTCAGTGACCACAAGAAATTGAATATGTTAAAACATGAGTAAATTTCATAATAATTTTCTTTCTTTTTTTTAATGCTAAAAATTTTTATTTCCTCTAATTTTTTTCTTATTTTTTTTAAATTTCATTGTTTAAATCACATCGCAATTTAGTTATTCACACAGGGGTTATAAACACAAAAGGCAGGATGTGGGGAAGGCAATGACACCGGAGCATAGGTGTTCAGGGGGAGTACAGATACCATTCAGAACAGGGTATCAGCTGGCTGAAGGTTGAGGGGACAGGTCACTATGACTCTGCCTATGATTCACTTGTCCTTATCTAAGTTGATACTGTCTTCCGAGGCCTATTTATAAGATCTATGACTACCAAGGCTGGTAAATTTCCACAAAAGCTTCCTGTTTACAATAGTTTATAGCCTTCTGTTTCAGTATTTTTCCACAGTGGCCCAAGACTTTGTGTTAGCATGTATGTATGTCAGGCCTATTGCTGATTTTAGGCCTATGGCTGATTTTAGGCCTTCAGTGTATATACAGGGCTGGCCCTGACATCTCCTCCCTTCTCTAAGTTTAGAAGGGCTTTGGTAACCTTGCAAAGGCATGGATAGAGGCCTGACCTCCAATAATTGAAGGGGACCTTGCAATGGCTCCAGTCCTCCTGTCATTGTCCAGTGAGGCATGAGGACCATACCCATCCCGATGTCTTTTTCCTGTAGAGGGGATACTTTTGACATCAACCCCTATGCAGTCAGGCTTGTCGCTCAGGGAACCCAGAGAGATATTTTTTAACTTTTATTTATATTCCCTTGCAGTGCTTAGCCTCGAAGCCTAAGCAAGAATTCAGATCGCCAGGCAGAGGGGGTTCTGGGTGGCCCCTCTCTGCTTGGTCTAGGGGTGGAAGTCCCCTCTTTTAGATTGGGTGGAGATGGGTTTTGGGAACACCCTGGATAGAGTAACAACCTCATCTTGAGTCTCTTGAGTCTTGTGGTTCTCCATAGCTAACTTATGCTGATGTATCCAAAATAGGTTTTGGTACCAAATTATCTATCTGTTGTATCACAAAGTTAATCAGTCTATTTAAGGCCCAGGGACCAAAAGAAATCAGCAAAAATAACCCAATTAATGGTCCCAGGATGGGAGGAAGTGGGGTTGACAATCATGGAGAGGTTGAAAACCAATCCTTGTACCAACTCTCATCTTTCTCTTTCTCTCTCTGTCTTTTCTCGGGGCCTTCTCTGACCTTTTTCATGTTCTGTTTAACAATCCCTGTCTTGTCTATGTAAGGGCAACATTCTTCTTTAAGGGCTGTACACAGTCAAGAGCTGTACACAGTCTTTTCTATTGTAGAAGAGTAAATCAAGTCCAATAAAGTCCTTTGCAATTTTTGGAGATCAAAAAATAAATAAATAAAACAACATAATGAGTCTGACCAAAAAAAAAAAAAAAAAAAAAAAAAAAAAAGATAGCTTACTTATTTCAAATTATTTTCAAAAGTTTCTAGGAGATGCTAATTGGCTAAGATCTTATTTTAAGCTCTCCACAAAAGAATTTAAGTCTCTGTTTAATATTCTCGAGAGAGATGTAAATCCTAATTTCCCTCAACAATGAATTGACAAAAGAAGAGTAATTTTACCAAAAGGAGAAGAAGCTATTATTAATTGATATATTATATAGACTGATTAGTTGTTGGTTGTTCTATAACAGTCATTTGATAAAAGAGATTTTAATGTAGATTTATATTTCTGTAAATAGTGTCTTTATGACTCTCTAAGTGTGGAAGAAGCGGCTGCTGGCACTTCTGTCCAGATCTTACAAGAACTCTGAAAAATGTGTTGTAAAAATAAAAGAGGGGAACTTTTCCCTCAGAAAGAGTCACTGAAACACTCTCCATCACACCTTGTTTACTTTTAACTCTCTAAACCTGAAAGCTCATGGCAAATCTGCTGCTGACTGCCTCTGGCATTGCTGAGACCAGTAAAAACTATCCCATAGCTATGTGGAAAGACCCTCTTACCCTTAAATGGAATGGCCCAGACCCAGTTCTCATATGGGGCCAAGGACTGATATGCCTGTTTGATACCACAGAAGGCACAGCTAAATGGCTGCCAAAAAGATTAATGAAATAAATAGATACCCCCACACTGCCAGGCCCAACTATAAGTAAGAAGATGAATATCAAGTGACCTCCAGGGAAGAAAAATCTCCCTGAGAATTCCCTACTTTTTCCTTTCCAGGTAAAAATGAAACACCCATGATGTCTGCTGGTAGAAATTCTAATCCTGATGCTGGCCTCCAGACTTATGCTACTCAGACCTTTGTTGGGCCATTGACAAGGACAACAAACAGCTAGAGATGGACATCACTAATCTGAAGAAATTCCTCATTTCACTGTCTGAAATGATCTCATAATAATTTTCTTGATAATAAAATAATTTGTTTTTATCTAAATGCAACTCTCCTAATATACCTGCAAAATATTTGGCTATCATTATCATGAACAACACTATCTGCGTGCATGTAGTTACTCTAGGAAAGAAATCTGAATTAGATCATTAGGACAACTGCCAGGAAAGCAATTTATATAAAAAACTAGGACTTTTGATAAAATGTTTGCAATTTCTAGAATATAGTGTATTTTTATTTATATGACCCATTCCAGAATATCTATACCAGATCATTCTCAAGGAGGACTTAGCTAACAAAATTTCATTTGCTCATTGATACACATTCAAATTGAAATCATATGAACTTGCTCTGTAGACATCCAGGAATGTCTGAGATTCTTGAGAAATCACCCCAATAGTCTGTAAATATCTGTAGTCTTCTTTTTATTACTGCTTAAGAAAGTCTTCCAAAGAAGATGGAAAATTGAAATAGCATCTCTGTCATTATTCTATCCACATGGTTGGCAAAATTTAATTGTTAGAAAACAGAGCTGTTCTATCCCATTGGCCAAGAAAACACTTTTGATCCTGGAACACACTAATAATTATTAGTGTTTTTGTTGAGTCTTATGGCAGAAAATTTTGGAAAGAGTCATGGGAAAAACATTTTGGTATGTGCTCATATGTGAGCAAAATTGAAAATATTTTTCAGTATTGACATAACATAGAAACAAGGTTACTATTTCCAAAGAGTGTCTTTTTACTGTAACTTTTAACATTATAATATAATTTTCACTTTCTGGAGACCTTTTAATGTGATAAAAGTAATTACAGTTTAACATTGTTTAGTCTCCAGACGGGAAGATGTCTCATTTTCTCTTTGCTTCTGCAGAGGCTCATTAAGTATATTTTGCTCACTTTGGGTTTTTTCGTTGTTAAATATGTACAATATGGATATAAGAGAGACTTTCCTAACTGAGATGTGTAATTAGGTAACTTTGCATGGAAAATATTCACTTTTTAAAAATGAAATTTGCTATAAATGAGAAGCGGAATGACTGTAGAATAAACAATTGTTTACAAATATATTCAAATAGACAGGAAAGAAAAAGAGGAAGGAAGCAAGAAAGGAAGGAAAGAAAGAAATAAGCTAAAAAATTTCCCTATTATACTCGGATCACTGTGGTTAATAGGTAACAATTGAAAACTAATGTCTTGCTCATTGAACGCGGAGGCAGCTGTCGGGACATTTGTGTGGTCTCGTCAGCACAGCCGGGCCTACACTCAAACGACCATGTCTTAGGGACCTGCAGTTGGCATTGATCTTGGCACCACCTACTTCTGTGTGGGTGTCTTCCAGCATGGAAAGGTGGAAATCATTGCCAATGACCAGGGGAACCGCACCACACTGAGCTATGCTGCTTTCACTAACACAGAATGATTCATTGGGGATACGGCCAAGAATCAGGTTGCAATGAACACCACCAACACAGTTTTTTATGCCAAACATCTGATCGGACATAGGTTTGATGATGCTGTTGTTCAGTCTGATATTAAGCACTGGCCCTTCATGGTGGTGAGTGATGCAGGCAGGCCCAAGGTCCAAGTTGAATACAAAGGGGAGACAAAAAGTTTCTACCCAGAGGAAGTATCCTCAATTGTTCTGACAAAGATGATGGAAATTGCAGAAGCATACCTTGGAAAGACTGTTACCAATGCCGTGGTCACAGTGCCAGCTTACTTCAGTGACTCTCATCTACAGGCAACAAAAGATGCTGGAACTATTGCTGGCCTCAATGTACTTCGAATTATCAATGAACCAACTGATGCTGCTATCGTTTATGGCTTAGATAAGGTCAGAGCTGAAAGGAATGTGCTGATTTTTGACATTGGAGGTGGCACTTTTGATGTGTCAATCCTTACTATTAAGGACAGAATTTTTGAAGTCAAATCAACAGCTGGAGACACCCACTTGGGTGGAGAAGACTTTGACAACTGAATGGTCAACCATTTCATTGATGAGTTTAGCGAAAGCACAAGAAGGACATCAGTGAGAACAAGAGAGCTGTCCAGCGTTTCCACACTGCCTGTGAGCGGGCCAAGTGTACCCTCTCCTCCAGCACCCAGGCCAGTATTGAGATTGATTCTCTCTATGAGTGAATTGACTTCTATACCTCCATTACCTGGGCTCGGTTTGAGGAACTGAATACTGACTTCTTCCGTGGCACACTGGACCCTGTAGAGAAGGCCCTGTGAGATGCCAAATTAGACAAGTCACAGATTCATGATATTGTCTTGGTGGGTGGTTCTATCAGAATCCCCAAGATTCAGAAGCTTCTGCAAGATTTCTTCAATGGAAAAGAACTGAATAAGAGCATTAACTCAGATGAAGTTGTGGCCTATGCTGCAGCTGTCCTGGTGGACATTCTATCTGGAGCAAGTCTGAGAATGTTCAGGATTTGCTGTTCTTGGATGTCACTCCTTTTTCCCTTGGTACTGAAACTGCTGGTGGAGTCATGACTGTCCTCATCAAACGCAATATCACCATTCCCATCAAGCAGATACAGACTTTCACTACCTACTCTGACAACCAGTCAGGTGTACTCATTCAGGTGTATGAAGGTGAAAGGGCCATGACCAAGGACAACAACCTACTGAGAAAGTTTGAGCTCAAAAGCATACCTCCAGCACCCCATGGGTTCTCAGATTGAGGTGACTTTTGATATTGATGACAATGGCATCCTCAATGTTTCTGCTGTAGATAAAAGCACAGGAAAGAAAGGAGAACCAGATCACCATCACCAATGACAAGGGCCACTTGAGTAAGGAGGATATTGAGAGCATGATCCATGAAGCTGCGAAGTACAAAGCTGAGGATGTGAAGCAGAGAGATAAAGTTTCCTCCAAGAATTCACTGGAGTCCTATGCGTTCCATGAAATCTACTGTTGAAGATGAAAAACTTCAAGGCAAGATCAATGATGAGGACAAACAGAAGATTCCTGACAAGAGCAAATGAGATCATCAGCTGGCTGGATAAGAACCAGACTGCAGAGAAGCAAGAGTTTGAGCATCAGCAGAAAGAACTGGAGAAAGTCTGCAACCCTATCATTACCAAGCTGTACCAGAGTACTGGTGGCATTTCTGGAGGAATGCCTGGTGAGTTCTCTGGAGAAGGAGATCCTCCATTTAGTGGTACTTCTTCAGGCCCAACATTGAAGAGTGAATTAAGTCAGTTCAATTAGAGGGTGTACCACTGTTCCACAGGGACCCAAAGCAGGTAACAAGGAATAATAAAACTATTTAAATTGGCACAAAAGAAAAAGAAAGAAAGAAAGAAAGAAAGAAAGAAAAGAAAAAGAAGAAAGAAAGAAAGAAGAAGAAAGAAGAAGAAAGAAAGAAAGAAGAAAGAAAAGAAAGAAAAGAAGAAAGAAAGAGAAGAAAGAAGAAGAAAATAATGTCTAATTTTAGGGTTAACAATCATGTATATTTTATTTGTTTGATTGTTTTTTATTTAGAATTTCACTCTTTAGACTCAGCTAGTTTTGAAATCATACCAGTAATCCCGCCTCAGCTCCCAAGTTCAGGTTTACAGATGTGAACAATCTAGACATTACAACTTAATGTTAAAATATTTTGAGAGGCCAAGAAGTGGTGGCATACTGCTTTAACCCCAGCACCCTTGAAGGTAGAGGCAGGAGGATCTCTGATTTCAAGCCAGCCATGTTTACAAAGTGAGTTGCAGGACAGCAAAGGCCACACACATGCTCACACACACACACACACACACACACACACACACACACACAAACATACACCACATTCCTCTGACCAGTAAAACCAAATAACACCATCAACAGCAACAACAAAATATAAAAATAAATAAAATCTTTTGAGTAGTATCAACTACCTTACTTTATTTGAATGAGGTAATGTAGTATTAGATAAAGCAATAAATAGATTCAAAGGTACTTCATAATTCTTTAAGAGGAAACAAATATGCAGAACAAAAAACATGTTAGTTGTGACATAAATAAAAATATAACCATCCATAAACATCAATCTTGGTGCCTGGAGATGGCTCAGTGCTCAAGATTTTACAGGTTCACTTGAAACTCTATAACCAGTGTGAATGCTGTTTGGGGCTGTCAGCCTGTAGTTCTAGACAAAGAAGGAATATATGCAATACCTGAAGCAAGCTGTCAAGCAAGTATAGCTGAATCAACAAAATATGGATTTGAGAAACTTTAATTAAAAAAAGAAAAGGTAGAAAAGTGATGAAAAATGTTGCTGATATGAACCATGAGTGTTCATGTGATCACACAGACACACACACACACAAGAGAAATATGAATAAATGAAAATGAATGAAGGAATGAGTGAATAAATGAATGAATAGATAAATAAAGTATATGAGTGGCTAACCCATGGAAGAAAGAGATGCCCCCTCTCACCCATTGACTTCAATAATCCCACAAGGTGGGATGAAGGTCCTTTATCATCCATAATTAAATCTTATGGGCAAATTTTATATTTTATGTGGAAAATTACTGCTAGAGAGTGAGTTCCATCATAGTACCCGGTAATGACACACAACCAGAAATACGTCCTTTTTGAAGCATTGTTCCATCCTTTGCTTTTAGTTTTTTCAGACTCGCATGGTCTTTACAGTAGGGGACCTTCAATAATTTTAGAGTGAAAACCAAATCACTTGTTCTGAAATTTGGAGCCTTGGGTTTGCTTAAACACAAAAGATTTTAGGATTATTCTATTCACTGACTGAGATTTTATTTAGTCCAAAGTTCTATGGTTGTGGCAGGCATTTGGACACTATTACCTATGTTCTCTAAACACAAGTTTTAAGAAAATGCCTGGTGTTTTATTAATTATATAATTTGGTTCTTTGAATAATATAATATTTACTAAAATCTTTAAAAAATACTTGTATATAATTTGTTCTTTGATATATATATATATATATATATATTACATATATATAATATAATTGCAGAACAAAAAACATGTTAGTTGTGACATAAATAAAAATATAACCATCCATAAACATCAATCTTGGTGCCTGGAGATGGCTCAGTGTCAAGATTTTACAGTTCACTTGAAACCTATAACCAGTGTGAATGCTGTTATATATATATATATATATATATATATATATATATATATATATATATATATATATAAAATCCTTGTGGGATTATTGAAGTCAATGGGTGAGAGGGGGCATCTCTTTCGTCCATGGGTTAGCCACTCATATTACTTTATTTATCTATTCATTCATTAATTCACTCATTCCTTCATTTATATACATATACATTTTAAACTGTTTTCTGGTTAACAAAGTTGATCCATGACCATTTGTGTGACCAAGAGTACAGAACTAACCAGTAGAGCCTGATGGGCTCCTTAGTGCATAAACACATAAAAATAATGGTTAAATTCCATCAGTAGCTAGGATGCAAGCAGGCAGTGTTAGGGTTCTGTGGGCTCCTTGTCTACGGCTGATTGACTACCAGAGTTCCTGTCTTGTTAAGGACAAATTCAGGCAAGATTTCCATGCCAAGATGTACCTTAACCAGAAAATAGTATTTTGTAGCCTTTCTCTGTTGCTTGGCTCTTACATTTTTACTACTCAAAAAAGTGTAGCCTTTCATACATTTTCAGAGTTTGTAGTTTAGTTTAACATATTCTTTGATGCTATTCCTCTCTTATCCTTGCCCCTCTTTTTTCTTGCTGAGAGGTTTGCACCACAAATGTTCCTTCAACTTTTATGTCTAATGTGTTTTAGTATCTTACTACTTCCTGCCATTTGGGCTTCCCTCAATGGCTCTTTTCAGTTTTTCTGGACATTAGTAACACTTGAAGTTAAGCATGATACTGCAAAAGATTACAGCTAGGATCCACACAAAAGAGAAAACTTATGTTTGTGGTTTAGGGCCTGTTTAACCTCTCACAGTATAATATTTTCAGTTCTAGCTAATTTTCTTCAAGTGTCATAATTTCACATTCTGGAGCTAAATAAAATATAATTTTAAGTGTATGTTATATTTTCATTATGCAGAAGAACATAGATATAGATTTCTTAACCTGCAGAGTGCTTTGGCTTATGTCCTGCACTGTGTGATAAATATATTCTGACTCATATCTACAATCTTACCTTTGATAAATGACAAAAGGAATATCAAGATATCCTCAATCACAAAAAGAGGTTAAGCCAGCCTCAACTATGTTAATGGACATCTTATTTTCATCATTAGCAGAGTGGGTGTATTTTAAACTCTTTAATCCAGTTTTTCATTGGAAGAATAAATAGAGTGTAGTTAATTGACTATGGCTTTTAATCTGAATAGCTCAGTTTTGTTCCTTGTATATTATTGATGAGGATGCATTGGTAGAAATAAGTCTGTAAATATAAAAAATTGAAAGTGTAATAAGTCACATAATAGTTATTAAGTTATTACCAAACAACTTAAAGTAGCACCTACTGCTTTATGTAATAAATCTATTATACTGCTTTGAAATTGGTTTAATTCTACATAGTATATTTGTGTTTAAGAATTTGCAAATGATATGGGTCCTTTATCACCCTCTTCTCCATACTCAGTACTACAGTAGAGAATCTAACAAGAGACTGCAGAGGAGAATAAGAAAGACACCATATCTTGCTTCACATTGGGGCTTTGCTCTTACTCTTCCTATCTGTGTTACTTTTCACTTTCTCTGCTGTCCTCATCGTTAACTGCTTGTTCAAGTGACGATGGGTGAATTGGTTTGTACACTATCCAAATTTCTTTCAATATTATCTCTTCCTATACAACAGAGAGGTCTTGGTTTTAGGGTGCTGGGAAAGCATTCCAATCTGAGATCCTTGTATCAATTTACACCCTTTCAGAACTCTGGAACACTGCACTGTGTTTAAAATTATCTCTTAAAGTCTTAGAATTCATTACATTGAGAGATATAAATGTAATAAAGAGAAAGAAAGAAAACAGGTATCAAAGATACTGACATTTTGTTAATTGTGCTGATTTTTAAGCATAGGGTTTTTAGACAGTATTTTAAAACAACTTTGTTTAGGTAGAATCAAGACACAGTGTAGTTATGTATTGTTGGGTTTCAATTTGACATGATGAAAACCTTTTTTGATCTGATTAATCTGTGCATGCTGGGCTGTAGCTCTTTTTGAATGCTAAATGGTTCTATTTTAAGTGTTTCTGACCTCCAGGATCCAGCACTCTATTGAGATTTACTAATAGTTATGCTAGTGTGCTTAGTATTGATCTTTACTTAATCATGGTCATTTAAAATCTCATACCCATCTTTCTTTTAAGCTTTTGAATCATTCTTTGGCACTTTATAATATGTAATAAAACATATAATATTGTTTTGATGTGGTTTAAGAAACAGGGACAAAGTGGACACCCTTGACTTGTCCCTGAATTTAGTGGAATTGCTTTCAGTTTCTCTCCATTTAATTTGAGGCTGGCTATTGGCTTGCTGTATATTGCTTTACTGTGTTGAGGTATGTGCCTTGTATCCTTGATCACTCTAAGACATTTAACATGAAGGGGTGTTGGATTTTCTCAAAGACTTTTTCAGCACCTAATGATATGATCATGTGGCTGTTTTCTTTCAGTTTCTTTATATGGTACATTAGTTTCATGAAATATATATATATTGAACCACCCCTGCATCCCTGGAATGAAGCCTACTTGATCATAGGGGATGATATCTTTGATGGTTTCTTGGATTCGGTTAGCAAATATTTTATTCAGTACTTTTTGCATCAATATTTCTAAGGAAAATTGTTCTGAAATTCTCTTCCTTTTTGAGTCTTTCTGTAGTTTAGATATCAGGGTGATATGGCTTTATAGAATGAGTTTGTCAAGGTTCCTTCTGTTTCTGTTTTGTGAGATAAGTTGACTGCTATTGGTAGTAGTTCTTCTTCAAAGGTCTGGTCAAATTCTGCCTAGAACTATCTGGCCCTGAGCTTTTATTAATTTGATTAATTAATTAATTAATTAATTTATTTATTTATTTTTGGTTGGGAGACTTTTAATGACTACTTCTATTTCTTTAGGGGTTATAAGACTATTTACATAGTTTGCCTAATCTTGATTTAACTTGGTAATTGGTATCTGTCTAGAAAATCTACTATTTTTTTTTAAGATTTTCAAGTGTTTTGATATACAGACTTTTAAAGTGAGACCTAATGGATTTTTGGATTTCCTCAGTTTCTGTTGTTATCTCTCCCTTTTCATTTTTGATTTTGTTAATTCAGATATTGGTTTTGTGCCTTGTAGTTAGGTTGGCTAAGGGTTTATCTATTTTGTTGATTTTCTCAAAGAACCAGCTCCTGGTTTTGTTGACTTTTTGTATTGCTCTTTGTTCCTAATTTATTAATTTCAGCCTGATTTTAATTGTGTCCTGCCATGTATTTCTTTTGGGTGTATTAGCTTCTTTTTGTTTTAGAGCATCTAGGTGTGCCATTTAGTTGGTAATATGAGATCTCTCCAAATTCTTTATGATGACAACGGGTTATTTCAATATTCTTATGTCTGCTGAGTCTTGCTTCATGACCTTGTATATGATCAGTTTTGGAGAAGGTTCAATGATGTGCTGAGAGAAATTATATTTTTTTGTGTTAAGGTAAAATATTCTATAGACATTAGTTAAGTCCATTTGATTCATAACCTCTGTTAGTTTTATTATTTCCTTGTTTAGTTTCTGCCTTGATGACCAGTCTATAGAACTCCTGAGTATATACACAAAAGATGCTCCACCATTCCACAAGAACATTCAGTAATGTTCATAGCAGCTTTATTCTTAATAAGCAGAAACTGGAAACAATCTAGATTCTTTCAACTAAAGAATAGTTAAACAAAATGTCGTTTATTTACATAGTGGAATACTACCCAACTATTGAAAGGAAAGAATATCATGAATTTTTCAGGCAAATGCATGGAAGTTGAAAATATCATCCTGGTGAGGTAACCAATACCCCAAAAGATATGCATGCTATTTACCCATATTTGGTGGATGTTAGCTATAAAGTATAGGATTACCATAATGTACTCCACAGAACCAAAGAAGCTAAATATCATGAAGTGTTCAGGGGAGGATGGTTGATTCCTTCTCAGGAGAAATAAAATTGATATTGAAGGTGGACAAAAGGAGGGTATGAGTGGGAGTTGGGAGGGGAATGAGTCAGGGTATCAGATTTAGAGAGATCAGAAAAATAAAACCGAAATCAGAGGTCGGGGACATCTCTAGAACATACCAGAGACCTGGGACTTTGGGTAGGGAGGCCTCAGGATGCTGTGATAAATACTCTGGGTGAGACTCCTACTATTGGAGGATATGGATCCTGAAGTAGCCACTTCCCTGTAGCTAGGCAGGACTCCCAGAAGTGAGATCAGGACCTCAACCCACTCACAAAAATCTTAGACCCAAAATATGTCCTACCTACAAGATGTACATGGAAAAAGAGCAGAGACTGAGTGAATGACCAACCAATGACTGATCAAAGTTGCGACCTATCCCATAGGCAAGAAACACTTCCTGACACTATTAATGATACTCTGTTATGCTTGCAGACAGTAGCCTTGCATGACTCTCCTCTGAGAGACTCTACCAATTAGCCAATGGAAACAGTTACAGAGACTCACATCCCAAAATTAGATGGAGCTTGGAGAGACATACAGAAGAATTGGAGAAGAACAGAGGGAACTGAAAAAGATAGGGAGTCCACAAAAAGACCAACAGAGTCAACTAACTTGGACCTTTGGGGGCTCCAAGAGACTGAATACCAACCAAAGAGTGAGCATGGACTGGACCTAGGCCCTCTGCACATATGTAGCACAAATTAACTTGGTCTTCATGAGGGTCCCCAAACAACTGGAGTGGGGGGGCTGTCCCTGAATGTGTTGCCTATCTCTGTATCATGTTTTTCAGAGCTACCTAATCTGGCCTCAGCGAGAGAGGATGCAATTAGTCCTGCAGTGACTGGTGTGTGTGTGTGTTTGTATGTATGATACCAAGGGAGGGATCCTCCTTTTTAAAGGAGAAGTGAAAGGGGACTGGTGGGAGGATCTGTGTGAGGAAGTACTGGGAGGAGTTTTGGAGCTGATATTAGGATGTAAAGTGAATAAATAAATTAATAAAAGATGAATTAATTAAATAAAAGAAGTGGATCTAGAAGTAAAACCATCTTTATTCAATATTTTCACTTGGTATATTTATTATACATAGTGCTGGATTTCACTGAAAATTTTTAAGTATCTAATCATCTTTTGTAAATCATTGGAAGCAAGGGAGAAAAGGTCATAATTTTGTCATTAGATTTATTAACTCTTGTGCTTTTCCTCGGTATTTATGAACTCACTTTTCTCCTTTTGTTTTTTTCTCACTGATTAGAGTTTACTATTTCACTTTCATTTTGAAAGATAGCATTGCTAAATGATAAAATCCTTGAGTGAAGCGTTCTAGGACAGCATGTTGCTTTCTTATTGAGCATGATAGATATTGGATGCCTGCCATCAAACATGTGTTTTCTCTGATGAGGATCAGCTGTAATCTTGATCCCTGCACCTTTGTGCATCAGTTCTTTGTTTCTCTGAAGATTCTTTGTTGGTGTTGATTAGCATTAAGAAATTCTTTTTCAGTATACATGACATTTTGTCTATTATTCCTCATTTTTATTATAGTAGATTTGTTCTTTGGAATGCCATTTTGTAATTTTAATTAAATCTGGAACATTCCTGTTTATTACTTCTTCAAATATTTATTATTTCTCTTCTATGTGAACTTCAGTTATAATCATATTAGACCTTTGATGTTTCCTCACAGTTCACTGTCTCTTTTGTAATATTTTAGTGTGCTTTTTATTTTGTTTAATTTTGGACAGTTTTTGCTCCAGCATTTCAAGGTGTAATACTCCTTATTTAGCAGTGATTAACTTTTGTTATCCAATATGTATTAACTTTTAAGACAAATATGTGTGTGTCCTGGGAATTTTTCTGTGTGTGTGTGTGTGTGTGTGTGTGTGGTGTATTGCAGAGTCAAAAGTAGTGGCATAGTGTATGCTGGCAGTTCAGCTCCTAATTAAATGTTAAAGTAAGGCACTTCTAAGATCTCTCTAGACTTCCCAGATCTTTCTGATAATCTGAGGAGTTATCATGGCCTGACTTGCATTCTTGAACTATGAAAACTGCACTCATGTTGAATTTTCACCCTTTGTTACTTTTCACCAAATGCTTATTAGTTTTATTATAGTTAATATACAGATTGTTTTGTAATTTCCTAATTTTGTTTGTTTGTTTGTTTATTCATTTATTTATTTTAAACTCCAGATTTTATTCCCCTCCTCTTCCACCCTTCAACTTTAACACATACCATACCTCCTCCCTGCACCCCTGTCTCTACGAGGATATCCCCAACACTAGCCCCCACCCCACCAGACCTCTAAACACCCTGGAGCCTCCAGTCTCTTGAGGGTTAGGTGCATCTTCTCTAACTAAACCCAGACAGAGCAGTCCTCTGTTATATATGTGTTGGGGGCCTCATATCAGCTGCTGTATGCTGCCTGATTGGTAGTCCAGTGTCTGAGAGATCTCAAGGGTCCAGATTAATTGAGACTGCTGGTCCTTCTACAGGGTCACCCTCCTCCTCAGCTTCTTCTGACATTCCCCTAATTGAAACACTGGAGTCAGCAGCTCCTGTTTACTGGTTGATCAGATATCTGCATCTGACTCTTTCAGCTCCTTGTTGGGTCTTTCGGAGGGAAGTCATTTTTGTTTATTTTTATATCTTTCTTATGGGAACATAAATCTAAATCTAGCTCATAGTAAATCACCATAGTCTAATGAACAGAAGGTTGGGTAATTCTCTAGTTCAGTATTTTTCTGTCATTCAAAGAAAAAAATATCAAACAAGTGGGGATATTGAGGTCGTAACTTCAAAGATGGCATATGTCTTCCTTTTAGTTTTCATGCTGTATTATTTGTTATTTTTATTAAATAGCATAAAGACTTCCACAGAGTGTGCTATATGTCTCAACATATTAAAACTTATTTTATATGAATACTAATATCCACTTATAATATATCAACGAGCTTGCTTCAACAATATGAACATTGGTTCTCAATATATAACTTTCCTACATAGACTCTTACCTTAACTGGTCATTGACTAAATTATTTACCCATTTTAGGAACATTGTTAAAGATCAAGTAAATATAAATCTCTAGAAATCTATACATAGGAGTACAAACCCATATTTCCAGGACTAGGAGGACTAAATCATAAGGATTCCAAGGTCAGCTTGGGCTATTTAAGAAGTTGTATAACAAAATCTATAGAAAATAGTGTTCATTTTCATAAGTGGAAAACAATGGAAATGACAAAGGCCAAATTATCATACTAAGGCAAAATGTTTATTGTCAGGGTTAATAGTAGTATGATGTTACTGGAAACCATGGATTTGTCAATACTTAAGAGCTGTATGGTGTATATTTTGACCATTGAGTCTAGTATACTCATGCTTTCTGGTGCTCCTGTGTTAGCACTGTCCACTTTTGTATGCACATATAAGTGTGTGTGCATGTGTGGGTGTGTGTGTCTGTATGTGTCTGTGTTAATATAAGCATATATTAATATATATATGTTATATATATAACACATAAATACAATGTGTTTAACATTTATTGCTGTTATGAACAAAAAATACTATTAACTGAAAAACAACTGTTTCAACATTAGCTTCAAAAGTGTCACATAATAAAACATATATTTTTCCATGATTCATTGATGTTAATAAATAAATCCCAATATGCTTAAATTTTTCTCAAAGTATCCACAATATAAATACCATGATTGTGCAGCTCCCACATTTTAAGGAATAGACTTATTTTAGTTAGGGTTTTTGTGGCTGTGTAGAAACCCCAGGACCACAGCAGCTCTTATAAAGGAAAACATTTAACTGGGACTAGCTTACAGTTTCAGAGGTTTAGTCCATTACTGTCATGATGAGAACCATAGAAGTATGCAGGCTGACATGAAACTAGAGAAGGAGCTGAGAGTTTTACATTTTAATCTGCAGGTAGCTGAAGGAGACCATGTTACACACCATGCATAGCTTGAGCATAGGAAACCTCAATGCCCACCCCTACAGTGAGACACTTACTCTAACAAGGCTACACCTGTTTCTACAAGGCCACTCCTCCTAATAGTGATACTTTCTATGGGCCATGCATTCAAACACAGGAGTCGATGGGGCTCATATCTTCTCAAACCACCACAAGACCTAAGTCCAAAAGAAGAGCAAGCAATGGAGTTAGTGGAGGAGGCAAAAAGAAGGAATTGAAGTAATTAAACTCAATTCTTTGGGATCCTTATCAAGAAAAATAGTTCATTATTCAAAACTTTTGCATTGAAATTCAATAGCCAATGTAATAATGTTAAGAAATGGAGAGTTTAGGAATATGAAGCCAAGAGGCTGAAGAACTCTTTGACAGAAATAGTAACATTGAAAATTTTGAGGACTGCCTTTATCCCTTATTCCCTTTCACCTTCCTCATGTAGGAAGAAGCAGCCAGCTTAAAATGAGAGTCTGAGCCATCATCAGACAGATATCTACCAGTCTCAGAGCTTTGTGATATGAAGTATATCTATTATTTACAAATCCCCTTATTTGAGCTATATTGCTATCATAGCAATAATAGACTATGGCTGTCATGTTTGCATTACTAAATTCAACATGCCTAAATCTATTATTCCAATATGAATAATGGTAAATGTATTGTTGAGTTGGGTTACTGTGAAAGAGAATATGCAAATATGTACAAGAAACCAGTGAGTAAAGCAAGTGCTGAGTAAAGCTGTACTTTACTTTCCATCAGGTACCCACATAATATGATGATAAGGAAATGTGGGCATACTGCTATGGAACCTATGATATTAACTGAAAAAAAAAACAGTTTATTGCACAACAAAGAAAAGAATAGTTTTAATTTTAAGTGCATTGTGAAAGCGTGCTCTTTTCCAAGTGAAGTGCTAATGAAATTAAGATTCACAAGTATATAGGTGCCAGTATTGTTTGTGAATCACTGTATGCTGCTCTTTTATTGAAAAGAATTTGTTCCAGAATAATTGAGGTTTTTCTTGTACATATTCATCATTGTTTACTTGTTGCTGACATTAGAAATTGTTACATTCAAGATGCTGATGTAATTGAGTTTATTCAGTATTTGGCTTTTATTTAATCCCCACACTAAGTGACAATGTTTTACATTCCATGTTCATATGACAATAGATTAAAATCTTCTTTAAAGTCCTTTCAAATAAGCTCTGACATTTGATAAAGTGGTACATGTACAAAGCTACCAATGGCGTTCTTCAATCAGTACTCTACCTTTTCCGTTTTATTCTAGCCTTGTTGCACTAACCAATGATAGTGTGAGTCTTGGAGTCTATATCTGTCAGCAGTATACTACAGTTTAGTCTTCAACATTGCTAGAAGTGTAAAGCTATTTTATTTACTACCACATGCCAGGAATTTGAAAATATACTTGACATGTGTAGATGCTTAGTACACACTTGTAGAGTGATAACGAACAATTAATTCTAGCTTAAAATGTTCCTCATAGTAAGAAATCACCAAATTCAGCTACTCTAAGTCCTATGTGACTGGATAGCCCAGAGACAAAAAGTAGAACCAAACATACCTGCCAAAAATAATTCAATGAAATGATTGCTAGTAGTATTGTACTATGCTCATAGACTGGTGCTTTGTCCAGTCTTCATTATAGAGGCTTCATCTGGCAGCACATGAAAAAGGTTCAAAGTCCCAAAGCCAAACATTATAAGGTGAAAGAGTCTAAACTTGGGGGCTCCATTGATACCCTCCCCCTGGAATTCATTGAATCCATGAAATAAGGAAAGAAATGTAGGAATCAGAGAGGACATAGGACAACAGGAGTACATGGCCCACTTAATCAAATAAGCAGGGCTCATATGGGCTCACAAATACTGAAGCAGCAAACACCAGGTCTGGGTGGGTCTCTATCATGTCATCTGATTATATTTTGTGGCTAGTAGTTTGGTGTTTTGGTTCTAACTGTAGGAGCAGATGTGTCTCTAAGTCTTTTGCCTCTCTTTGCAATGGCATTTGATATTTTGGAGTCCATAGAACTTTTACTGTCCAACTTCTCTGAAAGGTAACCCATATCTGTCAATGGGCTTTTTATTTGTAAGCCAATGGTATTTATTATGAGTATTGTTGCCCTCCTATTGGATATTGGATAACTCTAATTAAACACACACACACACACACACACACACACACACACACACACACACACCAGTAGTAGTAGTAGTAGGCTTACATAAAACTTTTGCAATGCCATCATTATTAGTTATTCCTCCTCATAAAACACAAAATACTAACAGTTTGTTATATTTGGAAATGTCAGTTTAGTGAGAAGCATCAGAAATACAATTTGCAAAACTTGTAAAAAAATGGTAGAGATTTAAGGCAAAGGTGACTCCATGGAGTGCCATCAAAATGATTTTTTAAAGTTTTCAAATATTTGAAATGAAGCATTCAGGATACACTCATCTTTCCTCTTTCTGGCCACCTGCAATATTTTCAATCACATATTAATCAGTGCTTTAGCTTGTAATTACAGTTGTGGCTGCATCTAAAACTGTTTTCTCTTTTCCAATGCACTGGATAAAAATTCTGGATAGAGTCAAAGCTATGTACTGATGACCTTACATAAGAACAGAATAACTTGGAATGTAAGTCTCTCTATGTTAAAAACCCCAGATGTCTCTGTGTAATTAAATGTACCAGATATCTGCTACTCAGATAAAGTCTGACATGTCTTTAGGATCTATAGACATAAATAGGTCTGGGTCACCATACACTTTGTTTCATTAAATTTATTTCTCTTTATTTTATGTTTTTAATTTACTCATTTTTTACATCAAACTCACTTCCTCTTTCCTGGTTACCCTTCCCACAATTCTTCCTCCAACCCCCATCACATTCTGCTCTGAGTGTGTTGGGGTCCCTTGTATAATCCCCAACCCTGGCACTCGAAGTCTCTATGAGGGTGGTGCCTCCTCTCCCATTGAGGCCAGTCAAGGCAACCCAGCTACAAGAAAATTTCTCACATACAGGCAACAGCTTTTGGAACAGACCCCATTCTAGTTATTCAAGATCCACATGAAGACCAAGCTGTATATCCATTACATATTTGCAGAAAGGCATAGGTTCAGATTGTGCTTTCTGTGATTGATGGTTGAGTCTCTGAGAGCCCAAGTGTCCAGGTTAGTTGACTCTGTTGTGTTTTCCTGTGGAGTTCCTATCTTCTTGGGACCGCAATCCTTCTTCCTATTCTATAAGAGAATAGAAGAGTTCTCAAGCTCTGTTTACTCTTTGCCTCTGGGTATCTCTATCTGTCTGATCACCTGCTGCATGGAACCTCTCAGAGGAGAGCCATGCTAGACTCCTGTCTGAAAGCATAACACTGTCATTAGTAGTGTCATGGATTGGTGATTGCCCATGGGATGGCTCTCAAGTTGGGCCAATTATTGGTTGGCCATTCCCTTAATCTCGGCTGCATTTCCTGTAGATAGTATAAATTTTGGATTGAAAGTTTTGTGGGTGGGTTGGTATATCTTTTGTGTTGGTATATCTTGTGTTTATGTCTGGTTATAGGAGGTGGCTTCTTTGGGTTCTGTATCCCCAATGTTGTGAGACACAGCTAAGGTTACATCCATTGATTCCTGGGTGCCTTCCTTATCTCAGGTCTCTGTTTTTATGAAAATGCCCCTATACACCTATCTATGTCTATTAGTTGCAGATTTCCATTGATTCTCAGGGCTATCCCACTGTCCCTTCCCACATCTGATCCTATACCCTGCCCCATTTCCATCTCCATTTCCTCTCCCTCTCTGTACCCTCCCTGAGGTACTCAACTGCATAATTGAGATTATTTTGGGTTTTTTGTTGTCTGTGTTCTTGAGTTCTTTGTAAATTCGTATATTAACCCTCTGTCAGCTGTAGGATTGGTAAAGATCCTGTCCAAATCTTCAGCCTGGCATTTTGAGCATACAGCTTGTGGATACCTCCCTAAAAAAAATCCCAACTATATGAGTATAAGTAAACCTCCCTAGTTCAGCCCCACTGTCTCTATATCTATCTCTGTTTTTCTCTATCTTACATCATTCCATTTGGTCTAAGGATACTGCTTTAAATAAATTCTTTTTTATTTTTAATAATGAAAATTATTAAATCTCTACCATGCTGAGAATGAAAGGTTTAATCTTAATTCTTCAGACATCTTTTCTTGTTCCCTGTAATTTATATCAAATGAGGCATGTTGGGATTACTATGCAAACTGATTTTGAATATTGTGTGGGTTCATTTTCTTTTAAATAGAGATTATAATAGGAAAACAACAAGTTAAAATATCAACAGAAAATCTGCTTTGGTGGTACAACATATGGATCTCCAGTAAGTGTAAAATTTATTAAAGGAGCTTTACTTTTTTAAGTTTCACAGAAAAAGACAGATGGGTTGTAAATTTAGTAGAAAATTCTAGGAAAAGGACAATGAGTTGCAGAAATGAGCAATAATTATGCAAAAACCACATTAAAAAGCCCCAAATTCAAGTAATGCTACCTAATGTAGGTCGGATTTTACTCAATATGTTAATCAGCTGATGAGGATTTAGAAACATGCTGATTGTCTTAGCAGGTGAGGGAAGGGGGAAGAAATTGTAAATTTTATTGTGGATAGAATTATGATACTATACTATTGAAATTAGAACTCTGGTTTCATGCACAAAATGAGATTTTCCTAAAGAAAAATTAAATAGTCAGAAGAAACAACAAGCAAAATCTGGTTATTCTTTTCAACAACCATAATTATTGCTTTGCTTTTCCCATGCATTAGTCAATTGACATATATATATATACCCTCATTTCTACACTGCTGCAGCTAACATGAAGTATTGAACTTCTTCTCAAAAATGCTACTTGAAAAAATGATTAACTATTTAGGGAAAACAGAAAAAGAAAAAGAAATATTTAAAACTTTTTTAGATTACAATTTAATTGAAAATTTTCTTCTTTCCTTTTTCTCTCTTCAAACCCACTGTATTCTCCTTCAAATGTGTAATCTTTTTTTTTAAAGTAATTGTTAATGCATAGATATATGTGCAATTGTATATATACGTATATATACATATATTTGTATATGTGTGTTTGTGTATAAAGAGTATATTAAAAATACAACATGTCAATCTGTACAATGCTAACCATATGTATAATTAAAGGGTGACCATTTGACATTAGAAAACTAATGCAGTGCCCTTTCCTAAAGAGGACCACCCCCCCCTGTTCTCAGCTTTCCTTAGTAGACTATAATTCTTTGTGTATGGCTGGGATCTCATGGACTTTTTAAAATCCAGTTTGACATGTTTATTAGTGCTGTTTATTGTTCAGTTCCCATTTGGGCAGTCATGTTGTTTAGGTCTTATGGATGTAGCTTCAATGTTGCTGGAGAGAACACTTCAAAGCAAACTCCGTGAATCTATGGCTCTTACAATATTTTCTGCCAACTTTTCCACAGTGTTCCTTGAAGTCAGGAATTCCTTATAAACATATTCCCTGGACTAGACTCCAGGAATCTGATTTTGATTATTTGTTGTTTTTCTTTAATAGTCTTCTTCTCTTGCAAAGAGAAGTTTCCTTAATAGTAAAGAAAAACACTAAACTTATCTGTGGGTATAAGTATAAATTCTATATAGCGTTGCTCTCGATTAAATTATGCTAGGTTTAATAAATTAGTTCTTCTCCAATAACCATAACTTCACTAGAACTGAGTAGTTAGATAGTTGTCTCTTACCAGGCATAATCTTCCTCTTGTTGAGAAGATCTTAAGTCCAGTTGGAGAGTTGGGTTTTTTTTCATTCACTGCCAAGGTATATGTGCCACTACTGCAACCTTAGTGTTATCATCCCATACTGGTGTTAATGTCAAAGAGACTCCAAGTTACACAGTCTCTTACTGTTGCCCTTTGTTAATCCCAAGCTGTAAGTCCATATTGCCAAACTCACTGTGTACTTTAAAACAGGTCCCTGAGACTACAGAGGTAAAACTGAACGGAGGTCTCTTCCTCATGGGCTATTTATCATGGTACCAGAAGGTGTAATTCAAGCTTCTCAAGGAGAGAGGTAACCAAATTCTTGCCCAGCTATGATGACTGTAAACCACATCAACATCCAGAAAGAAAATATTGAACATGAGAAAAAGCTATGTAACATTATCTTAAAACTGAATTGGTTTATACAATAAAAATAAATCATATGTATTCTTTTTATTAATAAACTAGGGCTGAATTATTTAAAAAATATTACTTGAAAGATTCATTTCTGATCAAAAGCTCATACCTGAGTTTATGGTAAACTACCTGAGGGAATCTACTATTTATGTTTTTCTAAGTAAATGTGTTGATTTATAGATATGTAGTTTTATACCCATAGTTTTGGACTTGGTCAAAAAAGCTTCTATTTGTGATAAGAAATTATTTATGAGTGTAGAGACTCATAAAGAGTCAAAATTATGAGACTGAGTGACAAAAATACTCAGTTATAACTGGCATGTCTACATTAATCCCTCTACCCAAGGCTCATGAACACAAGAGAACACATAAAGAATATAAAACCAGGAGGTTAAAAAATATGGTGTCCTCTTAACATGACTTAAGTATGACTCTGGTGAACTCACAGAAGTTCTGATTTTCTGCACAAGACCTGCACACGATTGGAAAAATTAGATGTGTGTGTGTATATATATATATATATATATATATAATAATTTATGTATGTGTGTGCAGATAATTCATGAGACCCCATTCCTTGATGAGAGCCTATTTTTAGTTAATGGCTGCTAAGAGAGCAAATATTTTTGTCCAGTTATAAAGACACAGTATTTGTATTATTACAGCTCTGTAGTACAATATGGAATTAGGAATGGTGATACTACTGGAATGTTGAGGTGTTTGTTTGTTTCTATAGGACAGTTCAAGCTATCATGGGTTTTTTATTTTTCCATATGAATTTGAGTATTGTTTTTTCATCATCTGTAAAGATTGTGTTGGAAGTTTGTTGATAACTGCATGAAATTTGTAGATTATTTTTAGTATGGTACCCATTTTTACTATGTTAATCCTTCAAATCCATGAGCTTGGAAGTTCTTTACATCTTCTAATTGCTTCTTCAATTTCCTTCTTCAAGACTTGAAGTTTTATTATACAGATCTTTCATTTGTTTGGTAAGAGCTATTCCAAGATATTGTATATTACTTCTGGCTCTTGTGAAGGTTGTTGTTTCCCTGACTTCATTCTCAGTCCCACTGTCTTTGTATATAAGATAGCTACTGATTTATTTTAGTTAATTTTGTACCCAGTCTCTGCTGAAGATGTCTTTCAGCAGTAGGAATTTTCTTATTGCTCAAGATAAAATTTCAAGCATTATATTTAATAGATAAGGAGAGAGAGGAAAAACTTGTCTTGCTCCTGATTTTAGTGGAATTGCTTTGAGTTTCTCGCCATTTAATTGGACATTGACTAGAGGTTTGCTGTAATTGCCTTTACTATATTTAGGTATAGCCATTTCATTGCTGATCTCTCTAAGACCTTCATCATAAATAGGTGTTAGATTTTGTCAATTTTTTAGTATCTCCTGAGATGATCATATAGGATTTGTTGTTTTTTGATTTATTTATACAGTGTAACGACAGCTTTCCATATATTGAACCATCCTTGCAACTCTGCAATGAAGCCAACTTGATCATGACAGATGATTTTTTTTGATGTGTTCTTGGGTTTCATTTGTAAAAATTTTGTTGAGCATTTTTCATAAATGCTTACAAGGGAAATTTGTTTGTAATCATTTTTTTTATGAACGTATGGTTCGGGTATCAAGATTACTGTGGTCTCATAAAGTGACTTTGGCAACGTTCAATCTCTTTTTATTTTGTGGAATAATTTGAGGAACATTTGATATTAGGTCTGAAAGTCTGGTAAGCCTTATTCCCCACTTCTGTGACTGCTTCTACTTCCTTAGGGTTATGGTTCAGTTTAAATTATTCATCTGACCTTGATTTAACATTTTTATATTAGCATCTATTGAGAAAACTGTCCATTTCATTTAGATTTTATAGTTTTGTGGGTACAGGTTTTAGAAGTATGACCTACAAGTGCTTTGTATTTCCATTGTGTTTGTTATTTTGTTTTTGGGTCCCATTTTTTTTTTTTTTTTTTGTCAATTTGGATATTCTCTTAGTGTCTTTTAGTAACTTGAATAAGTGTTTGTTAGTCGATTTTCTCAAAGAAACAACTATTTGTTTCATTGATTCCTTGTATTATCCTCTTTCTGTTTTATTGATATCAGTCCTGAATTTGATTATGTCGTGCTTTCTATTCTTCTTGCAACTGTTTGCTTTATTTTTTAAAAAAAATTGTCCTAGAGCTTTCAGATATGCTGTTAAGTGAAGGCACATAGCGCTATGACTTTTCCTCTTAGCATCACTTTCATTGTTAAGTTAATATGGTCATTTCTTTGAGCATTGGATATCAATTTCCTGAAAACCAGCTATACTACTCCTGGGTATATACCCAAAGGATGTTCTACCATACATCAAGGGCAAATACTCAACAATATTCATAGTAATTTTAGTCATAGAAGGCAGAAACTGGAAACAACTCTGATATCTCTTAGCCAAAGAATGGATAAGGAAAATATGATATTATTTGCACAATGGAGTATTACTCAGCTGTTAAAAACAATAACATTATGAAATTTGTCAGCAAATAGATGAAACTAATAGAAAACCATATTGAGTGAGGAAACCTAGCCTTAATGACAACATGGTGTGTACTCACTTATGAGTGCATTTTAGCTGTGAATTGATAATGTTACATTCCAGAGACCCAGAGAAACTATGTAATAAGGAGGGTTTAAGTGGGAATGCAAGGATCTCTGAAGGAAAGTAAAATAGAATATATTTTTCAGGTTGACAGGGGTAGGTAGAATTCAGAATAGGTGGAATCACTTGCATGGGGTGGTAATGAGAGAAAGAAAAAATGCTGAGAGAAATGACTGGGATTATTTTAGGGGCAGATGGAAACATAATGCAATAGACACTCTATGGAATCTACAAGAGTAACTTTAATAAAGAGTCCTAGCAATTTGGGAAACAAGGCTTGAATACAAACACCTTCTGTAACTAGGTAAATGGAATCTCTGAAATCATCTCAAGTGGATGGATTAGGACATGAACCCAGAAAAAAAAATGTCAACCTATGCTACGTCCTGTCTATGGAGTATGCTGGCACTGGAATCTAGTAGAATAACCAGAAATTTCATCCAGCAGCTGATAAGGGAAGTTGCAGAGTATCACAGTTATACATTAAGTGGAGATTTGGATTCCTGTGAAAGAGCAGAGAGAAGGATTGGAGGAATGAGAGGGATCAGGAACACACCAAGAGAACACAGTCCACATAATTAACTGACTGGTACTCATGGGAACTTGAGAGATCAGTGAACCTTGGTCCACTTCATATAAGTATGACTAAGTAGCTTGGTCTTGTGGAAATCCTAACACTGAGTACAGGAACTATCCATGACTCTTTGCCTACTTGTGTGACCCTATCCCCCTTATTTGGTTGTCTTAACCAGACTTGATATGATGATAGATGCCTGATGTAATTGTCATTCTTGTGTTTTTTTTTTATTGAATATTTTTCTTTACATTTCAGATGTTATCCCTTACTCCATCCCCGCCCTGCCCAGGAACCCCATCCCATCTCCCATCCTGCTTCTATGAGGATGTGCCCCCACATACCCCTCACCACTCCAACCTCCCCACCCTTGAATTCCCCCATACTCAGCGTCCAGCTTTCATGGAACCAAGGATCTCCTCTCTCACCTATCCCCCAAAAGGCCATCCTCTCCTACATATACAGCTAGAGCCATGAGTCCCTCCCTATATGCTCTAAGCTGGTGGTTTAGACTCTGGGAGCTCTGGCTGGTTGGTATTGTTGCTCTCCTCATGGGGCAGCAAATCCTTTCAGCTCCTTCAGTCTTCTCTCTAACTCCTCCATTGGGAAACCCTTTATAAGTTCAATGGTTAGCTGTGATATTCTGCCTCTCAGTATGTCAGACTCTTCCAGACCTCTAAGGAGACAGCTATATCAGGCTCCTGTCAGTATACACTTCCTGACATCCACATCAGCTTCTACCTTTGGTGACTGCACATGGGATGGATACCCAGGTAGAATGGTCTCCAGACAGCCCCTCCTTCAGTTTCTGTCCCACACTTTGTCTCTATAATTGCTCCCTTGAGTATTTTGTTACTCCTTCTAGAAAGGACCAAAGCACCCACACTTGGTCTTCCTTCTTCATGAGCTTCATGTGGCCTGTGAGTTGACTCTTGGTATTTCAAGCTTCTGGGCTAATACCATGTGTGTTCTTTTGTGATTGGGTTACCTCACTCAGGATGATATTTTCTAGTTCCATCCATTTACCTAAGAATTTCACGAATTCATTGTTTTTAATAGCTGAGTAATACTCCATTGTGTAAATGTATCACATTTTTTTTTTTTTTGTATCCATTCCTCTGTTGAAGGACATCTGGGTTCTTTCCAGCTTCTAGCTATTATAAATACGGCTGCTATGGATACAGTGGAGCAAGTCCTTGTTATATGTTGGAGCATCTTCTGGATATATGCCCAGGAGTGATATAGCTGGGTCCTCAGGTAGTGATATGTCCAATTTTCTGAGGAACCGCCAGACTGATTTCCAGAGTGGTTGCACCATCTTACAATCCCACCAACAATGGAGGAGTGTTCCTCTTTCTGGACATCCTTAATAGCATTTACTATCACCTGAGTTTTTGATCTTAGTCATCCTGACTGGTGTGAGGTGGAATCTCAGAGTTGTTTTGATTTGTATTCCCCTGATGACTAAGGATGCTGAACATTTCTTTAGGTGCTTCTCAGTCATTCACGTTTCCTCAGTTGAGAATGCTTTGTTTAGCTCTATACCCCATTTTTAATAGGGTTATTTGGTTGTCTGTAGTCTCATTTCTTGAGTTCTTTGTATATATTGTATATTCTATGCTTGTTGGTTGTCCATAAAAGACCTGCTCTTTTCTGAGGGAGGGGGTGGGCAGGGAAACTGACATCAGGATATAAAAAGACACTGGAAAGTAAGTAGCACTTCACCCACCCTCATGCAAAGGATTCTAATCAAACTTAATGAATTTATTAAAATGACTTGAATAGACTTTCAATAACTCTTAAAGATTTGACACAAATGATGCTCTCTCATTTCCACATTAGAATGCTGACTGATTGGAGGGAGCTCTTGCAATTTTGGGGTGGGATAAAGAGGTGCTGTAACTAATGGGTACAGAAGTCCTATCATGTCCAGTAGAAACTTATTGATCTTGTCTTCCCAGACCCCTAGCACCTACAACCATATTGGCCCTTTTCAATGATGGACACTGGGCCTTTGGAAAATGACATGTGATATAATTGTTCAATTTGAAGCTGAGCACTTCACGGAAACTTAGTTTCTTCACTTTAACTATTTGTGACTTTTCTGCATTAACTCCCATCCATTGTACAAAGAAACATTTCTATTGAAATCTCATTTATGGGTAGAGAGATATAAATTTAGCATATCGTTAGATTCCATGTCCATTTAGTTAAATAATATTACTTGGTTCAAACTTGGAATCTATGAGTTACTCAACCTCAGGTTCTTGCTCAGATTTAATTTCTGGGGTCATTTCTATAATTTGAATATTATCTTCTTAAAATTCCCTGTTCAGTCTGAGAAAAATAAGAGTAAATTTTCTTTAAGAATACTGGTCAACATAGATCAACCAGGCTCCAGTAGATGGCTACACATCCATGGGCACAAGGACAGCATAACGACTTAGTGTGGCATTTTTTAAAAAAAGATATGAAGTTGGGAGGAGTTAGGGTAGATGTAGAACCAAGAGAAGTAAGAAGGAATAGTTGGGGTGAATGTGATCAAATTACATTGCATGCATGTATCAAATTCTCAAAGAACAAAAAGTATAAATTTATTTTGTGTGAATTGTGTCTCAATAAAGACACTTAAATTTGTGGCAGTGGGATGGGGTCAGGGGAGTAGTGAAAAGGTAGAGAAGAAGGGCTTCCATGGGAAAGAAGGTGGATAGACAGGAGAATAATGTTAACATGATTAAAGTAAATTCAAAAGTAAATAAAATTATTGAAAAATAAATAAAAGAGGGAAAAGATCACAGTGAAGAACAGGAACCAATGGTGTGTCAGCCTCTTGGACACATTTTCTATTTGTCTGCTAATTTTACTATCAAAACAGAGAAATAGGAAACATAATGATTATGAGGAATCCCCCTGAGAATATGAGTTTTGTTCTGTAATATAAATACAGTATGGTATGTATTTTGCTAGAATTACAATGCTTTTTAAATTAGACCTAGAGAATATTTCTGTGGAAATTACTTTAAAATATGTGAAGCATGATCACACATTTTATGACAGACTGCAATGTTTTCAAATAGCTTATGTTTGGCCACAAAATACACTAAATAAAGTAAAACACTGTAATATATTTTTATTGCTTTTATGGTAGCTTGTAAATAGGCCCTTCACTAGTGGGAAATACCATAACATACTAATTCATAGGATAATACTAAATTTATGCCAGCAAGAGGATATAAATTAAAAACTGTGAAGAACCTGTTTCATTTGGTTTTCCTGTATAGTATGTCTGTCTACAAAATACAGATATAACACCCTTGAGAAGGGTAAAATTATAGACTGAGGCATAGACCACATCCATTGATTAGTAGACCATTACCCAGCATAAATCCTTAAAAGAATCAATTGGTTTTCCTACTTCAAATGATGTTCTTTACTCAAAGTAAAAACATTGATTACTTTTTAATTTATAATTTTTACGAAGTTTTGAATATATGTCCATTCCCTATATTTATGTGTTTAATATGTGGACTTTTATGAAGAGACAAAAGTTCGGAAGAAAATAACCAAGCTCCACAAATTATGTCAGTTTTTTAATTACAGTTACTCAAATACTTGAACAGAGATTATGTATTTCTACTAAGATAGACAAGTATAGCAAAAGCAAGATTTGTGAAGATCAGTCTATTTAAGTTGTTTTCTCATTTGCCGTTTGCCAAGGAGCAGCCTAAGCTTGGTGAGAGGTTCTAAGAAGAGAGGTGTTTGTGAGTGGTGAAATAAAAATCTACAAGACAAATTCTGGGTCCAAGTTGACAACCTGTGTTCTGCTTCATACAGTTTCCCCAGTCTGCTTCTATCTATGTTCTACTTTCTCTCTGGAGATTTCTGTCTATATTATGCTTGCTAGCTTTTCTGTGAGATCTTTCTTTCCATATCCTTCTTGCTTATATGTGTGTGTGTATGTGTGTTCTCCAAGCAGTTATTTCTTTCTATCCTAAAAAATTCTTCACATAGCTCATCTATCTGTATAGTCTGCTTGAGACAGTTCTCCAAGCAGTTCTCTCTTGCTATTCTAAAAGTTTTCTCTGGATAGCTCATCGCCTGTAGAACACAGGTTCAGTCTTTTATTTTACATATCAATCCAGTCATTTACTACAGTTTTTCCTTTTGATTATCTTATGAATCATCATCCCATGACCCTTTGATTCTTAGGAGATAGAAAGCACACAGAAAAAACTTAGCTGGGTGAGATCTCCTTCTTCAATCACCTTTCCCTAAATCTCTTTATCTCGTGCCTTAGCAATTTTCTAACAAGTTGGATCACAGCACAGCTGCTTTTGTTCCTTTAGATACTTGAAGCCCCTCCTTATTTTTTGCATAGTTGAGAAATTATATATTTTCAAACCCATGTACTTAGAGCTCTTTCCCATAGCCTTAAGGGCTGCCTGGAAAGTTCCAGCATTTACCAGTGTTGAGACATAGTCACTCCCTCAACTCCTGGACTGCTGTTTCTAATTATCATGGAGTCATTTACATTAGCAGAGAAGACATTCCTCAGAAGGAAAGTGACCTCCACTGCTAGTGGGTCCAGAAAATATGTACATTATTACACAAACAAGCCTTATGTCTACACCAACCATCAATACTCGTGGTGGCTTACACTGGTGTTCCTTTACCACAGGCAGGAAGCATGTCATTCTGTCCCCACCAAGGCCATGCTGGGCTTGGCAGAGTTTTCTTTTTTTCTTCTTTTTCTTATATTTTTGAGATTATTTTATAATTATAGCATTTTCCCTTCCCTTTCCTCTTTCCAAAACCTCCCATATCTCCTCTTTGTTCTTTTACAAAGTCATACTCTGTTTTTTCATTAATAGTGATTAAATGCATATATTTATATGTATGCATATATGCATATATATTCATAAATATACATTGAACATTCTACCCAATGATAGTTTTACGTATGCTTTCAGGGATGACTATTTGGCTCTACATAATCAATTGTTATGCTCTTCTCCGGACAAAATAACTTCTCCTACTCTCAACAGTTGTCTGTAACTCTTCATATAGGGTTGAAGATTGAAATTCTTGGGCTTTTCTCTATCCACTTTGCCATGTTGTACTGTAGTGCTAGGGAAGAGGTAGTGATCCCCAAAACAGAGACAATAGTGAAGCAGGAGAATTTAAAAAACGTTATGCAGCTCGGCTAGTTCCTGAGTCTCAGCAATGTTGGTGCTCTATGTCCTTGCTCCAACACAATACCAGCTAGTCAGAAGCTAGTGTAGCCGCTGCCTTCACTGGCCAGCTCTGTGGACTCCACAGCTCCAAGCATAGCCTTTGGGTCAACTCCGCCACCCTCACAGTTCTCGACTCAGATCAGACAATTCCAGACAACCTCATGGACTCATTCGGAAGAAGAATCTTAATGCTTAAAGATTATTCAATTGATTTATATATCAACAAATACTTAATACACAAGATGCCCACACAATTAGAATTGTTATCCAATATCATATGAATTGCTACCCAAGCCTGCTAGAGACTCACATGTTCCTCCATATTGCTAGCCTTTCCTTCTCCTCCCTTTCCTGTCCTTTCTCTTCCTTTTCCTCTCTCCTCCTCTCTCCTCAGTGTGCCTAACTCTTCAACTGCCCAATCTCCGAGTTCCACTGCAAATACAATTTAGCAGGAAAATATCCTGCTACACAGTAGCAATCTGATGCAACTCACATAAGGGTCTTTATTCTATTTGAGTTAGCTTGGCCTGCCACCCCCAGCACAAAGCCATCACACAGGATGATTTTCGGGGGAAGCCCTGAATATTTATCAAGGTAAGGCTGTATAGTAAGCAGCAAGCAGGGGGTGGGAGTGAATGTGCAAGTAATTCGATGGTACTGAGAGTCCTATCATAAACATAATTTCTGCTCCCTTCTGCATTGGTGGTCTTTAGGCAGGGATTAGGCTTGTAACCTGGAGATGTAGATTTGTTGGGGGAATAACATGGAAACACTGGTCTTGTTGAACATGTAACCTGGAGATGCTGGTCTTAGGGATTAGTTTAGAGACTGGATCAAGGCTCAGGTTTGTTGGGGGCAACTTGGAAACTAATGCTAGGTACCAGCCTGTTCAAATTTAGTTCAGGTTCTCTAAAATAGAGTCTGACCTTAAAAGATTTAACCTCACAGTACTACATAGGAAAGTACTCTAATGTTATATTTGTATGCTACTTAAGAATATAGATGTAATAGTGTTTGTAAAAATCCATGTTGTGAACAAGTCATAAAATGAATGCAAATAGAAAGATAAATTCATGGCACAATGAAATGTATACTTTTTAAAATCCAGTGCACCATATGGAACCACATTGATTGTTACAGCATATGTAAGGTCTATAAGATAGGTAAGCTCATGCCTGGAAAAACACCAGCATTATGAGGGGAGGTAGACCTAACCCAGCATAGGAATAGGGAGGGCTTTTTTTTTTTTAATTAAAGAATATTGCTTCTGGTATATCAATCACTCTCCAAGTGGAGGCCATACATCCAAAAACATATGAGTAACAGAAAGTGGATTCCATGAGTTAAAAACAAAACAAAATAAGAACAAACAAACAAACAAGCAAATAAAAAACCCCAACAACAGCAATAACAACAACAACAACAACCACAAAACACCATTGGATTGTTAGGAAAAGAGGGTGAATCTAGTGGGAGGAGATTAGGGAAAAGAGGAGAATGTAATAAAAACACATGGTAAAAACTTCTAAGAATGAATAAAGTCTCAGTGATGAGCCTCTTAATTAGTCATTCAATACAAAACATTCAGCCCTGAAATCATATAATAATAAATCACACCCAATAGACTCAATGCATAGCATTTATAAACCTATGTATATATGTAAAAATAACAATCAAAGAGAAAAAGGCCTTGAATTTGAGCAAATGAAGGGGCACATACTAATGGTAGAAGGAGTGAGACAGAAGGAGCGAGTGATGTAATTATTTTCTCATGTACAAAACTACACAAATATTTATGGCAACTTTATACATAAATGACAAAAGTTTAAAGCAAACATTAATGTATTCTACAGGTGAATAAACGATTATATAGGTGGACTGGAATATCATTCATGCATTAAAAGAAATTAAATATCTAGGTATGAGAAGACATGACAGTCATTACCAAACCAAAGAAGACAGGACTAAAAGCCTACATGTTTTATATTATCCAAATAAGTCTGAAAACAATATAACTCTGAAGGCAGATGGAAGCTCACTGGTTATCAGGAGCTAAAGAAAATAGAGGGTGAATGGTCAAAACATGAGGCATTTGGCAATGAGAGCTATTATGTAAGTTATGTATTATGTAAGGATAAATATGTGTCATTACTGTTCAAAGCCATAAAATGTACACCATGAATAAACTCAAATTAGACTTCAAGGATTTGAATTTTAATGATATGCTAATATTTATTAATTCATTTTGACAAATGTGCCACTATAGGATGTCAATGTGAGAAGTTTTACATAATAAGAAGAGAAAGGTTGTCTATCAGCTTTTATATAATTTTTGTTTTTATTGATGAGAGTTGTGTTAATACTGTCCGAAAAAATATGTCTAATAACAATAAACATATTCTTTCATACATGTACTTTACATATGTATAAAAACATCTTTTTGTCGTGATAGTCGATCTAAGATTGTTAACGGGAGTAACCAGAGTGGTGTGCAATTGAACATTTGTTGGCTTATTCATTTTAGTTATTTATGTAATTTCTTTTTTTTTTTTTTTTTTTTTTTTTTTTGGTTTTTCGAGACAGGGTTTCTCTGTGTAGCCCGGGCTGTCCTGGAGCTCACTCTGTAGACCAGGCTGGCCTCGAACTCAGAAATCCGCCTGCCTCTGCCTCCCAAGTGCTGGGATTAAAGGCGTGCGCCACCACCGCCCGGCATTTATGTAATTTCTAAATGAATCAACAGAGAATCTCTTTATTAACCTTCAAATGTGTCTGTTGGTCTACTCTAGTTGGTTTTCTATAATAAAATTCCTATAAGATAAATGGTTTATAAATGGAAAGTTGGAGGTATATATTTATGTTCTAGCAAAAACCTGTTCTTCATCCTTATATTGTACAATGACTAACTACCTCTCAGTAGTTTCTATTACAAGGGCACTAACTACCATCAGAAGAATTGCCGTATCCTTGCCTATTCTACTATTGTTCCTCTGCAATGACTCATCTCTTATTCCACCATTGGAAGATAAGTTTCCAATGCAGAGGATGTAAGAGATACAATGTACCCACAGAATCATTCTGCCAAAGATAATATCTTCTTTTTTGTATGACCCAAAATTAGGTTTTAATAGAGTAGTTGAAAAGCTGAGCTGAGCAAAAGTTGCTTTTTATGGAAGTAACTTGCATATTTCACATTATAACTTTAAAAACATATTTTCCTGAGGTCAACAAGTATGTATTTAAAAGCAAAGTAGATATTAAAACATGCAATATGAATAATTCATCATTTCTACCCAAGTCTTAGAATTAAATGACCCAGAATAATATGAGCAAACAGCATTGAGCAAGTCAATATACATTAGCTCTGTCTCTGTGATAGTCAACAAATAATGGACATTAGTTAAACTTTCATTACCGTTGAATGAAGAATTAGAAAATATTACATGATAAATTGATAATAATGAGCAGCCTGCAACTATTCAATCATTTATACAATGTTTGAAATTATACTGAAAGAGAAAGCACATGTCAAAAGATAAAAGACACCAGGAACCCAGAGATATGACTCCATGCCAGTGTTTAAAGTGTTTAAATGTGTGTAATAGTATAATAGTGCTGTCAATTTGGCAGGATCCAGAACCATATGGGAGATGTGCCTCTCAGAATGTTTGTGAGGACTTACCATAAATGTGGTGGTTAACATGAGAACACTTGCCCACTACAGGCAGGATAATTCCCTTTAAAGGAAATGTTGGATTATATAAATGAATGAAGGTAACTATCTAAATGTTAATAAGCTTGCTTTTCACCCTATTCTGTTCCAAGTATGAATGTGAAGTGATCAAGTAAAACTATTTGGAAGTACTTTCTCACATGTTTTTACAATACTTCAGTTTCTATTTGATTCAATAAAATGGAATTTTCTTCCATTAGGCTTATAATGCCATCTATACAGTACTCATCATTAGTAACAGAGAATCAGAGGATCAGATGAGAAGGCATTTTCATCATTAAGTGTTCAAGTTTAGTTAGTGTAGTCATTTCAGTTCAGTGTGTTGAATTAAAAGGCAGTTTTCCCAAGCAGAGCAATTCACTAAGAAGCTGAGAGAAGCCAGTTTGAATCAGTCAACTTGGAGAGCAGTTTGGTTTATGACAACTGAGTGAATCAGTCAGCCAAAGTCCTGAAAGAACCAGAAATCATGAGCTTATTCAGAAGTAAGTTTCTAGGAAGACAATTACATCTAAAAGATAAAAGATACATTTAAATTTTATTGTATATATTTATATTTCAAGATAATACATGTGCAACCAAACCTATCAAATCAAAGTATAAAATTTGATTAGACATGCTGATTGTAAGTAGCTATATAATCAGCATTAAGGTTCTGTTATGAAACATCTCCCATGATCTGAAAGGCCAGCTCTAATCTATTATAATGAATTTCATATCTTGCAAGCTTTCTAGATATTATAGCCCTCTACCAAAAGAAATTGTCCATCTCTATAACTTCAAATAAATAAACACAGGAGCTCTGTAGTTTTTCTTCTGCAGTTTCTTTGATGAGTTCATTGCCTTGGTAAGAACTCAGGACACTACATGTCCCAATAGGCAATCCAGGTCAGTATTCAATAGTGTCACATGGTTTAGGTAGGCAAAATTTCAGATAGGCCTCAGCTTTTATGAGCTGATGTGTACTTAGCTCCTCTCCAGGTTAGAACTAGTATGCATTTAGCAAACATGAGTATTTGGTGCTTACCTTTTGAAACTGGATTTTCATTTCTCTTTGTAATTTTCTGAAATTGAGATTTTTATGTATATGACAGTATATATTTTAACTGCCAAGAATTTTTCAGTTACGACTATTCCAGGTTTTCATTATCACTGTCAGTATATGAATGCTCCAGTTTCCACAGTTTCTCAAAGCAAGGGTTATTCATTCTTCTGACATTAGAAACTTAGGAGTGGATCTAATAATTTGATTTTAAATTGTATTTTCCAAAGTATCAGTATTGTTTTTAAATATTTTAATTATATATTTTATTTACAATTAAAAACATTTTTACACATCTTCTTTACTAAAGACTGAGTAGTAGCTCATTTTATGAATGAATTGTTAGCACATTTAGTAGATTCATATCACCTTTTTGGGTTCTAAATATATATATATATATATATATATATATATTATTCTATATATTCTGTATATATCTAAACCCATGGTTTACCAGTTTGTTTTTAAAGAGTTTATGTTTGTATGTGTGTGCAGTTGTGTAATTGTATATTAGTGGATGAGTGCTCATAAGATTCATGACTATTGTGTGTTTTTATTTTTTGTTCTGCATCTTATATTTTGAAACAATGTCTGATTGTACCTGGACCTTCCCAAGTAACTAGACTCCCTGGCCATGCTTAGCCCAAAGATTTTCTTTTTTTGCCTCCAGATGATGAGGTTATAGGACCACATTGCCAAGTCTGATATTTTACAGTGGAGATGACAATGTTAACTCAGGTCTTTAGGTGTATGCACCAAGTATTTTGCCCACCAAATCAATTCTCCTTCTCTAATTTTTATAATTTGACTTTGTCAAATCCTTTTCTTAATGAAATACACTTTTCCCAATTAAAAAAATTTTCCTAGATATGATATAGTTTAGTTAATTCTTTTACATGTTGTTAAAGTGTCTAGAAATTTGCACTAGTATTTTAAATTGCATTTAAAATATTTATTAATCAATCAATGTGGATATGTGTATGCATATGCATGTGTATGTTCTATCATTGTATACTTGTGGATATCAGAGGACAATATGTAGGAGTCAGTTCCCTCCTTTCGCTAAGTGGATTGTTACAATTAAACTCAAGCATAAGACACACACACACACACACACACACACACACACACACACACACATATATATATTAAAATAATAAAAAATATTAAATATTTATATGAATATTGCATATGCATTTATATAGAGTTTTACACACTGTTATATTGTGTGTAATGTACACATATAGACATATATATAAAATGTGAATATAGTTTCTTTTGCATTTCTATTGTAATTTTAGATTCAGGCATTTACTAGATTCGTGCTTAAATATATAAAGCCTAAAGAGTGATTACTATTTGAACTTCATTCTTATCATCTCCAAAATATTTAATCATTTGATCCATGAACACTGCATTTATCTTGAATCACTGTGTATATTCATTAATTTCATTAATAAAACTATTTTTAAACTTTTGTATACTTTTCTTATGTTTCATAAATATTACAAAATTTTTAATTGTGTAAAAAGAAGCAATATTTTGATGATCATGTACTTTTTCTGATTCTAAAAAATGCCTATAGGAAAGTAATTTAAATATAAAGCTCAACTTACAGGAAAATTCTATAGTAATATTGTTAACTGGACCATGAACTGGGCCTCAGGATATGATCTAAAACTACAATAGGCGTAGTATTAACCTGCTCCTTAAGTCTTTCGTCACTCATCAAATATGCTGCATTTTTCCAATAAATGATAATTGAATAAAAGATTTCTAATTAGTTCTAGTATGAAGAATATGAGATTGTGGAGTTCTGTGCTTTAAATGGAACATATCACACACCCTTCCTGAAAACTTTTGGATCCATATATAAATTTCTCAATGAAAATTATTGTATAATATTCCTCAATTTGCCATTTATGTGTAAAATGATAACAGTTTAATTTAGTTTTGGTTTCTATTGTTTCATATTTCACTGTAGTTTTATGTGCAAGATATTTCATTAAGAGTTAGTTGTTCGGTCTTTTATCATTATGTAAAATATTAATATAATATTTTTGAGAGATATGCTTTTTCAAATGGAAATTTTTTCCTAGTTTTCTAAAAGTTGTTTTTATTATTCATAAGTTATAAATAGCATCAAATTTGTTTATTAAAACAGAACTTTTGTTTTATGTTCTCTGAACGTATTGAGAATATTCATCTTAAAATATTATACCAACCTTGCATTCCTAACATAAATCTACTTCATTACTATATGCAATTACTTTGCATTGATAGATTCAGCTTGCTATTTTAAAGCTTTTGTCTTTGTATTCATGAGGTGGATAGTTTGCATTGTCTTTTTCCTTTTCCTTCTAGATGTTTATCGATGCAGTGATGAAATGAACAGAAAACTTCTCTTCCCTAGCATTATTTAGAATATCAATCAATTTTTAAATATTGATGAATTTCTTGGATGAAGTAGAAGGACTTGGTCCTTCAGATTTCCCTATGAGAAAATTCCTTTTGAAAATACACCTTTTATTTATTGTTAAGTTTTATTTTAAAAATTATGTATATAGTTTACCTACATTTTACATTTTTGGTGTACAGTTTACAAAATTCCCATAGTTTATTCATGCTCTATGAAATATGAACTTATATTCCTTTCATTCCACACAATGATGGATATTTTTCTTCCTTTTTAGAATATAACTTTTTATTGATTCTTTGTGAATTTCTATTAGGCATTCCTATTCCAGTCATCTCCCCATCCCTCCATATGTGCCCCCTGCCCTTGCAACTTCTGCCCCAAAGGCAAACAAAATCTCATTGTGAAAGCTGTAATATGTCAGTGTGTCCCATCATATATGTATATACTTTTGTCTATACCTTATTACTTGCAAATGTTTAATTTAAGGAGCCATTGGTTAGGTTTGAGGCCTCTGGTTTCCTCTATAACATCAACACTGGATCATCACAGAGACCTGATAACCAGTTGCTGCCCTTTGTTATGTAGATCCTGAAGCTTTGGATCTATAAGACAGGCCCCTTCATGAGCTCTACAGTTCATAGATGGGATAGATGTTGGAGTGGGCCAATTCAAAGTCCTAGATTTAGACCTTGGTGGTACGTGAGCAGGTCAATACAGCAGATCTCCCTCACAAACAGTACCTGGGCAAGCTCTGCAGCAATGACCTGACTAGCTCACCCAAGGCTTCAGCAAGCAAGGTGCAGAGTCAGCTCTCCAGCTCATATGCCCTATGGGTTGGTTCACCATGACTACCATGACCATCGCAATCACCACCACAATCACCACTACCACCACCACCACCACCACCACCACCAAGGTCAACTCTACTGTGCTACGTAGGCCAGGCCCAGGGTCTGCAATTCTGAGTGCTGCAGCCAGTGAGGAGCAGGACTAGCTCTCCTTCTCTCCTGCCCCCTGGGCCATCTCTTCTGCCTGTCACAGCTTGTAAAGGTTAAGAGGGGTCAGTCTTTTTTGTTTTTATCAGTCCAAGTGCCTCCCAGAATATGTTCAGTTTTTTTATTTTTTATTATTTAGAGATTCATGTTTGGATTTATTTTCTTTAATTTTGCTATGTTTTAGTCAATATTCTGTGAAAAAGGTTTTCTGAGAAATGCTGCTTAAATTTGGTGTTTAAAAATGGAACTTTCTCTAATTGGTTGTTTTAATAGCTGAGTAATATTCCATTGTGTAAATGTACCACATTTTCTGTATCCATTCCTCTGTTGCAGGACATCTGGATTCTTTCCAGCTTCTGGCTATTATAAACAAGGCTGCTATGAACATAGTGGAGCATATGTCCTTGTTATACGTTGTAGCATCTTCTGGGTATATGCCCTGGAGTCCTCAGGTAATGCTCTGTCCAATTTTCTGAGAATCCTTCAGACTAATTTCCAGAGTGGTTGTACCAGCTTGCGATTCCACCAACAATGGAGGAGTGTTCCTCTTTCTCCACATCCTTGCCAGTATCTGCTATCAACTGAGTTTTTGATGTTGGCCATTCTGACTGGTATGAGGTGGAATCTCAGGGTTGTTTTGATTTGCATTTCCCTGATGACTAAGGATGCTGAACATTTCTTTAGGTGGTTCTCAGCCATTAGAGTTTCCTCAGCTGAGAAAAGTTTACAAAATTTGAGAGAAAGAGTTTCCTCTTTGTTTAGCTCTGTATCCCATTTTTAATAGGGTTATTTGGTTGTCTGGAGTCTAATTTCTTGAGTTCTTTGTATATATTGGATATTAGCCCTCTATCAGATGTAAGATTGGTACAGATCTTTTCCCAATTTTTTAGTTGCCATTTTGTCCTATTGACAGTATCCTTTGCCTTACAGAATCTTCACAATTTTATGAGGTCCTATTTGTCAGTTCTTGATCTTAGAGCATAAGCCATTTATATTCTGTTCAGGAACTTTTTCCCTGTGCCTAGGTATTCGAGAGTCTTCCCCACTTTCTCCTCTATTAGTTTCAGTATATTTGGTTTTATGTGAAGATCCTTTATCCACTTGGACTTGAGCTTTGTACAAGGAGATAAGAATGGATCAATTTGCATTCTTCTACATGCTGACCTCCAATTAAACCAGTGTGGGTACTTTGGCCCTTCTTAGAAGGGGTAACAAAATACTCATGGGAGCAAATATGGAGACAACGTGTGGGACAGAAACTGAAGGAGGGGCCATCCAGAGATTGCTCCACCTGGGTATCCAACCCTTGTGCAGTCACCAAAGGTAGACACTGATGTGGATGCCAGGAAGTGCATGCTGACAGGAGCATGATATAGCTGTCTCCTTAGAGGTTGGCAGAGCCTGAAATATACAGAGGCGGATGCTCACAACAAACCATTGAGCTGATCATGGGTTTCCCAATGGAGGAGTGAGAGAGAAGACTGAAGGAGCTGAAAGGGTTTGCATTCCCCATGAGGAGAGCAACAATACCAACCAACCAGAGCTCCCAGGGTCTAAACCACCAGCCTGGGAGGACATAGAAAGGGACTCATGGCTCCAGCTGTATATGTAGGGGAGGATGACAATGCCAGGCAAAGGTGGATGAGGAAGTCCTTGGTCCAGTGAAAGCTGAATGCCCCAGTGTTTGGGAAATCGTGGGTGGGGAGGTGGGAGTGGGAGGGTGGGTGGAGGCATATCCTCATAGAAGCAGGAGGAGCGGGGATGGGATAGAGGGTTCCTATGTGGGAGGAAAGGGGATTACATCTGAAATGTAAATAACATATCCAATAAAAAAAATTTAATAAAAAGAAAAAAAATGAAACTTTCACCTAAGCTGTAACCAAGTTAAAAGTGTAACCATTAATGAGTTATGTTAAAACTCATTCATAACCATGTAAATTTTATGCTTACATACTGTGTTCTCATCCTGCTCATAATTAACTGATCTTTAATAAAAGCATTGCAATTTATCCTACTATGCTTTGGACTACCAATGTAATTAACAGCTATAAGTCTAGCTGAATGCACATCCTTGATATCGTCATGTTCCCTCATCTTCTTTGTGACTCATCCATGCTCCTGACTCAGAAGAATGTATGTGTGAATAAAATGTGGTAGCTAGACCTAAGACCTAAGACCAATCACTGAGCAAAGTGAACCTTTGGAAGTGACCCCCGATACATGACTTGTCTCAGATATCCTGTGGTTGCCCAGAATCACAGTTTTCTTGCAGTTAGGCAGAACATCATGATATCTCTCATCCCTCTATGTCAGCTGCTCTCCCCTCAGGACAATCCCATGCTAGGGGCCTGCAGTTGGGACTAAGACCATCACTATTCAGTAATGATATCTGGTTCTGCAGGCCTAGCCTCTCTACTCACTCCAGCTACTTCTAGATGAAGTGGCTGTTGTAGTATACTGACACAAAGCACTGGATATGGGCCATGATGGTACTTGGGTGGGTCATCCTGTGTGTGGGTCTATTTTTCAGATGTGTCATGACAGGTCTGAACTTCCTTATTGTTAAAAATACTATTTCTGTTTTTTTTAATGAAAAAATACTTGAATATATCAAAAAATGGCATTTAGTTCCAACAAATACATGAGGTATTTTAATTGAAAGAAAACTCACATAATATTCAAATTAGACATTTGCCTGCATGATTTTTAAGTGAGACAAATAATATAGTATACTAAAATCAGTGTGTATATTTACTTCACATGGAGCAATGATTAAGCAAAGAATCTCAGCAATTCAGTTGCTGGGTATTGAGCAACTGATTAACATGTTTTCCCTTCAGTTTCTACGTGTAAAAACAGTAATAAAAAAGCAAAAAATCTGAAATAGCAAAGTTAACTGTATCATTAAATTTAACTGTACAAAGACACTGTCACAGTCCACATTCCTGATTGTGGTCCCCTTCAACATATGAGTTGCAAGGCATAAAGACTTTATACCCTGAGGTCCTTTTTACATTAACATACAGGCCTCATTAATTTTTGTTGTTGAGATGGTTTAGAAAGATATTTAAGAAGCATTAGTGTATGCTAGCCTCATTTGTGAGTAAGAAAGTGGAGTTTCCAGTATCATCGGATTTGGCTCTTCTATAAAACACATCATTGATGATAGTACACAAAAACATGACAGATGGTATAATGAAATTTGAGCATTCAGCAGGATGTAGAAATTCTGAGTCTAGAATGCTGCAGACTCTAGAGAGTTCAGTGTGTTACCTGTCTTTAAGAGAGTTGCCTCTGCATTTGTTTTCTCTAGGCAATGACAATAACTTTTGAATTTTTAAAGGGTCAGTCTAATTTAAAAATGATGTTTTAGTGGATTTTCTATATGCACTATGCATTTTTAATTGAAAGTAAACCTTTATTACACAAAAAGAAGCATTGCTGAAAATCATCTCCAATATCTTTAAAATAACTTCAAAATTGCATTGAGAACGTGGATGATTCTCAAAGGCAATTGAGTAGTTTAAAAGAGCAAAAATAGCCTGAAGCTAATTTTCCATTTATGTTTATTTCTCTTAAATTGAATAAGCCATGACACTATATATCAAAATACGAATGTAAATATTTTGTTCAATATTATTCATTTCATTTTCTTAATGTGTACTAATGGAATTAGCTCAGAACATCAATCTTCCTTCCTTCTAAAACATGAATTATACAATATATTTAGTAAATTAAAGACACGAATATAACAGTGGTTGTCTTAGACCTGAACTACAGGCCATTTGCTGAGATTCATATGATTAAAATGTGCTTCAAGCAGAGAACTCACTGACCTATTTCCAACAATTAAAACATTTTGTTTTTATAAACATCTCATTATAAAATATTTAATATTCATATTCTGTTTTAGATACAGAGGAATAAAATTAATTTGTGAATATTAGTTGATAATTTAATTATCTTTGGCAATAACATTGTTATAGTTATTAGCATTAACATCTCATGTATTTTTTCAGTTTTAATATCTTATTTTTATCAGTGCAAAACTTTTCATTGTTCTGATTATTAGGCTCACACGCTTCAAAGATATTATTTTTAAAAAGACAATTATAATACTGTCGATAATTGGCATTTCTCAAATCAGTAGGTTTAGCTATGTGTTTTGGTTAAAAGGTTTGTTTATAAAAATAGATGCCAGTCAAAGCCAGTAACAGCTGCTGAAAGTAACCCTAATAATGTAGTGTAATTTGCACCTAGTGTTTTCCACAGCTCATTAGAACTTCAGGTAATTAGAAGACAAGTGTAGCAAAGATTTTATGTGTGTATTATGGGGTCAGTAATCTACTTCTTAGAGCCTTTTCCATTTTTGCCTTGTGGTTTTGATCAACGTCTTTCTCATCTGACAGCTTCACAATTGTTGGACTGTCACTGTTACTATGTGCCAATCTTTCCACTTGTGATGCCTGTGGGGGGCGAAACTGACGTGCAGGGGTCAAGAGCAGCACTCAGTGATGAGAGCTGAAACTGATAGATGTAGAAAACAAAGCTGTTCAAACTATTTTATTTTAAGCACTATCATGATGGCTCTTAACAGACTGTAACTGGACCACTGTTGTTTTACTTTGGTATCTTTGACACCAAACAGTATGTCGATATGTTCATACACCTTTCTCTTTTCTTGCTCCCTTCTACCCTTTGAATCTCATTAAATCTCCCCTTTTCCTTACTACAAATACATTCCTAATGGTGAGATCATATGAAGGTGAATGAGGCTCAACACACTGTTAACTTTCTTCGTGATTATAATCATTGTGTTGTTCCTAACTATTTGAAATATTTACTAAGAGAAATAAAGAGAAAGAGAGAGGGAATGAGAGAAGGGAGGAAGGAACAAAAGAAAAAGAGAGAGACAGACAGAAAATAAAAGCCGAAAAGGAGTATTAACAAGGTTGAAATAATTTCTGAAGTGTTCATTTTACAGAAATGTTAATTTTCATGTGCCCAGTTTGAATATTTTAGATTAGTCAGATTCTTAACTCTAACAGTCAGCTAGGTATAAAGAGAAGAATAATTTTATGGAAGAAAGTCGTCAACCTTATGTAGGCCTTGTCTTTCTTTAAAAACAAAACTATTTACCCAATTGGGAAATATATATATATATACATATATATATATATAATTTCAGAAGTCTGGCCAGTTGAAATTAAAACTCATTTTCATTTTCTGTTTTGTTTTTACCAAGAGGCCATATTACTCAACATAGCTGTCAACAATATTGATGGCAGAATGCTATGAAGTTCTTTCCCCTCCATCTTGCCTTGTTTAACGCAGCAACTTCTCATTACCACAGGCCAGAGAGGCTCTGAATAAATCTGTAATTTCCTCCCCTTCCATTGTAATGCTTTCTTCCACTGTCATGGCCACAGCAGGCAATGCCATAGTCACTGCATAAACAGTGAGATTTGTTACTCTTTTCATTAATAACAAATCATGCACAATATTGTAGTACCCCATTTAACTATAAATGCAATGGTTATATAAGATTGGTAAGTATCTGTATCAGGAAAAGAAGTCAGTCAATCTTTCCCAGAAGAAAATCTGCTTTGAAGCAACTGAGGAACCCTCTTTTTGTTTTTACTGCAACTTGGCACCTGCTCCTGAGGATCTAAAAATGGTTATATCCCTTGTATACAGAGCAACTCATAAAGTAAGGATTCTCAGTAGGCTAAAGTATGTGAGCACTTATTTATGATGTTCCAGATTTCTTCAAAGGCATTGCTATTGTCTTACTTAAGTGTCCACTGAAGATCACACTCCTTATGACTGTTATATGAACTCTTTGAGTTAGAAGACTCCCTTTTGACGTCTCTACTGCTTTCTTTTCCAGTAGTGTCTCTATCCACTCATTAGCAAAGTCTCTCTCCTGACTGTAACTGTTACAGGCAACTGTAAAATGTTCCTGAGTAAGTAGATGTCTTTCCTGCTCTTGCAGTGGTTGTCTCAGTACAACTGACACTATGGACACCAACAATGGAGTACACACAGCAGATATGGAGATACTTACATGAGATCAGGTCTGAAGTTCTGTGTCTCTCTTTGGTCCTGGTTCTGAAGAGTCTGTCATTGAATTTGAAAAAGCTCTAATGTAAGATAATTGTTTTAATGATACTTCAGTTTATTATAAAGTATGTTGATGTGTATATGTTTATGAATATGTATGCATGTGAATGTGTATATATGTATTATATAATGTATATTATATATATGTTAAAACATGGATTTAGCTGTTCAAATGTAAATGTTAGTTGTTCAAAATGAATTTTTCCATCTTTTCTCTACAGATCAAACATGTTGAATATGGCTTGCTTATTTTTGTGGTGGTGAAAGTCAAAAAGGTGACCAAATTTAGGAATAGTTGGGGCATGTCTTATACATCCCTATGTGTAATTCATGTATAATCAGCTAGCCAAACTTATACATTATATAATTTACATTTTTATCATTGTTACTAAATGACTATAGCAACAATTTAAGGAGATAAGATTTATTCTGGCTCCTAGTTTTGAGGGATATCCTTGTTATGATATATATATCATAGCAGAATTTATAAAAGAGAGACGGCATTCATATTATGGTACCTAACACTAGAGGAAATAGAGATCAGATCAGAAGCAGGAATAGGATATAATGCACAATCAGAAGCCAGAAGTCACCCATTTCTACCATCTAGGTCCCAAATTTGGAGGTTTTACAACCAGGGGAAAAAGTCACCACCATTACCCAGAGAGCTGATGGGAATTCAGACATGTGAGTCCTTGGAAGATGTTTTAGAGTCAGACAACAACAATATGCAAAGATGTGATGAACTTTTCAATCAGGGCATCAGGAGAGGGGCATGAGGTGTTAAAATGAGGTAGAAAAGTAAGAGTCAGGGTTCCACAGAGACAGACACAGATATTATTTTATTTGACTTACAAATAACATTTCACTCAAACTATATACATATTTATAAGTGAGGGTACATTTTTGACATAATTTAAAACAAAATATTACATGGACACTTTACGAAGAGACTCTTACAGCAAAGACAGCAAAGACTCTACATCATGAGCTTATTTATTTTATTAAGTATAGATGCTATTGCTGACATTGGCAAGACATTCTGAAACAAAATCTTCTCTCACGATTCACACTTCTCCTTGGACACAGGGCATGTTTTTAAATTCGAGTATGTCCTCCAAAATCTGAACTTCTTCATTCTGCATCCAAAGAACACACATTTTTATTTTCACAGAACACAAAATACCAGCAGTATTAATGAGGTGGTTTCCTTATGATCCAAGTGCTATATCAGCATTGAGTTCAGAGTTTTCCACATTCCTACTAAAGAATATTAACCATTTGGAACAAAGAAGAGACCATTTGGAACAAAGATTGAGCTGATGGAGCATATTTGACTATTTTTTGACAAATGTCCAAGAAGAAATCTATTCCTGGATTAAGAAGACAAAATTTTATGTGATATTTAGATGGCAAATGCACAATCTTTTCAAAAAGTGAGCCCATTACTGTACTTGAGAATCATATTTCTACAATTAAATTTGAGCAATGTTATAAATTAAACATTTCACAAAGCACTGGATAAAGCCAATTTAAATGGGAACTGTTATCTCTTAAGAAGAGATACATAATGACCTACTTGCTACAACCTTCAGGACCAAGAATACACTTGGTCCTATTTCATTACATAATTTAGTATCATCCACTGCTCCTCCACCCTTCATCTTTTCGATTTTCATATCTGTTAAGTACAGACATATTTGTAGGCTTTTGAACTTTTCAAAAAATGTATTTCTAGGGACAACAACAGCAACAACAACAACAAAACACTCTTCTCTCATTTTCCATGTATTTCGTGCCTTTGACAGACGTTTGCTTCAAGTGCATTTAAAAATAATATTTTTTGTTAATTTAGCTTTACAAATACACGCATACATGCATGTCACATACACATATGTGAGCAAACACACTCATACATGGGAGTGCAAACAATTGAGTGCCTATAGAGAAATATGTGTGGACACACATGTATGCACACACACACACACACACACACACACACACACACACACTATATTACTTATTTCTTGCCCTTCTCCTAAAATACTAGAAAATTTTACCTTCCCCTATTATATTATTCTCCTGACACTTCTGTAATCTATATATTTATTTTTATTGATAGATCAAAGAAAATGCTAAAGTGAGTGAAAGTATTGGTAAGTCTAGAACATAAGATACAAAACTCATAAAGATTAATCATTGGAAGTTTTATTACAGTCTATGAATAGATTGTGTGATTTTTTAAAAAAATGTATGTATTCTTGAGCACTGGGGTTGCAATTCTATCTTACAACAGAATCCCCATTTCTTGTCTTATCTCACAACTTTCAATATTTTATGAAGGTAAACAAATCTTATCTGTCCTGAACAATTCATTAGTAGGGTTTCACTAGCTTCCCATACAAAAAACACTGGACTAAGGTCATCAATGTACAGGATTTTAAAGATATCTGGATATTGAGATGAACATTTGACCTAAAGCAATAGCAGAAACACTTTAAATGCACTAGATCAGAGATGATTAACATGATATCAAAAACAGTGAAAGTTTAAATAAAATGTCTTAGAAAGGAATGAAGCCAAAGCATAAACACTAAAACCTGCAAAGCTAGACTTATATTTTTATATAGGGAAGAAGATATTTGGAAGTTTTATATTGGAAAATAAAATGCAGAATCAACTGAATGTTTTTACATTCTCAGAGAAATAATAAAAGTAATCAACAATATAACTGAGGCCTTTTGGTCTCTAATTATTTGATTATACTGATGTGTATTTAGCTAAAGGTATATAAGACTGAATATGAGGCTTAACTATCTGTGAAATTAGACAGTAATCTATTGGGAGCTGTAATGCTTAAGGCAAAAGGTCTCAGCTGGGAAATGTCTAGGAGAAGAGAGAGAGAGAGAGAGAGAGAGAGAGAGAGAGAGAGAGAGAGAGAGAACAGGTGATGATGTTAAAATAGGACTATGTAATTTGAAAGAGGCAGTCTAATGGATTTACATTTTAATTTTCTAACATATTTCTAACTACAAATTATCTAGATAACTTTATAAAATGACTAATTAGAAAATATTCAGTGATGCGGCTTGGCTAGTCAGAGGCAGAGCAGAACAACTGATTAATTATGCAGAAAAGCTGTCTGAGTTATCTCTTTCCTGAGAGAAGGGAGGGATAGAGCAGAAAGGAAGGAAATGGGTTATTTGGGCAAATTGGCATTTCTACTGCCTTTAAAGAAAATGAAGATTTAAATAAGACTTTGATTTATCTTAAGAGGAGGAAATCAGGTGATGATATAAAGTTTAGAGGTCTTATTAGAAATATATTAAAATGAATGAGCCTTAAGGGTTTTAGAAGGATGATTTAAAACAAATATTTGCAGTGAAATCTCATAAAGGTGCATTACCCACACAAAGAGATGGGAGGAAAATGTCTGTGTTTATGTGGACACTCCATGCTTTGTAAAGGCTTCTTCAGAGTCAAAGCTAGAGACTGCACTGGACAGCTGACAAGGAGGTCACCCATGTGTTCTCAATAACATCTCCCTTTTCTCCTTTCTGGATTTTCATAATTGAAAACCAATGACAAGGAATTTTGAAATAGACAGCACAGCAATCTTATTGATTTAAGCAGCAGCAGTTTAAACACAATAGGCTACAGGGCAATGTATTGATTCAGGAAACAGCTGATAGAAGTTGAATGAAACTTCTTAATAGGAAAATCACATTCCATTAACTCTAGACTGAACTATGAACTTTTAATTCAAATTTCTGTTTTAGCCTCGAATTTTTCTTCACAGCATGGGAAAAAATCATACCTACTGTTCAAGAGCAGAAGAGAAGACAAAAAGACAGTGAGCCCAACCTACATTCAGGAAGCAAGTTGGACAGTTTTCTAACATGTCTATGTTTTAAAAAAAGAAGGAATGTGAGAGGGGAGAGGAAGGGAGGGAAGGGGGAAGCAGAGACGGGAGATGAGGAGAGAATGGGAGAGGGAGGGGAATAGAATAGGGAGCAATCAATCATGAAGGGTCTGGTTACCTAATCAGATATCCACCCATGTGCAGTCTGACAAGTGTGTGCGCAAATGAGTGAGTACATGCATGCCCATGTCTCTCTCTCTCTCTCTTGTGTGTGTGTGTGTGTGTGTGTGTGTGGTGTGTATTTATCATTTCATTTTTGTGTTCTTTTTCCAGCTTCCTAGTAAAGCATCATTTGTATATTATATACAGAACAGTTCCCATTTTCGAAGAAAATTCTACTCAATCATGAATGGTTAATAAAAAAAAAGGCGATCTGACCTTTTAAAACAAATTTGTTGAGTTCCCTTATTTTATATCTATTCAAAATGTAGTTATGATGAGGAATATAAAAGACTAAGAGACTGCTAATTGGTAGATTGGCTTGCAGTTTCTTTGTTTAAGGAGAATGTTGCTCTAGGTAGAAATTATACTACATGCTGGAAATTCAAATGTCAATGATATACATCACAGTCCTGAATGAACCATAACTTCCTATATGTAGGAATTAGGATAGGGGTCATTTTATAAAAGAAAAACATGTATGTGGACAAGCATGTTCTCCTGGTTAAGTATACTAGGTATTTTTATATGTGTGTTGGGAAGTTTGAAGCATGTGCAATGTCTATGTATTTCAAAGACACAGTTTTAGGAAAATGCAAAACTTGTATATGTAATAGATACTGACATGTTGGTTTTTCGAGTCACTTTCAGTGTAGAAGTTGGGAGTGAAAGGAATGAAAAATATTAATAGATTTTATAAAATAATATTACTAAAATGACCTTATCCAGGATTTTATGCCAATACAGTCTTCACCTCTTTGGAATAAAATCCAGGAGACACAGTTTTGTGTCATGATAAGTGAAAGTTTAGTTTCAGAAATAGATGAGGATCTTGGCAGAGTTGGTAGAATGAAAACTGTAATCAGATATATATATGAAAAATATCTTGGTTGTTTGTTCAAGTTTTTTTGAGCAAAGTCTCATTTAGCAACAGTAGGAGTCTAGGACTTAACTTTTTTTTTTTTAAATGTAACCAAGGCTGGTCTTTAACTCTTATTTAGTTGCTCTAGGCTTTCATGTTTTGGGGTTGCAGGTCGGACTTGGGTTTTAATTTATTTTAGATATGATTGCAAATATCTGTAGATGAGTTATCTTTAGTCATGCCATGGACCCACCTTATAAAGATTCCTTCCCAACAGAAATATATTGTTTTATATGGGGCTTCAAGCAATGACATACTGCTTAGTGTTTATTCATTACCAAATGAACCAACAAATATAAAATTAAAACTTCTAGTTTTCATTTGAACCTAAATATTATTGAAATTTTGGGATTTTTATTGTATTTGCTTGTTGGAGAGATGATACAAACAAGTTAGGAAAGGATGAGCAAGGAGATATTGTGAAGGATGAAAGGTAATTATGAGTTTAGTTAAACTATATTCCATTTTATCATCGCTGGCACATTTAATTCTGCTGTATGCTTGTGGGTTTTTGAGCATGTCACTCTGGGCACTGACTGACAGAAAGTTGCTATAATACAGGTTGAAACTACTTTAAAAGATAGCTGCAAGAAATGCCGATATCCCAGCATCATTCCAGTAGGTTATGGGAGATTCCAAAGTCCTCATGGAGATCCAATACTGAAGAATGAAAGCTATACTGTACGAAGTTTCTGTTCTATGTACAGGAAAACTTTAACAGTATCAGTGGGTTGTCCTATTCTTTTGGCCTATTTTGAACTACCAATCCTTTCTGGAGTGCTGGCAACATGGATACATATTGACAAAACAGAAATATAGGGCACGGAAGAAGTATAGCACACTTTTGAATTTATCAGCTGAGTAGCAAAACTTTAGGTTCACTTCTCATGAGTGACATGGGTTGCTGTTCAATGCCAGAATCACATCACTTAAGACTTGGTCTATTCCTCAACAACCTATCATAATAACTTGGAAAAATACAATAGTCAACATAGAGGGTCTGAATGTAATTTTGCTATCATTTAATAATTCTAAATCAAAACCTTTCCATGGAGTATAATGTAAGGTCAACAGTACTTCTCTGTTATGGCATGCTTTATGAGTACTAATTAATGTTCTATATGAGACATGAGCTCATGTTCAGTTACAACTTCTTTGTAAAAAATATGTGTTTGAGATATCTAAGAAGCCCTAATTTAGGAATTTTTGGATAGAACCATCTTCCTGCTTAGCTTTTCTAGGGTATTTGTATTGTTTCTTTACATTTCTCACATATTTCATTACTCAGTCTACACAACCACAATCATTGTACTACACACATATACAATATCTAGTTATACAACAGAATTTTTTCTTCCATATTAAGCCAATATGCAGTGTTTGGGTTGAATATACCCACATGACCTAATTTATTCTCTCGTTTAAAAGAAAAAAGAAACATCAAATAAGTCCTTGCTGTTAGTCTAATAGAGAAGTTTCAGATTGCTCCCACTAAAGTACTGTTTAACCACTGAACTTCTTAAAGACCAAATAGAACAAAAGTGGCTCAAAATAATTAAGGTTGTTTCTAGACTTACTTCAAGGCTCATTAGGAAAAGAGTTTGCAAAAGTGAGCTCTGAGTTCATTCCTGGGTTGAGTTATTCTTATGCTGTTTATTTGAATTAATAGAGCTTTGCAAACACCTTTCAGCGCACTGGTTGAAATGCTTAAAAACAAGAACATTTTCCATGAAAATAGTTGAGTTGGTGGTATTACTACCTGTAAAATATGAAACATAAAACTTAGAAATGCAAAGAGAATGTCACGCTTTGAAAAATAGGCTGAAAGATTGATTTTAAAATCATTTGCTCTTTATTTCACAGGTGACTTTATCAGGTATTCAGAGAGAGAGAGAGAGAGAGATAAATGAACACATGTAATAACATAGTGCCTTCATCTGAGAAATATTTTAATTCAAAATGTAGACTTTAAATGAAAAACAGAAGATACATGTTGTAGTATATTAAAGAAAAACTTAGGAGGAAATAGAAACGTGGTGGGATGATGGGAATTTTTATGCATGATTGTGACTGGCAAAATGACATGAAGACATGACTTGAGGCCAAGGATGGGCAAACAGTGGAGAATGAAACATCTAGACAAGAATAAGCAAGATATGCTCTATTTGATTAGGAGGCAGAAATTTGATACTTTCTGTAAATAAACAGTGTATCAAGTGACTGTATACTGGCTTAATTGTGTGTGAAAAGTGGGTTCAGACCTTTGTGCTGTTGGAAAGTGTCTTTCATTGATGATTTCCAAGTGATAGACAAATGGGAAACTTAAGTTTTTATGATTGCTTTTTTACTATCATCTATAGCATGGATGATTGATTTAGAAAAAAATATGGATATACTAGGATAAGAGAGAGAAGGGTTTAAAGAAGCAGGGACAGCAAAAACAAAATAAAACAAATATACAAATAAAAAAAACAAAAACAAATGGCCAACATAATGGAACAGAGCTGGAAAACCAAAGATGAGGTAGGATTGCCGAGAAGAACACTTGGGATTGATGAATTGACTTGATAATAAATCAGACAGGAGAGCATAAGTTGATAAACTGATATAGAATTAGGTCCCAAATATCTAGATAAAAATATTCTTAGAGATTATTGGAATAAATTATAATTGACATGATAAACTGGGTCTCTCTTGTGTCTGAATGCCCAACTCTACATCATTATTTAGATTAGAGATTGCCTCAAAAGTTCCCAGTTAATATGCACAGTGTAATTTATTAGCTCATGTTCCTTCAATTGTTTTGAGTCAGGATGTCCAGGTATATATAGGAATATCTTCCACATTTTTTAAGTGGACTTATTCTTTTCTTGTAACAGATAATCATAGTTGCAGCAAGCTTATAATATTTGAACTCTCTTTTACCCCTAGTATTTTTTTCAGTTTACAAAGATATGTAAGTATTAGGAATAGTGTCAAATTCTCTATATCTTTCATCACTTTTATTAGTCTATCAAATTTAAGCTCTTGGCTGTAGATATAGTTCCTTTTTTTCCTGTTTTCAACCTCCAAAATTACTTTACTCCACCAAATTTCAGAAACACACTTTGCTCCTTATATTCTTGACCTGATTCCTTCGGTTTGATTTGATGTTGCCTTTGTATTCAACTCTCAATTCTCTTTTCATTCCAGAGATTGCATTGGGCCATTTATGCCAGTCTAACCTGCTTGGTGACAGCCATTCACATTAATAGTATCTATAGGTACTATTAATGTGAATATAGTAGGAAATAGGTTGTGAATATAGTAGGAAAAGTCTAAATTATTCTCTTCTCTCTGTAGTTTTGGTCATTTTACTCTGTGAATGTCACAGATAATGCTGGTTAACAGAAACGGAATGAATGCACAAGTGTTTTTCCATACCCAAATCATGGATCTAAGATGCTAAGAAATGATAGATACATGTAGTTTATGAAGATTTTGAAAGAATTAGGTGAACACTATACTTCGAGGGGAAGGAGAGGATAGGCAAGGGAAGGCTGGGAGGGGTAGCTTGCAAACTGATTGGCTTGTTATGGGAATGAGATTCCCCAGGCAACTTTCACCTGTGGTCATCTGTCTAGACCATAATGTAAACAGTAATTTTTCCTCCTCTGACAGAAACTTTCTTCCAGGAAGAGAGGGGGACTTCCAACAAGAAAATATTTTGTATATCTTATCCCCATTCAGGTTGCTAATTAAAATACACATAGATTTCTCATATAAAATGACAGCATTTTCATCTTATTATAAATTCAGACATTTGCAGTTTTTCAGAACTTTCAACCCAAAGTACACCCAAATATGTTTGTGGTATATTTTACTCTTTCACACCATTGTTGCTCAAACTTTCCTTTAGTCCTGAACCCTGAAAACAGACATTTTCTTACATGTCTAAGTTCATATTTGCCCAGAGTTTCCTCTAGTCTTAAACACTGCCAATAAACATTTTTTTACACATCTAAGTTCAAATGATAATGTTCAAATTATCCACCACACAATTTTCCCTTTATTTTATGAAACTATCAATATTTTGATTAATTTAAAAATTACTGGAAATTGTATTCAGCCCCTTTTACTTTACCAGCCAGTTCTTTAGAATTTATACTCTTAAGGGGTTTTTATAATTATCCCCTCTTTATAATTATTGTGTCCAAGTTTGATATTCATATTATTATTTTCTGCCTTAAGTTCAATGGTGTACATGCTAACCTCTTGTATTTTTTTCATATTGTAAGTGAAAAAAATAATTTGAAATATAATTTAAAATATTAAATAAAAATTCAAATTTATTATCTTTATTGAAGTTATAAAACTCTTTCAGGGCTATGAACATCATTATGTACTGATTTCCTTAAATTTTATTATTGCCCTCCAAGATATGCCTTTGAGATGTTTTTAATCTCTTGAACATTTTGATTTTCTTCTTCTCTCTCCTTTTCCCTTTTCATGCTGCAGCCAAACAATACAGTAAGTATTTTTGTTTGTTGAATATGTCCACCTCTACAGTATTTAAAAAGGACCAATTGTTTTCAAATGTATCCTGACTTTCTAGAGTGTCTATAGTTATGAAGGTTTTACTAATGTTTCTACTCAAAGGCATATATTAGACTCTTTTTGTTGTCTAGCTAGAGCCTTTCTTCTTCTCTACACAGTCTGTTATTCAGACATCAATTCTCATTATTTCTGCATAACAAGATCCAACTGACTGATTTGAATACAGAGAGGATAATGGGTGATGGTCAATAATATTTGGTGTTTAAATAAACACCTTTCTATCCTACCACAGCTCAAGCAAGATGTTTATACCAAAATTGTAAAATAATGAAAAATTTACAGGTTGTTTCCAACAAATATAGTGTAAAATGAGGGATTTTTTTTTTTACAAAGTTAGGGGTGATCAGGCTATTATAGACAAAGTCCATAATAAAATCCATTAGGTCAAACATCCAAAAGTCCAAACAAAGTCCAGCCAAAAGAAGTCTACCAGGTCATAGCAAGTGCAAGAATGAAATGCTTAGCAACACAGGCAAGAACAGATAATGTCAACTGTGTCTTGGGGATGCAGAAATTAAATATGATAATGACCTATCATATTTTGGATCCAGTATTCTTAAATGAAAGCAGACATTACAAGTTATACAGTGGATTATAGACACTTTCATAAAGCATGGAATGAGGAAATGAAAATATTTGCTGCTTATTTCTTCAGTATAATCAGTATTCTGTGCCCATAACTCAACTATTTCAATAAAGAAATGAAAGTCAGAAGAAAAAGTTAAATATAGTTTATATCTAAAGAGACACATAATCCATATTAAAATGGGTTGTCATGAAAGCTAGTATGAAATATAAAAGAAGTCTCAAAGTTTGAATAAAAGCATACACATTAATACAACATTTGGCATTTTGCTTCCATAAAGTTATACAGACTAGTGACCTAGGAAGCATTTTAGGAGAAAGTGTTAAGATCAATACTATTAAGTCCTTGAAATATGTTGAAATACACGTTTGCTGTGTGCACTTTAGGTTTTTTGTTACATTAGAAGAGATCATTCTTCCGAAGCCAAGAAATATTTGCAAGAAGGAAGCACATGTGTTTCAAAGGCCTTGGGACTGTGGAAGGGTACCTTCAGAGACAAGAGAGAAAAACAGAGCATTTCAGGAAAAAGAATTGATTGGAGACAGATGTGGAGCCATCTAGCATCTACACCTTTGCCTTTTGCACTAGTTTCTGGCAGGCTGAGAAGTATTTTGAGATCAGATTCCACCACACGCTTTGGAGCACTTTCTTCAATACCATTGCTTCGCCATGTCTTTCTTTCCTATCAAGCACCAACCAGACTTAGAAAACCATTCCTTTCATCTTTCACCTTTGCTTAAGCACAGCTTTCACATACAGATTCTCACTGAAAGCTGTTTCTTTTCCATTTATTTTCTCTTGGTTCCATTTAAAAGCAAAACAGAACTATCTGTGAGACGTGCACATACAGTTTAGAACATATGCAATTCTAGAGTTTCCCAGCATCCAGAAACAAAACATACCCAGATTAAACTAAAAATTTCTCCTCAAAACCACACATTATAAACAGCAAGTTCACAGACTTCTTATATAACCTTCCAAAACTCATTTTGGGCATTGTCATGATATTTTAAATGTATATTGTAGAGTTGAAAAAATTATTATATAATTCCAACATTTACCCTTTTCCCCAGCTTCCCTCAAACACTTCTTATGGACTGATCTCACTCCCTCAAATAACTGTGGGCTTTTTTTTTTTTTTTTAATTCTTATACAAACACAGAGAGAAAGATTTCTAAATCTATAAACACAGCCTTGTCAGTTCATATAATATTACTTATAGGCATATGATTTCATGCTAACCACTTGATACTAGATAACCAACTAGGGGCTCTTTTTTTCCTTCTAGGTGCCTATAGTTCTCTGTTTCATGTTGTTTGCATCCTCTGTTAGTATATCTACTGGTATTGTACTTGTACTTTTATAGAAACACCATGTTGATGAGACTTCATAGATGTAGCATTTTCAATACTTCTGGGAAATGACATCTCATAGCAACCTACTTGTTCCACTGGCTCTGTCAGTCTTTCTCATCACTTTTCTGCTGTTATCCTTGAGTCCATTGGTGCAGGAATTATGTTGTATCTGTTGAGGCTGGGTTTTCTACATTTTGAGCAGTGTGCTTTCTATAGTAATCTCTATCTGTTGCAAATTGTCATTTGATCAAGTTAAGACATAAGCCTATTTTAGATAGAAGAGTAAATACTGAGAATGTGTTTAGAAATTTGCTGTGTAATTAAAATGTAAAATAGAAGTTCTATAAGCATTGTCAATATACTGCCCTTGAGTAGTTGACTGGGTATCCAGTATCAGGTATGGTTTGAGCCAGTAATAGGATAAAGTGGAGAGTGCTTGGTTATTACCAAGATAAGATAAGCATTACATCATCACACTATAATGGTATCATTCTGTGATAGTGACTGTTGTATTTTGTGGGCATCATTACTATGTAAGATTATTGACTTAAAAGCTTACAAGGCATCTCTCAAACCATGAAAATCAAGTCTTCTGGGATGAGGTTTTCAAGTTAGATCCACCTTAAATGCTCCAAGTGCTGTATCTGGGGTATGTGGTATCTTTAGTAATAGAGACTTTTACTCAAGCTCTGAGATGCAACCAAGGCCAACAGCAATGGCTTATAAATTATAAACATCTAGAAGTCTTCAGCAACTGAACCAAGAAGTCAACACTGTGATTCTCATTCATGACATTGGAGTTATTTCAAAGTAATTTATGACATTTGAGGGAAGCGTCATGAAGCTGATAGGAAATTCTTATTTAAACTATGTACGTATGCACTTAAATGGATTAGATTTATTTTCAGGTAAATAGATACTAATATGATTCCTTATAACTGTTCTGACACCACTGTTATTTTATCTTTCTCTCACATTCTCTACCTCTCATTCATTCCCTAGTTAATCTCCATTTTCTAATTTCCCCATTTAAATTATTCGTATTTTGCTGTTACTCTTTCTATGGCCTCCCCCTTACATCATGGTCCCTAAAACTTTTTAAAACCGTCTATAAATTCTAGAAATTTTGCAAAATATACAACAAACATACAAATACGAGTAGCATTTATATACACTCAACACAAACATAAAGAGAAAAGGATCATGTGCACAATCCAATTCTCAATAACTTCAAATAAAATAAAATATTCAAGAATAAACTTAACCAAAGGGGGAAAACTCCTCAGTGAAAATTTGAAATCTCTGAAAAAAAGAGATAGAGAAATAAAATACAGCATATAAAGGTATCATATGCCCATGGATTGATAGAATTCATATAAGGAAAATGTCCATTCTACTGAAAGCCATTTACAGATTCATTCCAACAAAATATACATTTTATTTTATTTTTGCAGAAATATAAAGAAACTTTCTCAATGTTATATGGAACCATAAAAGTCCACAGATAATAAAATAATCTTCAGCTTAAAAAGTAGTGTTGGAGGGATAACCTCAAGATACAGTAAAATAAATAAATAAATAAATAAATAAATAAATAAATAGAACTGACTGTGACAGCACAGAAGTTGTATAGGACAATGGAAAAAGTTCAAGATTACAACATGCATATTCATAACTAAACCCATCAAATTTGTTTGACAAAATAGTAAAATAAATACAGTGGATAAAAGACAGCATTTTCAACAAATGATGTTTAAAAACTAGATGTCCACATGCAGAAGAATGAAAATAGATCCACATCTATCCACCTTGCACAAAATCAATTCCATCTTGATCAAAGATTCAAATATGAAGACCTATAATAAGTAAACATATCCAAGACCATACATGATGTAGGTGTAGAGAAGGACGCCATAAATAGGACTCAGTTGATTCTAGATCTGTTGTCAACAATTGCTAAGTAGGACTCATATGACTAAAAGCTCAGTACAGCTAAAGAAACAATGAATTGGGTGGAAAGGAAGCCTACTGAATAGAAAAGAATTTTTACCAGTTATACATCGGTCAGAAGCTTAATATCCAGAATATAAAAATAACTTAAAAAAAGAGAGAAATGTGAAAACTAGACTTGGGATTGGAACAGAGAGTATATCTATCTATCATCTATCTATCTATCTATCTATCTATCTATCTATCTATCATCTATCCATCATCTATTGTTGAAGTAATTAATTAATTTGGCCGCAGGTCAAGCTGACTGTCTAAGCTGCTGTGGCTCTGCCTAGCTCAGGAGTCATGTTCTGTGGCCAGAGGCCACGTGTGCGCAGCAGCTAGAAAAGGCCAGCCAGAAATACTAGTCCTGCCACCCATGAGACACCAGCATGGGAGATGGCTCTGCCAGTCTTCCACACTGTCTCCACAATGTTGGGCATTGTCCAGACCATCCCGCCAACCATGTGGGCTTGGTACAAATGAGACTCTAATGCTTAGATTATGCAAAGGCTTTATATATTTGGTAATGATCAATAACAAGATGCCCATACAATCAGAGGTGTAATCCAATACCCAACTTAGATATATCAACGACATTTGGCTGCCAGAGACACGCAAACATCTGCCTCCATGTTCCCCTCTCTCTTGTTTCTCTTGTCTCCTAGCTCCTCCTCTTCCTTTTCCTCTTCCTCCTTATTCCTCCTCTTCCTCTCTTTACTCCTCCCACCTTAATACCTCCTACAATCTATCTCTTTCTCTATGATACACACACACACACACACACACACACACACACACACAGTACACATATGAAGGCTTCTACTGTATTTGGTTTCTATTCTACTCTTCAAATGATCCTTAAGTTTAGCAGTCTCTTCTCATGTTTTTTTCATTCATTCCCTTGTCACATTCCCCTCTCCATTTGATTCTCATGTTCCAGTTGCCACCCACCCATCCATATCTATTCTATTTCCTGTTCTGAAGGAAATTTATCTGCACTATCTAGTACTATAATCTGTACTTAACCTCTGTGGTGCTGTGGTTGTAAGGATTATAGCTCAGTTATAATTGAATTAACAGCTAATATCTATGTATAATCAGACACAAGCTGTAAGGTTAGATTTTTTTCTTTTTTCTTTTTTTTTCTTTTTAATTTATTGTTTTACACTCCAGATTCTATTCCCCACCCTGACCACCCTCCAACTATTCCACATTCCATATCTCCTCCACACCCCCTGTCTCCACAAGCATGTGCCCACCTAAACCCTGCACACCACCTGACCTCTAAACTCCCTGGGGCCTCCCATCTCTTGAGGGTTCGGTGCATCATCTCTGATTGAACACAGACCCAGCAGTCCTCTTCTGTATATGTGTTGGGGGCCTCATATCAGGGTTAGATTTTTTAAAAACCCACTTTAAATAAGGATTCACAAATGCTTTGACTGACTCTACTATTAGCCCCACCATCCAAAGTTAGAGGAGAAAAGATGGTAAATAGGACAAGGAGATGTGGACCTGTTTAGAAGTAATTCTTTGGGGGTGATCAAATCTACCTTGTCAAGATTCCAGCAGTACAGTCCAGTACTATCAGGATACCAAACACAAATCAGCAGAAACTGTCAGGTCCCTGCTGAAGGCAAGTGTCAGAGAGAGTGACCAGAATCAGCCAGGAATGCCAGTGCCTCTGCCTTGCCTTTCTCAATGAAGCAAAGTTCAACAAAGTCTCAAGACCAAGAAAGCATTGCAAAGCTAGTTATAGAAGTATACAGTCTTGTCTGTTGACACTCTCCAAACATCAAATGTCCTCCCATGAGTCTTACCTCACAAAACCACACCTGAGTCTCTACCACATGACACTACCAGAAACTTCTACTTCAGCATACCATATGTATCTTTCTGGAGTGGGTTACCACATTGTGAATAATATTTGTTTTTATCGTTCCATCCATTTATCTAAAAATTTCATGATGTAATATTTTTTAACTGCTTAGTAATCATCCATTGTGTAAATGTATCACATTTTCTTCATCTAGTCTTCTGTCAAGAGACATCTATTTTGTTTCTAATTTCTGGAAATTATGAATAGTGTTGCAATGAGAAAGATTGAGCTAATGTCTCAGTATTAGGATGAAGTGTCTTTTGGTTATATTCCCAATGGTGATTAGTTGGATCTTGAGGTAGATAAATTCCCATCTTCCTGAAAAACCTATTTAATAATATTTAAAAGTTCATTGTCTAATATAAAATTATATGCTACATTTAAGTGTTAGAAGTAAATGCTTCTTCATTCATTTAACCTGGATTTAGTATTGTAGCAAGAAGTGATTCCCTTCCAAAATTGAAAGCTTGGCAGCCAGCTCCTTCTAACCACACTATTCAGTGCACAAAACAAGTATAAAGTTAGTGTCTGTAAATACAGAAAGCATTATTATCCTCTTTAAATAATATTTGTTTCTTTTATAAATCATTATATGGCTCTGGTCCTTGGATATAAATGTCATTTTTCACTCCTCTTTGCAACAGGGAGAGAGCATTACAGAAATCTACAAGCTATTAAAATTCACAGAACAAGAGATCATGTGGTGTCTACCGTAAGCTGATACATTTATAATGCATTCCTGCACCTAAGGCTCAGAGATCATTGCATTAATTTTAATATCTATTTTATATTTTGAATGTCTGAAATTGTTCTTCACTTATACTTTATCTATTATGATGTTAATTCACTGTAGGACAGTTTTATTATAGAAGCATTGCCACGTTTTATTCAATGGGCATTTTGTTTTCATTAAGTTGGGTGTAGTGTATTATTTTGCTGTGTCTCATTATTAGAAAAAGCTCTTATTTCTTACACTATTGCATTATATTTTATGTGAGTACCCTCCCATTTGCCTTGTGTTTTATAATATCCAGTAATTAACAACTGTGATTTTCATGTTTTATGTTATTGTTTGATGGGTCTTAGCACACTCTTTGAACTCATCAGATTATTTTATAGACAGCATATTTTAGGAGAATGAGAAGTCTACTTATCATAGTTCTAGAAGCTGAGAAGTTCAAAATTAAGAAGATACCAATGATTGCTGTCTTGGAGGTCCCACTTTTTAAAATGTATGGCACATATTTTTTGCTATTTTTGCACATAGTGAGAGGACTATTACTAAAAGTACATAATGCCATTCATTTGTGCTATATTCTTTGATTAAGCCATATGACAAAGGTGTCTAAATGCTTGTTGTGTGATGTGGTTTGATGTGGTGTGGTGTGGTAGATGTGTGCCTGCATGTGTATAGTGCCACACATGAAAGAGGAGATCTGTTTTATACAATCAGGTTCTTTTCCACATTTAAATATTTTCCATATTGCTTTGCTGTTTCACCCTCTATATTCCTTCAAGAAGTTCTGTTACCAAATGAAGCATACTCATGACTCCAAAACTTTGCTTGAATACATTCTTCTTTTGAAAATCTATTCTACATAAATATATATTTGTTACACCTCCAATATCAAAAGTTACCTTTTAAAAAAGCCTTTAGTTCTGCATAGCATTACTAATAATGTTTTCTTAGATGACTTTTAAAATAATATGAAACAAATTAATTCCTGTTATTTTACTTAGTTTATATCTTAATTTGTTTCTTTTCTATATCAAATATAATTCTACAGCAGGGAAGACTGCTTTTCTTTTCTTCAAAGAAACAAAAACAACAGCTCTCAGCAGGTAAAAGTCATTCAATAACTGTCAGCTGTGTGAATATAGGACTGAAAGATATTTTTATAGACTAATTTATCTCACTGGAGAAAACAATTTGTTTCCTTGTGCAAGTTGTCATATCCTCATGATTATTTGCAAGGTGTTCTACAGGCACATATATGTTGTATTCAAAAGACAGACTAGTGAATCTTTAAAGACAGTTTATTTTGTTTCAATTTTGAAAAGTCTGGAGGAATTGTATAGTGGTTAACAGAACTTCCTGACCTTTCAAGGGACCCAATTGCCTTTGCAGCTGACACATAAGGAATCTCTCAACCACCTCTATTTCCAGTTATAAGTGTTCTAACAGCCTCTTCTGTTCTCAAAGAGCTCCATACATGTTATATGCAGACACAGAGGTATATATATATATATATATATATATATATATATATATATATATATACCTTTATATACAAATACATATATATTGTGTTACAATGTATGTATTCTGTAAATGCAATTATTACAAAATATAAAAAGTAAACTGTCAGAAGAAAAAATGCAATTAACTATCCAATATATTTAAAGAATACATTTATATGAAACTGTATTTGTTTTTTATAAAGTGCAGGATAAACACAGAGTCACACACAATGCATGTACTTCCTGATTTTAAATACCTAATCTATGTACATTATAATCAAACAAAAAGCAAGGAAGTAAGAAGGCTGGATTTTGTTTCTATGTATCAAAATTTAAATGTAATATTTTAACATAAAGTAAATAACACTGTTTTGTTATCCCTGTTTATGTATTTTGGGTGAATTCTTTCTGGTATTTTTTTCTATTTTCCTGAATGCATTTAGTAACATCATTATCCAAGTATTGAATATCTATAGATCATATATGAATGTCTCAAGAACTCAAAGTACTAATGTCCTGAGATCAAAGTGAATTTCTCAATGTTTTTCCTGCTCTTGATACTCTTTTCTGCATATTGTGTTGCCTTGCACAATAATTTTTTTAAAAAAATTAAAATAAATAAATAATTTCAAAATAAAAAGAATAAAGAAAATTGAAAATGTAAAACCATAAAAAAGGAAGTAGTTGAAATTATGAATATCACATTTATAATTATGAATTCAATGTCATAACATGTGACACCAAACTCACTACTGTACTCTAAACATTTGTCCTTATATATTGACCATATTCTGTTTCTTGACACATGGCATTGTGATCAGCTGTGAGATTACAACTGATGGATCCTGGGTTGGGAAGCCAGGCAAGACAGTCTGGAGAATAGACTCTCAGGAGGCAGCTCGTTTTAATGTGGGTTTGGGGACAAAGGTTATTTAAACTTTTGAAGGGTGAATGGGGCAATCACAGTGAGTATATATCATCGCCCAGGGCCATGGTGTTTTAGATTCCTCATTTGCATTAGGAGGAATTCCAGGTGCTGCTGGACATGATCTTATAAGGGGAGAAGAATTTTAAACTGGCATAGTGGTTAAATAACATCCTCTGATGGACACAGTGATACCTACATCTGGGTCAAGTGGGGAGTGATCCTACTCCTGACAGTTTCAGGATGAAATTGCCAGAGTTTGGACACACCTTGACTGCACTCTTGCTCCAAGCATCCTTCTACCCCTAATTCCCCTCAGGCCTAGTACCCATAATAACACAGCTCCCTAGTTCCACACTTATACCCATAAATAAGTGTAGTTCTCATTCTTAATCAAGAAAATGGTTCCAATACAATAAATTATTTTATATAACCAGATCAAATTTTCATCACTATTCATTTTTTCTATATGATGATTCAAATGGTTTTCACAAATCAAATGGCCAGCCTGGCATGATAATCCTAAGGGTTACTACTACTACTACCATTACTACTACGATTACTACTATTACTAGTATTAATGACACTTAAAATTTGCAAGTAATTAACTACTATCTTGATTCTTAAAATCTATCAATGTGCTATATTTAAGAGGAAAATGTCTTCAGATATAATTAAGATTTTTGAAATAGAAAATTTATTCTCATGTCATCATACTGTCACCAAAATAATTTTACAGGAAGGATGGGGAGGTTCAGAATCTGAGGTACAACAGCCAATACTTTGGGAGAACTCCATATGGTAGAGAATTCACAAACCAAGAGACCTAGGTTGTATTTGGGAGATGTAAAGAAGAGCTATTCTCCCAGATCTCCTTTGAACTCAGGCTTTCAAACGACCTGATTCTTCCCCAATGTAAGTGTTTTAAAAATTCTGACTTATAAATACAATTTCCATTAAGTTTTGGTGTTTTAACATGACAAAAATAGAAAAGGACTATACTGGTTTCTAATCTTAGCATATTACTATAAATATTTTTCATATATAATTGGTTATTTTATTTATTTACATTTCAAATGTTATCCTCCTTCCCAGTTTCCCCTCCGCAAACTTTCTATCACATACTCCCTCTCCATTGCTTCTATAAGAGAGCTCCCCCACCCACCCACCCATTCACTCCAACTCAATGCTCTAACATTTCCCTAAGTTGGGGCATCAAGTCTCCACAGGACCAATTGCCTCCCTTCCCATTGATTCCAGATAAGGCCATTCTCTGCTACATATGCAGCTGGAGCCTTGGGTCCCTCCAGGTGTACTCTTTGGTTGGTGGTTTAGTCCCTGGAATCTCTGGAGAGTCTGGTTGGTTGATATTATTGTTCTTGCGATGGAGTTGCAAAGCCCTTCGGTTCCTTCAGCTCTTACCCTAACTCCACCCTTGAGGTCCCCATGTTCAGTCTGATGGTTGGCTGTGAGCATCCGCATCTGTATTGGTCAGGCTCTGGAAGAGACTCTCAGAGGACAGTCATAGAAAGCATATCTTGGCATCAGCAATAATGTCTGGGTTTTGTGTCTGCAGATAGGATGGATCCCTAGGTGGAGCAGACTCTGGATGGCCTTTCCTTCAGTCTCTGCTCCACTCTTTGTCACTGCATTTCCTTTAGACAGGAACAATTTTGTGTTATAATTTTTAAGATGTATGTGTGGCCCCATCCCTCCACCAGGGGCTGTGCCTAGCCTTTGGAATATGGTCTCTACAGGTTCTCTCTCCTTTTGTTGGGAATTTTAGCTAATGACATCCCTGTTGTGTACTGGACAATTCTTTGTTCCTGGTATCTGGGACTTTCTAGTGTCTACCCTTAATGCTCCACTCTCCATCGCTAACACCTTCATTTAATTTCCTGACCCTATGTACTTCTCTCCTGTCTCCTCCCACATCTGATCTTTTCTCTATTTTCCCCCTTTTCTCTCTTCTCTCTCCCAGATCCCTCCTTCCCTCTACTTTCTGTGTTAACTTTGTTACCCCTTCTAAGTAAGACTGAAGAATCCACACCTTGGTTTTCTTTCTTCTTGAGCTTCATATGGTCTGTGGTATTGTGGCACTGTGGATTGGCACTGTGGTATTGTGGGTATTCCAAGCTTTTTGCCAAATATCCACTTATCAGTGAATACATACCATGTGTTTCTTTTGCGAACAGGTTACCTCACTCAGAATGATATTTTCTAGTTCTATCCATTTGCCTGAGGAGTTTCTTGAAGTCGTTGTTTTTAAATCTGCATTACACTCCATTGTGTAAACGTACCATATTTTTGTATCCATTTCTCTGTTGTTTCCAGCTTGTAGCTATTCTAAATTAGGCTGCTATGAACATAGTGTAGCATTCTCAAATTCTTCTGGAACAACAAAAATACCAGGATATCGAAAACTATTCTCAACAATAAAAGAACTCTAGGGGAAACCACCATATCTGACCTCAAGCTTTACTACAGAGCAATAGTAATAAAAACATCATGGTATTGGTACAGAAACAGACAGGTAGACCAATGGAATAGAATTGAAGACCCAGAATTAAACCCACATACCTATGGTTACTTGATCTTTGACAAAGGAGCTAAAACCATCCAGCCAAAAAAGGAGCATTTTCAACAATGGTGCTGGCTCAATTTTTGATCAGTATGTAGAAGAATGCAAATTGATCCATCCTTATCTCTTTGTACAAGCTCAAGTCCAAGTGGATCAAGGACCTCCATGAAAACTAGATACACTGAATCTAATAAAAGAGAAAGTGGGGAAGATTCTGGAAAACATGGGCACAGAGGAAAATTTCCTGAACAGAACACCAATGCTCTAAGATCAACAATTGATAAATGGAACCTCATAAAATTGTAAAGCTTCTGTAAGGAAAAGGACACTGTCAACAGGACAGAACAGAAACCTACAGATTGGGAAAAGATCTTTAACAGCCCTATATCCAATAGAGGACTAATATCCAAAGAATACTACAAAGAATTCAACAAATTAGACTCCAGAGAACCAAATAATCCTATTTAAAAATGGGGTACAGAGCTAAACAAAGAATTACTGTAACTTTTTAAAACTGAAACAAATACAGAGGAGGTAACAAGTACAGGTTACATTTCTTATTTTGGCTATAGAAAGTCTATTATAAGTTACTAGTTATCATTTTAGTTTAAAAAGAAGAAAAACTTTTAAAATTAGGTCATTTTTTAATTATTCAGAAAGGTGTGTCTCTTGTATGTGTTCAGGAGGCACAATGAATTCTGAGGCAGTGCTGTCCAGTCTGGGATTTCCAATTCTAGCATTTATTTTTCCATATGTGCTGCAAATTTGGCTTTACTTTTAGCCTTTGCTCATCAAGAGAGTTTCTTACATGTTTTATTTTTATCTAAATTCCAGGGTATGCTTCCAATAATCTCAAATAATGAAAAGAAAATGGTGAATTATATAGGATAATCTATAATAAAACTTGTTATACTATTTCCATTTTACTCTAAGGGATATTATCACATAAAAATATATATTTGAGCTATCAAATGTGAGCCTTTTTTCCATGAGAGAATTGCATTAAACGGTATTAAATACTCAAAGCTTTTGTTCTGAGGTTAGCTTGGCCTTACGGTAGGCAACTTTGTGATGACTGAATAAATTATACCTATATATCTGACACATTTGTTTATATTGAGGATGCTCATGAAACAGCCTGTGATTCTTAAATTTCTATTCTGTACATTTTCAAGGAGAATGCAGCCCAGGTTTCATAACATAGCTGTAGAAATGACCACATCTTCACTAAGTGGCATAATAATTATGATACCTGCTGACAAAGTGTTTTAGTTTAGACTCAGTGAGGGAAATTATCAGTATATTATGAAGGATTTCTGCTAACTGCGTGGATTATAACATTGGTGGCTAAATTTGAAGCATCAGTATCTTTCAACATCTGTGCTCTAACACTCACATAAGTTCTCCAACAGCATGTTTTTTTAGGTATCTATCTTTTTCTCTTTCATCTCTTATTAAAAGCTTTTGCTCCTTAACAAATGACATGTTCAATAAGGTCTCCTCTCCTTCATAGATGATTAATTTAGAATCCAATGTGACAATTCTGCCGTCAGTATATATCTTATACTTCAACGTTCAGAAGCATGTGTTTCTTCTCAGCCAGAACAGAGCCAGTTTAATGATGTCCATAATGCTCCATCAACATGACTTAAATTCAAAGATGTTTGCATGTCTAATATTCACACTGAAAAAAAAAAAACCTGATAATTAAGAGTCTGAAGTACAAAAGGGTAATGCACTGTCCTCAGGCTCAGTGGGGAAGTTCATTAGCAGTGGAATCGTGTCATTTGCCCATCTGTTCATAATTGCATACACTCCGGGAACTAAGTGAAGGAAGTGACATCACATATTCCTTATATATCCACGTTTGTAAATCACATGTATCCCCTTAAATGGATGGGTAACAAGAAGGGGAAAATAAATCAAAGTATCATCAGCATCCAACCCCAAAAGCAACAATAACAATTGATTGTGCCCATTTCAAACATAGTTTAGGAAGATTTTTTTTTTGAATATTGTATCTCTAGAAAATCTCAATGAGAAATAGGATGCTTCTCCGTCTGTGGGTTAGCATAGCTGTATCATAGGAGCAATTATCTTTCAACTGGTTGAAGACACACCTCTTGTTTGTGTGTCCTAAAGATCGAGTGCTTGGCAGCTGCTGTGGTATCAATGGGAGAATGAAACAGGGCCTCATTCGATTAACACTAAGTTTATTGATGGTGGTAGTCTCATTATTATTTGTGACTAAACAGGCAGATTGTCAGGGTGCCTGTTGGCAAGATGAGCTTTTACAGCTCTTTGTTTGTAGTTATAATAAACAATGAAAGGAAAGCAATCCCTTGGGCATAGTTGTGTTTCAGGGTTTGTTTTTCTTCTCTTCTCTATTTGGGGGTGGATTGAGGAAAAAAATCAGCTTGCAGAGCAGCATTGGTAAACAGCTTCTTATTTTAAAGAATCATATCAATGCATGGAGTGTGGCTTGAAATGAGAAGTTGTGAATTATTTAATGATACCTGTTATGCACTGTTATGTAGGCCCACCACTGCATACTGAGAGACAGAAAGAAAGATAATTGGCAGGCAAAGGATAGATAGATAGATAGATAGATAGATAGATAGATAGATAGATAGATAGATGATAGACTGATGATAGATAGATTGATTCTCAGGTATACTTTCCCTCTCATGTACACCAATGAGAATGTAGGCTTCTAAGTAGTGAAAGCCTGCTTTTCATTTTAAATAATCTGCAAATGTGAGACATTACATCATAGTCTTAAATGCAAAGCAGATTTTCTTCCTTTCCTTGCAAAACAGTATTGAATCCAAGTCCTGAATCTGCTACACTCCAAAGTAGTTAAAATTTGTTAGGTCAGTATAAAAGAATATCATTCTCTCTATAAAATGATTCTAACAATTTTGGCTCACAGAGTGATTGGAGGTTTGAAAAATAGAGAATGGAATTAGGTCTTTGATACTTATCTGAATAAATGAAATCATGTCAACATGAATTGAAGCTTCAAAAATGTGAAAAGTATTTTATATTTTAAATATACAAGCATTATAATGGTTTCCTTTACAGGTTCTAATTTATGTACAAATGCATAAGATATATAGCACTGGAGTCTATGAAATAATATGAATTTTCTACATTTAAGTATTTTTCGTATTCTTGTTGGCATTAAGTGTGTTTATATTGACCCCAAATTCTAATCTCTACTTATGACAATATTTTCTAGATTCTGAAACATCTAATTAACTTTTCATTATCATTTTCTGAGTATAAAATAAACTTTGGAGGACTTTTTTTTCCAAGTAAAAGATTTATAAACATTTGAAAGATAAATCTTTCTCTTTGTCTGTTTGTGTAGTTAATGAGTATTACTGCCAGACAGAAAGCATATTTTTCCAGGAGAGTATCTCTGTGGCATATGGAAGTGGTCCAAAACATGAGGCTGAGACTTCAACCATTTCCCAAAAGGGAAGTAATGAAAATTTTTACAACTTGCACTTGTCCTTATGCAGATGGGATATTTGGCAATTCAAGTCACGCATCCACAGGGTGAGCCTCCATAGTTCTGGAATTTGTCTTCCCATTAGCAAACAACAGGAATCTACACATCACTGCTACAGCTTCAAGTCACTTGGATCTACTACATATGTTGGCTTAGGTCTAAATAATATGGATCCAAAAGGCTGACAAAGGAGGATTGTTTGTTGGAGACTATACTGGACTCCATAACAGGATATGGTTTCAAAACAACGTTATAAAAGAATTATCATGGACAGCACTTAGAGTGCCCTTGTAATAGACTAACTGTGTTAAGTGTAAGAGGAGGTGGATAGATTTCTGTGAGGTTAAAAAAAAAATGTGTGTGTGTATGTGTTGTGTGTGTGTGTGTGTGTGTGTGTGTGTGTTGTGCATCAGAGGTCAATGTTGACTATCTTCCACAATCATTTTCTACTTTTTTTTTAATATAATGACTGTTACAAAAACTGAATTCTGAAATCTAGCCTGACTGACAAGCAAACCACAGGAACTTCCTTTCTCATGGAAGTTGTTTTGTTTTATTTGTTTGTCTATTTTATTTTAGATTGATTCATTCTAATTATTTTATTATTTATTCTTCTCTCATATATTACATCCAAACTTCAATTTTCCCTTCCTCTGCTCCTCCAAGTCTTTTGGTCCCACTTCTCCTTTCCCCTAGATCCACTCTATTTTGGTCCTTCCTCAGAAAAGAGCAGGCTCCATGAAGATCAACCCAAAACAAAATAACAAGCTACAATAAGACCAGGTACATATTCTAACATGAAGCCTGGACAAAGGAACCCAATAGAAGAAAAGGGTCTCAAAGGCAGGCAACAGTGTGTGTAAGACAATCCCTGCCCACACTGTTATGAATCCCACATGAACACTGAGCTACACAACCATAACATATATTCAGAGGACCTAGGACTGACTCATGCAGGCTCCCTATCTATGTGAGCACACTTGAGCCCCTGTTAGTGATTCTGTGGGCAAGGTTCTTGTGGTGTCCTTGATCCCTCTGTCTTCTCCAATTCTTTCTGGCCCTCCTTTGTAGGACTCTCCTAGCTCCTGCATATATGAGCCTCTGTTGGACTCTGCATCTCCTGTCAGTTGCTGGATGGAGTCTCTTTTATGATAATTATGCTAGATTCCAGTCCCAGCACATCTTACAGGCCTGGCAAACTATAGGTCAGGGGTTTTGTGGCTAGATTGGTATCCCAGTTCCACCACCTGGAGACTTGCCTGGTTACAGAGAGGACAGAGTCTTTGCTAGTGTCACCCTCATAGATAGCTATGGACTTTTCTTTGCACTAGGTTTCTATGTTAATCCAGAATTCCAGTCTTCTCTCCATGTATTCTTCCCATCCAACCCTAACCTGAGCCCTCCTATTTCCATCCCAAGATGCCCTCAGTCCTTGAGGGAGATCTTTTCTATTTCCCTTTCCCAGGATGATCCTTTGTTCTACTTTGAGCCTTCCTTGTTATTTAGCCCCTCTGGGTCTACGAATTTTAGCATGAATATCTTTTAAACTAAAGCTAATATCCACTTATAAGTGTAAACACACCATGTTTGTCTTTCTGGGACTGGGCTACCTCAGTCAAGATGATCTTTTTCTAGTTCAATCTAAATTATGAAATTTGTCAGCAAATTTCATATGCTATTTCTTAAGTTGAGTAATATTCCATTTTGTAAATGTACAATTCAAAAAACATCATTCTTTGGTTGAGGGACATTTCAGTTGTTTCCAGTTTCTGGCTACTATGAAGAAAACTGCTATGAACATAGTTCAAAAGGCATCCTTGGCATAGAATGGTGTGTTCTTTGGGTATATGCTCAAGAGATAATACTATGGGTCTTGAGGTAGATCAATTCTCAAGTTTCTAAGAAACTGCCATATTGGTTTCCAAAGTGTCTATATATAGTTTGCATTCCTACCAGCTATGGAGGAATAATTCCCTTACTCCACATTCTTGGCACTATGCGCTGTTACTTGTGTTTTGATCTTAGCCATTCCGACAGATATAAGATGGAATATCAAGGTGGTTTTGATTTGCATTTCTTGATAACTAAGGATGTTGACTATTTCTTTAGGAGCTTTTCAGCCATTAGAGATTGTTCGATTGGGAATTTCTCTGTTTAGATCTGTACCCTGTTGTTATATAATTGAATTATTTGGTTTGTTTATGACTGGTTTCTGAATTTTATATGTATTTTAGATATCTGCCTTCTGTCAGACGTGGGCTTGGAGAAAACCATTTCCTCGTTGATAGGCCTTTTGACTTATAAGGTCCCACTTATTAATTGTTGCTCTTGATTCCTGAGTTGTTTATGTATTGTTCAAGAAGTTGTCTCTTGTGCCAATGTATTCAAGGATATTTCCACTTTCTCTTCTATCCAGTTAGTGTATTTGTTTTTTGTTGAGTTCTTTGGTCCACCAGACTAGAGTTTTGTGCAGAGTGTATGGATTTACTTGCATTATTCTACATGTGGACATCCAGTTAGACCATCAAAGTTTGTTGAAGAATGTTTCTTTTTATCCATTGTATAATTTTGCCTTCTTTGTAAAAAATCAAGTATCCATAGGTTGTGGATTTATTTCTGGGTCTTTAATTCTATTTCATTGATTAACTGTCTGTTTTATTGCCAAAAACATCCAGTTGTTATTAGTATTGGTCTGTAGTACAGCTCAATATCAGTAATGGTGGTATATCCAAAAGTTCTTCTATTTATACATATGATTTTAGTTATCCTTTGTTGTTATTGTTTGCTTATTATTTTTACATAGAAGTTGAGTATTATTCTTTTAAGGTCTGTAAAGAATTTTGTTGGAAGTTTGGTGGGGATTACCTTGAATCTGAGGTTTGCTTTTTGTAAGATGGCCATTTTACTATGCTTATCCTACTGATCAATGAGCGTGGGAGATATTTCCATCTTCTTTTTTTTTTATTGGAAATTTTATTTACATTTCAGATGTTCTCTCCTTACCCCATTTCCCCCCTCCCTCCCAGGAACTCACTATCACTTCCCCCATCCTCCTGCCTCCACGTTGGTGTACCTTCCCCACCCTCCCCCGTACCTCACCTCCCCCCTCGAATATCCCCCCTCCCACGATGTCCAGCCTTCATGGGACCAAGGATATCTCCTCCCACTTATATATAGCTCCCTTGCATATATAGCTGGAGCCATGGGTCCCTCCCTAAGCGCTCCCAGGCTGGTGGTTTAGACCCTGGGGGCTCTGGTTGGTTGGGATTGTTGCTTTCCTCATGGTGTTGTGAATCCTCTCAACTCCTTCAGCCGTCACTTTATCTTCTCCATTGGGAACCCCATGATCAGCTTAATGGTTAGCTGTGAGCATCTGCCTCTGAGTATGTCAGACTCTTGAAGACTTCTAAGGAGACAGCTATATCAGGCTCCTGTCAGCATGTACATCCTGACATCCACACACTTCACACCAGTCAGAATGGCTAAAATAAAAAACTCAGGTGATAGCAGATGCTGGCGAGGATGTGGAGAAAGAGGAACACTCCTCCATTGTTGGTGGGATTGCAAGATGGTGCAACCACTATGGAAAACAGTTTGGCGGTTCTTCAGAAAATTGGACATATCACTACCTGAGGACCCAGCTATACCACTCCTGGGTATATTTCCATCTTTTGATATCTTCTTTGGTTCCTTTCTTCAGACTTTAAATTCTTGTCATACAGGCTTTTGCATGCTTGTTTCTAGTAACCCAAGATATTTTACATTATTTGTGGCTATTATAAAGGTTGTTGTTTCCATGATTTCTTTCTCAGCCATTTATCATTTGTATATTAAGAAGGCTAGCGGAAGGATTGTGGGCCCTAAGGAGATAGGAACTGCACAGGAAGATCAACAGAGTAAACCAACCTGAACCCTTGGAGCTCTCAGAGACTGAATCACCAACCGTGGAGCATACCTAGTCTACACAGATCTACCTCCATGGGCTGGACCTAGGCCTCCCTGCACATATGTTGTAAATGTGCAGCTTGGTTTTCATGTAGGTCTCAAACATCTGGAGTGGGGGCTATCCCAAAACATGCAGCCTGTATATGGAGTATGGTCTTCTAAAAAAAAAAAAACAGTTATTCAGTTATTCATGGAATATTATTTTTTTATATCTCTTGTATTCAGTTTGCAACTACTTCATTGAGAATTTTTGTATGTATACTCATGAGGGATACTGGACTATAATTTATATATTTTTGTTGGGTTTACACTTGATTTCACTATTTCAATATTATTTGCTTGGTGAAGGAGCTTATTGTGGTTCTGAATTTTTTTAAACATAACTCAAAAAGTATTGCTTGTTTGAAGGCTCTATAGAATTCTTGTATAAGTATATCTGACCCTTGGTATTTTGCTTGTTTGTTTCTTTTCATTTTATTCTGTTTGAATGCTTTTAAATTTTTTTGATTTGCTGAAAAAATATTAAAAAAAAAATTAAAATTAAATAAAAAAAAGAAGGCTACAGTTTTCTTTTCGTTGTATATAAATATTTACTCACAAGCTCTAGCTGAAAGGTATCTCACCCTCTGTCTCCAAGTGTCAACAATTAACACATTTTAATATTTACTCATCTTGTTTTATTTCACTTCTTTGAATAAGAGTTATTATTAATAGTCTCCTCTTCTGTTGAAATTAGTCTTTGCTTTCATCCTATATGTTTCTTTGTTTTGTATGTGGTGTGTGTGTCCGAGTTGTTTGATGTATTTCTTGTGCCTATAACAAAAAACAGTTATTAGCAATATAACATTTTCAGCTTAATGCACTCCACTTACTAAAAAAAATATCCATTATTAGCTAAAATTAGAAACATTCTTAGCTTAATCACAGTCATATGCCACTAAGATCCGTCATGGTCCTAATTTGTAACTAAAGACATTGCACGGGAAGGCTCCTCGTTGCTGTAATATGGTTGTCCCATGGGTCTCATTGTAAACCCCTCATGCTCGTTAGTTTAGCCCAATCGCTCCACTGGAATTGTCTAAATCTGTATGGTTACTATGGGCTCAACCTCCTTGGCAGGCTCTTCAGCTTCTCACTAACACTGATCACTTTGTCAGAAGTCTTGTTGGCTCGAAATATGGTTTGGCATCTGGTATTGGTAGTGCGCTTCCAGAAAACGCGTATACGGCTTCTCAGAAGCCTCTGGCATAGAAATAAGGTTGTGTCCAAGGATGCCCCTAGTGCCGTGTCTTGTCCTGGATGGCCTTTACATCACATTCTCCATGTCCCGAATTCTTAGCATGAAATTACTATTTTGAGATGGGGGTGGCACCATCCTTCAACTGGGGGCCATGCCTAACCACTGGATAGTTCTCTACAGGTTCTCTCCCCTTTGTTGTTATTTTGGCTAATGTATCACTGTTGGGTCCTGGAAACCTCTTGCATCCCTGGCATCTGGAACTTTCTAGTGGTTCCCCACAATTCTCAATCCCCTACTGCTATACACCTCTGTTCATTTTTCCTGACCCACTGTACTTCTCACTTGTCTATTCCCACACCTGATCCTGTCCTGCCATTCTCTAGCCCTCCCCTCGCTCTTCCAAGTCCCATCCTCCCTCTACCTCCTGTGAATATTTTATTCCTCCTTCCAAGTCGGACTGAAGCATCCACACTCAGGTTTTCCTTCTTCTAGGGCCTCATATAGCTTGGGTTGTATTGTGGGTATCCCAACTTTTGGGGTAATATCCACTTATCAGTGAGTGCCTTATCTGGCATCAGTGGGAGGGAATGCCTTTGGTCATGTGAAAGCTCGATGCCACAGTGTAGGGGAATGCTAGGGCATTGAGTTGGGAGTGGGTGGGTGGGTGGGTGAGCATCCTCATAGAAGCTGGGGGATGTGGATGGGATAGGGGGTTTGCAGAGGGAAAGCAGAAAGGGGGATAACATTTGAAATGTCAATAAATAAAATAACCAATAAAAAAAAGATTTCCAGAGAAGATGTTAACATTTTTGATGGGGGAGGGAGGTGGTCTGTAAAGGCCCAACTCATAAATGTTTTTTGGTTTTTGCAGACCATTAGGTTTTATTCAACCACACAATAAATAAATAAATAAATAAATAAATAAATAAATAAATAAATGACATGAAAACCTTATAAGTACAAAGAAGTAATTTTAGGCAGGAATCTAAATCTTAGGCTAGAACAAGGAAGTAGGCTTCAGACATGAAAATGACTTTGGGCTAGTACAGGGAAGTTGGCTCAGATATTTTAGTCATCCTGATAATCCCTTAGAAAAAGTGATCACAGGAGGATAAGATTTTGTTTATTGCCTTGCTTGTTCTTTGACTATTGTGTTTATTGTCTTGCTTGTTCCTTGACTATTTGCATATATTGTATTGCTAGTTCCTCAACCTAGAACTGACCTTAATACTTGCATGTAACTAAAATGGTATAAAAACAAAAAGGAGGAAGGGTTATGAGACTAGGGGGTTTTTAGGGAGGGGAAATGGGGAAAGGGGATGGCATCTGAAATGTAAAATGAAATAAATAAAATATTCAATAAAATACTAAAAAAAGAAAGAAAACCTTATAAGCAAAGGTGGTATCTGCAGTTGTCATTCAGTACAACTTTACAAACAGACACCATGATTTAAATTGGCAACAAGCTTTCACCTTTCAAGGAATAATACTCTTTATTTTATTTTCAAAATCTGATATATTTCAATTTTTTTAGAAGTTTTCAGCAAATTATGAATAATATTAAAACATCATTAATATTTAAAATGGACTTAACATATTACAGCCTTTCATAAAAGAACATTTAATGTGTAAAAAAGTTCAAAGCCTTAACTTCTCAATATATAAAGTATTCTCAGTTCATAAGTCTCTGATAGTGGAGAGAAGAATTTAGTCTGCGGATCTGAGCTGGCCCATCAGCTTTAGAATACAGATGTGCCATTGTGTTGGGGCATCAGCAGTGAGTGCTCTGGAGCCTCAAGGAAGCCCATAATTCTATAACTTGTCTCATAGACAACTTAAAATGATTATATGGACTATATGGCTGCCACTTGCCAACCTTGATGGATTAACGCTAAAAGTAAGTAGATCTCTATCTACCCACTGACTTTTGTTTTACTTACTTGTTTACCATCTATGTCTAAGATGTTAGTTTGGAAAACCACTGGTGTTCAGAAGTTACTTTGGTTTTTCCCTGTCATCTAGGAGATTATCAATCTTTTACCAGAGTATGAGTTCATTTGGTTTAAACCTATGCAGTCATGTCAGATTTGATCAATCACTTGTGGTTTCCATATGACTGAAACAGGTTGATGACAGTCAGTCAGTACATACTTTCTGTTTATATCTGTAATGTACTAATTTAAATTCCTCAGTGCATTAAATCTTTGGCCTCACTGATTTAACATTATAAATTGTTGTCTTATATGTCTTTAAGACATATAAGATCTAAACATAATGTTTATAATAAAAGCACCCATTTATTTTTCAGTTTCCCATCGATTACATAGAAGATTTGGTTCTAGACCAAAGTAGTTATGATCTCAATATTGTTTCTTCCATTTATCAATTATGTGTTCAAAATATATTTAATTTTCTAATTCTTTTTGTTTTGTAAAGTGAAAACATTTCAATGCATATTCCTTATAGGAATGTCACATTAATATGACAATAAAAGTGGTAAACTTTCTATATTTTGTTCACTTTCTCTCCTTTCATTATAATCTATGACAAAGTGAGTTGCTTCAAAACAATGCACATCCTCATCTCATGAGAAATAATTCTGTACACAGAAAATTGCGAATGAATTGACATAGTTTTGGTTTTATGATACTTTGAAAATGCAATTAATTGAATGCTAGGAAACAGTATTGTATGTTTGCCTAATGACAGATCTGTGTCTTAGCTGCAAGAGTTCTAATATCAGAATCCATTGCTTATAGCTGTTGCAGTTACTTGAATAGAAATTTTCTCAGCATCTAGAGCCTGTTGACACAGCATGTTGCCATGATAACTCTTTCAACATGGTATATTTCTTCAGTCCAGTGATAGTGGGAATTCAATGAGATGATTAATAGCTTTCTGAGGGGTTGTCCCTGATCTTTTGCTCCAAGTTTTTGTATTCAGTACTATGTCCTCAGTTTTCTGCTAAAAATACAAACTCACAACCTGTTCTCACTTATTCTAATTCAAAATTAGAAGGATTGAGGAATGAGATATTTTAGCAAGCTATTTATTTAGAGACCAAATATAAGTTGTTCAAATTTAAAAGAATAATGTCTCTGTTAGTCTACTTGATCACTGTTGTTATCAGCAAGAATGTGTGATGTTAGCATTATAATTAAATATATATGCAGTAATGAATTCAATGTGGTCAGAAGTTATAGGAATATATAATTCAAATAGTATTTGTCATTCTGAAAGTCTAAAACAACCCAGAGAAAGCTTATTATGTGGTCTATAGAAAAAACAAAGGGAATTCCACTCTACAATCAAATGAGGAGAGAAAAAAAACTGTTGAATAAGGAAGGCCAAATGTGTTCAGTAGAAAATAATTAAAATATATTTTGTATTTCCTATGCTATGTAAACTGTTAATAGAATGCCTACAGTACTGCTATAAAATAACTTAATACTTAATTAGAGGAAATTAAAGTGTATTTAAAACCACTAATAAGAAACCAGGCAAAGAAGTGAATAGTAGGAATCCATTAGCCCTAAATTAAATATACATAAACATATAAACTAATGTAAGTTAGGCTTTTGTGTTTGATTATTCTAAATCAAATTGGAAGTCATTATTATATGCCCTGTGATCTGAATGTTGTACATGTACCAGTGATGTAGTTATAGTTGGTTTTAACATGGCAAGCAGTCTGATATTTTTAAAGATGTCAAATCAGAAATATACTAATGCTATTCATAAAGGAACTGAACATTTTGCCACCTATTTGATGAGACACTTAATATTCCTTAGGGTATATATGTGTGAGTAGCACTAATTGTCATATCAGATTTTGTAAGAAAATTGAAATAATTATATATTAAAATATATAACTCATAAAACTGTATCATAAATATTATCATTCTTAACTATTTTATGCTTTCTTTTTGCTTATGGAAAAACCATTATATTAAATCTGAACAAGGCACTCCAGTAGGAAGAAAGGGGTCCAAAAGCAGATAAAAGAGTCAGAGACAGCACCTGCTCTAACTATTAGAAGTCCCACAAAATGACCATCTATACAACCACAACATATATAACAAGGGCCTAAGTAAGAGCCATGCAGGCTTCTTGGTTGGCAGTTCAGTATCTCTGAGACTCTATTAATCAAGGTTAGCTTATTTTGTGGATCTTTTGTGGTATCTTTGAACCCTCTAGCTCTTACAATTACTTCTTTCCCTTTTTCACAGGATTCTTTGAGCTCTGCCTAAGGTTTAGCTGGAGTTCTCTGCATCTGTTTTCATCAGTTGCTAGATGAAACCTCTTTGATGACAGTCATGTTAGGGTTCTCTCTATAAGTATATAAAAAAATTATTAGAAATTATTCCATTGACTTTTATCCTGATGTGTATTATTTTAGTTCTCTGGGCTAGTCAGCTTCTGGTTTCTGGCCCTCTAAGCATTGTTGAAAGAGAGTTGAGGGGGGCCTTCCTCTCATGGCATGTGTCTCAGATGGACCAATCATTAGTACGCCTCCAATTTCTGTGCTACATTACCACATCATATCTTGTAGTAGGACCAATTGTAATTTGAAGGTTCTATGGCTGGGTTGTGTCACAGTTCCTCCACTGGAAGTCTTACCTGGTTATAAGAGACGGGTGGATCAAGTTCCTTATCCCACCTTACTGGGAGTCTTTAGCTAGGTATCACACTTGTAGATTCCTGGGAATTGCCACTGCACTAGCTTTGTAGCTAATCTCTGAGATGTCCTCCAACCCCAGTTCCAGATATCTCTCCAAGTGCTCTCTTCCTCCATCCTTGCTCCACCCAATTCCCCCTGTTCCTGTCCCCACCTGCCCTGAGTCCACCTGAGAAATCTACTCTATCTCCTCTTCCCAGGGAGTTTTATGTGTCTCCACACTTAAGCCCTCCTTTTTATTTAACCTTGCTGGGTCTGTGGATTATTTTTTATTCTACAGTCAATATCCAGTTATAACTAAGTACATACTATGTTTGCATTTTTGTGTCTAGTTTACCTTACCCTATTTTTCTAATTTCAACCATTTGTCTACATTTCATAATGTTATATTTTTAAGCTGAGTAATATTTCATTGTGAAATGTACTACATTTTCTTTATCCATTCTTCAAATGAAGGATATCTAGGTTGTTTTCAGTTTCTGGCTATTGCAAATAAAACTGCTAGGGACATAGTTGAGCTAATATCCTTGTGGTAAGTTAGAATGGAGCTCTTTTCATTATATCCTCAGGAGTGATGTAGCAAAAACATTTTTTTTGCAGGTCACCAATTTATTTTGAACAGGAAGTGATGGCAAGGAGGGAGGGGGAGACATGCAGGAGTCCTTCCAAAGGGTACTGAAGTCATGGCTGGATGAATCTCAGGAGCTCACTGGGTTGTGCCATCTCTGCCTACTGGGGCCTCTGGAGCTGGGGGCCACTGAGTGAAGCTCTAGGAGGCTTGCTTTCCTCAACCCTCTTTCAACAACAGATTGAATAGATATAGATGAGTGGATAGCCCGTTTTATTCCGATTTTAGTGATATTCCTTTGAGTTTCTCAATATGTAATTCACACTTATTACTAAATTTTAGAGACCCATTGTTTTAGTTTTAATGCAAGCTCTAGCCATTTTATACTGACATTAGCAAAGATAGTATTTTTGAAGAACTGATAATAGTATAATAAAAGATAACTGCTCTTAAGTGTATTTCCTCAGGATGAAACAAGTATAGACAAACAAAGAAGAGTAAAAACGTAAAAATTAACTCACCCAAGGGGCAAAAGCATAAATATTGGACTTTAAAAAATAATGAGGAATATTTCACTTTTAAACAGGAATTATAACTAAAATGTAATACATTACTAAGACCAGCATCAGGTTACAGATCTGAGTTTATTGCCAGTGCATAAGCTTATATACATTGTTTGGGCCAATCCCATGATCCTAAATCCTTGTCCAATCATATCTTGCCACACTGTCACTGTGCCCCAATCAAAGTCCTGCCTGATGAGGTAACTCAAAATGAGCCAGGACAGGAGTTGGGCAGGGGGATAAGGGGAGGGACATCTTCACCTGTTAGGACTTCCATGAAGTTGAGGAAGTAGCCACAACCATGGCATCAGTTCCTTTTTGCTGTCCCACTGGTGTTCCAGCAGCCATCTTAGATAAGGACTCTTCAAGACCTATGATACCTAGTTCTCCATCCCAACTTTTCTTTCACAAGGTTGACTTCCACATCACCCAATACCCCATAAGCGATGTCCCTTGAAGTTAGATAGAACTGACTTGCCATTGATGCTCATTCATGTATTCACAGAAAAATATATTTTTTTCTAGATTTTTAATTGCATTTGAATTCCTAAGTTCAGGGTCTCATGTGTGTGTGAGGTGTGTGTGTGTATGTGTGTGTGTGTGTGTGTGTGTGTGTGTGTGTGTGTGTTTGAAACATCTCATGGACTATAGGTAAACTTAATGCATTTTAAGTTAAAAGGTCAATGCTATTTTCTTTCACTGAGTTACAACTCATATAATGGAGAGTAACTTTGCAATCTAGAAGCCTTATTCATTCCACTTATGTTCAGTACTTTCTAGTTTATTTCATTGTAAATTGATTTTGCCAGACTTTTGACTACATTTAAAAAGAAGTACATAGTAGATATTAATTCTTATATGTCTAACATTTACTTTACCCACACTAATTTCCAAAATACAAATCTACATGGTTACATACAGTATTACTAGTTTTCCATTATCCTTCATTAAGTCCACCTTATAAATATATAGCAACATATTTTCTTCTGATTTTGAACTATAGTGTATAATTTAAGGATATTTTTGATGGGCTGTCTTACATATACTATTAGCAGTTGGAGAGTGATCTGTATCTTAATAATTTCAGAAATTATTAGTGATTGTGCCTTAAATTATTATTTTCAGCAGTTAAATGTTAGATTTCCTACAGAGATGGTTTGTAGAAGAACTCACATCAATAGCCTGGCTCAGAATATTTATCTTAACCAATGTTGACAGATATAAATACATAAAATAGGAATAATAAAACAATGATTCTTCCCAAAGGATTCACAAAGATACAATATAATCTACTTTCAATAGAAAAAGATCAAATAATAATTATTGTTTCTTAGCAGCATTTTAAGAAATACTACAATTTACTGTTTGAATAAGGATTCATGACATTCTCACAAAGACAGGAGTAGGTAGAAATATTTATGATGTCATGACTTTTCCTTATAACTTCACTGAAGTTTCTTACTGCTTGAAAAGGACAATAAAAATAACAAAGAGGCTAATTTCTTGAGTTCTTTGTATATATGGATATTAGTCCTCTATCGGATGTGGGATTGTGAAGATCTTTTCCCAATCTGTTGGTTGCCGTTTTGTCCTATTGACAGTGTCCTTTGCATTACAGAAACTTTGCAATTTTATGAAGTCCCATTTGTCAATTCTTGATCTTAGAGCATAGGCCATTGGTGTTCTATTCATGAACTTTTCCCCTGTGCCTAGGTATTCGAGGTCTTCCCCACTTTCTCTCTATTAGCTTCAGTGTGTCTGGTTTTATGTGAAGGTCCTTTATCCACTTGGACTTGAGCTTTGTACAAGGAGATAGGAAAGGATCGATTTGCATTCTTCTGCATGTTGTCCTCCAGTTGAACCAGCACCATTTGTTGAAATGCTGTCCTTGTTCCACTGGATAGTTTTAGCTCCTTTGTCAAAGATTAAATGACCATAGTTCTGTGGGTTCATTTCTGGGTCTTCAACTCTATTCCACTGATCTTCCTGCCTATCTCTGTACCAATACCAGGCCGTTTTTATCACTATTGCTTTGTAGTACAGCTTGATGTCAGGGATGGCGATTCCTCCAGAAGTTCTTTTATGTTGAGGATGGTTTTCGCTATCCTGGGTTTTTTGTTGTTCCAAATAAATTGAGAATTTCTCTAGACAACCAAATAACCTATTAAAAATGGAGTAAGGCTAAACAAAGAATTCTCAATTGAGGAAATCCGAATGCCGAGAAGCACCTAAAGAAATGTTCAGCATCCTTGTCATCAGGGAAATGCAAATCAAAACAACCTGAGATTCACTTCACACAGTCAGATGGCTAAAATAAAAATCAGGTGATAGCAGATGCTGGCGAGGATGTGGAGAAAGAGGAACCCTCCTCCATTGTTGGTGGGACTGCAAGATGGTGCAACCACTATGGAAACAGTCTGGCGGTTCCTCAGACAATTGGACATATCACTACCTGAGGACCCAGCTATACCACTCCTGGTAATATCCAGAAGATGCTCTAACACATAACAAGGAAATATGCTCCACTATGTTTATAGCAGCTTTATTTATAATAGCCAGAAACTGGAAAAGAACCCAGATGCCCTTCAACAGAGGAATGGATACAAAAAATGTGGTATATTTATACAATGGAATATTACTCAGCTATTAAAAACAATGAATTTGATAAATTCATATATAAATGGATGGAACTAGAAAATATCATCCTGAGTGAAGTAACCCAATCACAAAAGAACATACATGGTATTCACTCACTGATTATTGGATTTTAGCCCAGAAGCCTGTAATACCCAATATTCAACTCACAGACCACATAAAGCTCATGAAGAATGATGACCAAATAGGGGAGCCTTCAGTCCTTCTTAGAAGGAGTAACAAAATACTCAAGGGTGCAAATATGGAGACACAGTGCAGGACAGAAACTGAAGGAGGGACCGTCTACAGACTATTCCACCTAGATATCCACCCTATGTGCAGCCACCAAAGGTAGAGGTTGATGTGGATGGCAGGATGTACACGCTGACAGGAACCTGCTATAGCTGTCTCCTTAGAGGTCTGCAAGAGTCTGACATACTCAGAGGCAGATGCTCACAGCTAACCATTAAACTGAGCATGGAGTTCCCAATGGAGAAGATAGAGTGAAGGCTGAAGGAGTTGAGAGGATTCGCGACACCATGAGGAAAGCAACAATTCCAACCAACCAGAGCCCCCAGGGTCTAAGCCACCAGCCTGGGAGTGCTTAGGGAGGGACTCAAGGCTCCAGCTATATAGGCAAGGGAGCTATATATAAGTGGGAGAAGAGATCCTTTGACCCATGAAGGCTGGTCGTCGTGGGGGGGGGGGATACTCGAGGGTGGGGAGGTGAGGTACAGGGGAGGGTGGTGGGGGTACACCAACATGGAGGCGGGAGAGGGGGGAAGGGATAGTGAGTTACTGGGAGGGATTGGGGGAAATGGGGTAAGGAGAGAACATCTGAAATGTAAAAAATAAAAAATTTTACAATTAAAAAAAAAAAAAAAAAAAGAAAAAAAATAACAAAGAGGACAGAACTTGAAAGGGAAGAAATACAATTAACTGTCTCTACAGACAACCTACAGAGATCCTCAAACATATACTAGAACTAATGCATTGCTCTATCAAAGATGCAGGAAATGTGATTGATATAAACATCCATTGATATATTTATAATAACAACAAACATAAAGATTGCAGGTATTTATTAAAATAACCACCAGGGGTTAGATCATGGCTCAATGACTAGGCATGGCTGCTCTGCTTGAGAAACTGTATTTAATTCCCAGCAGACACATGGTGATTCATAGTACTCTGTAACACAAATTCTAAAGGATCAGACATAATCTTATGGTGTCTACAGCCAAATATACAAGTATATATGGGCAAAAATACCTATAGGCAAAAATAATTGTAAAGCAATTTAATAAATCTAAGATATAAAATATTGATGGATAATTTATTACAAAGCTTGAATTAATAAAACTAAAACGATGTTTTTAAGACATTAAAGTGTATTTAATCAAATTAATAAATATACAAAACATTGGTTTATATATTTGCCACATTAAACTATCAATGTATCCTTATCAAAATCTTAGAAGTTTTTATCATGCTTAAATTAATGAACTTACTTTACAATTATATATTTAAAATATTGAATAAAGAAAAGATAGAATATTAAAACTACCTAATGAAAATCTTATTTTATATAAAACACTAAGCAAAAACATCTTTGACTTAAAAATAGCTAAACTGATCAAGAGAAGTGAAAGGGAAATGAAAAAATTAGAGACACTGAACAGGAGGGAACACCTTTTGAGAAAGAAAGTTTAGGCAAAATCTTAGATCGCTGTTGTGAAGTTCAAAATCAGCCAAAGTTAATTTCATTCTTAAAATAGGTCTAAAATTATTGAAACTCTGGAAGAAAGAAGAAAAAAATAGTGATTTTGACAAAGCACAATTATTTTCTAGACATGACAAGAAAGTTAAACCCACAACCTCCAGAAAAGCTGCAGTGATAACATCAACTGATATACTAGTTTGGATGGAGAAAGCTCACAGGGCCTCACAATTTATGAAGAAGTACACATTGCTGAAAGAGGGAAAGTCTTCTTTGATGGTTCTTCTAAACCCAATAGTCAGTCCTAAGCAAATGTGTGTGAGAAAGCTTGCACGGGTGTGTGTTTGTGTGTTGTGTGTAAAGAAAAAGATGAAAATGACATAAATTCACTACCTGTGTATGAACTTTACCTAAATGGAAACAATTTTAATTTTAAAAAAGAACAAAAAAGAAAGAAATGATGGCTCACTTGGTGAGAACTCTCGCTTTTCAAATGTGAGGCCTGTGCTAAATTCCTATTGAGAAAGTCTTCAGTGTCTGCATCTCATTTTGTAAGTCAAGCACTTTGGAAGAGAAAGAGAGGAATATTGCTGGGGAATGCAGGCTGCAAGCCAATCTAGGTTCACTGCATGTTCACATCTCAAGGGAATATGGCAGAGTTATAGAGTAGGATATCTGAAAAACCTCCTTTTGGCCATTGCAAGCAATGACATATTCATAAGCATCAGTTCCATTTGTGCGTATGTAAGACACACATTAAAAGATCCATAAGTTGGAGTTTGCACAAATTAAATCTACAATTTATGACCATATATTATAGGTGCAGGATCTGACTTATGAGATAGTAAATTGACTTACCTCTTTCTGTAAAAAACTCTTTATAACAGGTATTTCAGAATCAAATTTGTCTTTTATAAGTCCTTTCCATGAACCATGACAAATGGTTTTGATAAGGGAACAGGCACATACCTATAGCCCCAGCATTAAGGAGGATCTTGGAATTCAATGACCGAATAATCTATAGAGAGTAAGTCACAAATAAAATGAAGAGCTTTTTGTTGTATATTGATATTGATATTGATATATATGTTGTATATATATTGTTCTTGAAATATTTTTTCAAGAACAGTATGGATATTTATATGTACCTACATCCTCATCATCCTGACATTCTACAATTTAAAAATGAAAGTATGCACATATAAGTATGATTGTTCTCATAATTTTATTTGAAAAAAAATCTTCAAACTGAAAATAATCTAAAAGAACTCATATTAGAAAATTACCCAGACATGAAATTAGGTTCTCCCCATAAGAAGTATTTATTACATGATTTTATGTATTTAGAATCCTATTATATAAAAAGTTAGTCTGGACTGAGAGCTGATCAGTAGTGCTAGAAATTATGTGATCATTCTACAAATGTTATCTACTTTCAATTTTATATAGACTAGAAGAAGAGAAATGAAGAGAAGGAGAAGTGGCTTTCCCAAGAACCTTGACTAATTTATTTTGACATGGATACAGGCATACAAATATAACTTTAATATTAAGGAGAATCCTGGAATTCAAACTCAGAATAATCTACAAGAGCAAGTTAGAAAACAAACAAAAAGGCCTTTTTGTTGTATAAGAAAATACAGTAGCATTTTTTTTATTTTTGCCAATTTTGTTTCTACTCACATTTCTCCAGAAATGAATAGGTTATTTTTGTAGATATATCTGATTATATATTGAATGAAATCACAGTGTATTACAGGTTTGTGAAAGATAAAAAGAAAATAGCTTTGAAAATGTTGGCAAAATATACAGGAAAATATATATTTTTATATGTCTTCTAAAATGTAATTATCCAACATATTTTCTTTAATGGTTAATTTTTCTAAGAAATTATATTGTCACCATTTTCTCACATCTTTCAACTAAATCGTCATGAATCTGACATAACTTGATAAAAGTGTAGAAAAACTATTTTGTTAATATGAAGCTATACCATCTCTCTAGACATTTAATCCAATTTCTTGCTGATAATGATTCTGTTTTTGTTTCTTTAATATGTGTCCTAGAACACTTCTTAGAGCATACATTTAGTTCTTCCTATCTGTGAATAAAAATGAACACTGAAAGACTGAGAGCAACTACAGGGTTCTTATAACAAGCACAGCAACTAATCGGGGACTCCAACTGACATTTCTAACAATATTAAGTAAATGAGTCTTTCACACAGTTTGTTTAAAATAAATTAAGTGTGACTCTTTAAAAAGTGGGAGGTATATAAAGGATTAGTGGATTATCTTTAGTTTTATATTGCTGCTATAGCAATTTATCATGCAGCCAGAGACTTAAAACATTCACACTCATTTTCTCACCATTATTAAGGTCAGAACTTGAGATGAGTCAACATAATTGTCTCAGCCTATGGATCCTAACAAGGTCACAATCAATGTGTCAACTGACCTAGGTTTTTATCTAGCTGAACCGAGAGAGACATTGCCTTCACCCGCATTCATATGATTGGCACAGTTTAGCTTTCCCTTGTGTTGTGGGCATGAGGTCACAATGTTCTTTTTTCTATAAATGACAAGCCTGTCTCAGTTACTGATGGCCAACTCATCCATCCATGAGCCAGCCTTGATGGTAAAATCTCCTACTATTTCTGTCTCTCTATAGCCAGAGTGTTTTCTCTACTCTTGGGTCTCACATGATTGGACCCCAGTCACAAGAAAACCCAGAATAGCCTGTGTGAAAAGAATTAACAGTGAATTCCTTTGGCCATAGAACATAGTAAGTCTGATGATCCAGAGGTTTCTGCCTGGACATTTTAAAGACTGCACTTTTCCTCTGTCACATGACTTTTGCTCATAACTACTTGGAATAATAACTATATAAAACATTACCAGGTTTAAACAGTGGTGCTTGTAGTTGATGCATATTTAATGAAAATTTTAATTTAAATTTATTGGATTCAATTTTTGCTGTGGATGAACCTAGATCTATGATTCTGCAGCTGTCAAGTTTTGTTTACTTCTTAAAGATCTTCAAATAAAAAGGTACAAATATATGAACCATGTAACTTCTCATAGACCACACACATGAGATTCAGAATACCTTCATGTATATACAAAACCCTTCTCTAGTATGATTTGATATGACCTGAATTGCAATCATGCTGGTCCATAAATAGAAAAGTATACTTTACAATATACCTTATTCTACTGAAAATTAAGCTAACACTATCTTGTCAGTTTTTTCCTAGTTATTTTTAATTAAAAACATTGTATTTCTGTGTGTATAACTCCAGGTGGGAGTGCCTAATTTTGTGCAGGTTCAAGTCGAAAGACAAACTTAGATGCAGACTGTTGATTTTCCCCTTATATACTTATATAAGTCCTTGTTGGAATTTTTGTTTTGGTTTTTTGTTGTTGTTGTTGTATGTTTTGTTGTTTGCTGCTGTTATTGTTTCTCACTGGATATTTGTTTGCTGGACTGCCTTCCATCTTAGCATAGGAGCCCTGGGATTATAAATCCACTCTCACATTAGATTTAATGTGAGGTATAGGCATTGAACCTTTGTCTCCACACTTGCTTGGCAAACACTATGCCCACTGAGGCCAGTTCTCCAGTCCCACTCTGCATTTATCATAGTATCATCGTAAGTTCAGATCTGAAGAACAAAAAGAATTATTCATGAGGTTGATATTTTAAATATAAGTTGGAGATTTGCAAAGCATATCTGGGGCTCTTCTGAAAGTGCAAATGTTCAATGGCAGCTATGTCAGTATTAAGTTCACTCATATGTTAAAGAGCTTAAACTTTTGGAGTATTTACAATATGGGAATTATTCCCCCAACCAGTGTTATTTTCTTTAAATTCTCAACAGTAAAAGCTTATGATAATTCATTTTCACTTCATATTTCTGTTATTTCAACATCTGAATATTAACATTACTTCACCATGAAAAATATTGTCTATTTCCCATAATTTTCAGCATTATTCAAAAGACACTGATGAGTTCTAGGTGCCAAATATTCTGTTTTCTGTTAATATTTTGGCAGCCCCTCCAGATTTGACACCAGAACATTTTACACTTAGAATTATAATTGTGTTTATGTATTCATGGCTTGAAATTATGCAGACAATTTTAGATAAGCCATATCTTAGCACATTTCATCAGATTTGACTCTACAAGCTGAGCGACAGTGTCACATGATTTTTTTTAAACTACTTTCGGAACCACTTTCTGTAACTATTCTTTTCTTATATAAACTTTTCCATGCACTCAATTACCTTTTAAAACTTCGCTGAATGTAAATTATATAAATTGCATGAAAACATGTATCTTTCTTCCAAAAATGCTCCAGGCACTGTCTAAAACAGACTGGATTCACTGAACATAGTCAAAGATAGTAAGAAAAAAAATGAAGGTTTTTCCAAGAAGTATGACTGTCTTCCCAAATGACTATTTTTAACAACATCGCTAAGGTTATGTAAATATCAAGTGGACCACCCTTCATTCAGATAAACATAGAAGAAAGAAAATAAAACATACTTTACTAGAGGAAATATTATAAGATATTTACAAAAACCCAACAGAGGAGACTGATTTAGTAAACTAACATAATTGTATGTACAAATATTTCTCAAGATAAATTTAAAGTTAAATGACTATGTAAGACATGTTATATCATATTTTAAAACTAGCAATAAGATTGACCTTAAAATTTTTTATGCACTTGTTCAACAATAAAGTGTATTTTACTGTTGCCAGTATTTCTTTCACACTATATGGTACGTGAACAAAATTCTTGGTTTTAGACACAAGAGCAACAGAAATTATAACTCAAAGGAAACCATTGATTGAGGCTAGATACCTTAGGTAGAAAGCTGTAGACATGTATTATCCTAATCTAATACACTCTAAAATCACAGACAATCTGTGACACTATTTAAAACCATCGTCTCTGTATCTTCTTCAAATATCTTTACTGTTCCTTTGCAAAACTTTTCTTAGTCCTGTATCAATGCCACTCAGGCTATTAATTAACTGCAATTGCCCCTAAATTTCAATTAAATCTCAATTAAATGCCAAGAAGGACACTTTTCAACTAAGAATCAGGCTGATGAAAAATCTAAGAGGAGAAAGTATAAATTATTAGATTAGATTATTATTTTAAATCATCTTACTTTTAATTTGGCTCTTTAAATTCAGGATCTATAAATTTAACCTCTATGATTTATGAATTTATATTCTATTCTCTACCAAAAGAAATTTAAAAATAATCCATTTTTTCCTGAAACATAATCCTAAATTAGGCTGTAGTCTAGAAAGCCTCATAGTTTCTAACATTCAAAGGGAAGGAGCACCCAGGGGAGTTTAACTTGGTGGGAGTGGAATTGAATGCTAAATTTGAACCACATCATAATTGTGTTAAATTATCTTCTTCCTGTTCTAAAATAGAAACAATAATTGGAATTAAGTCTTTATCAAAGAAAATAAAAATATAATACAGAGAATAGAAGATGAATAGTTAATCATTGAGCAAAATCTCATGACCTGTTTTGCTTTCTCAAGTAGTATGTGAAAGTGGAAGCTTTCTAAAGAAGTATTTTCCATTGTTCAATTATATCCAATTATTATGATTTTTTGAGACTCTGTCTTCCTGTGTAACAGTGGATAACATGGAACCTATTATGGAGACCATGCTCGTCTCAAATTCATAGATGTCTGTGTGCTTCTACCTCCCTAGTTCTGTGCTTACAGACATAAAGCACACCCGCCCTCACCGTCTATATTAGTCATTCAGAAAATGCCATTTTATTCAACAATACTTAAGGCATGTCACTCATGACACTCACATATATATTGATAACAATCATAAGCATCAGTGAACCCATAAGCTTGGGAAGACCCTATGTTACTGTCTCTGGATGTTGTCTTCGGGTTTCTTGTGATGAGCTGACACTATCCCAGACTCCACTCTCATTCTTTTTATGTCTCTCCTGATCCAAAATAAAGAATATATAAAACACAGAAAAACAGCAATCAATCCAGAACTCCAGAGGATGAAACAGAAGAACTAACAACTTGAGAACATTTTGAAATGCAGATGAAGCCCCATAGGTAAAATAACTGTCTGAAAACATGAAAGAAAACAAAAGGTAAAACAAAATAAGCATTAATAAAAACAATAACAACAAAAATAATCATTTAGCAAGAGTAAGACCATTGGGAAAATTTTCTAAGGCAAACTTGGAATCATTTTTAAGTTAACAACGGAGATAGGTGGCTAGATCAAGCATGTTCCTACCTTATTGGATTGTTACAGTTATATTATTTTATTCTTTTATATGTTACATAATGAGTGAAATATCACCTCTCTCCTTTATCCTAAGACCCCCTGACCCTTCCTATATACTAATCCTACATTTCCCTTCAGAAAAAGGGCAAGAATCAAAAACCTATCAACCAAATACTGGAGGAGCAGAAATCAGAGGCTTAATGGTTAGAGACCAGGATAGAACCAAATGCCTAGAGGAAAAAAAGCTAAAAAAAAAAAAATGGTTTCTAATGATATTCTGCTATACTCTTAGACAAGAACTGGCAAACCACTGTTAGTTGACTTTCATGCTTAAAAAAAAAATCAAGCATATTTTTTTTTATTTGAGTACTATATTGCTGGACTTTTTTCCTTCTATTTTTAAGGATAATTCTCCAGCTTGTCTTTGTGTAGTTACACAGTATTTAAAAATGCAATTTAGTATGATATTTAGTGATGTTTTCTTCTATGATAGATTACTTTTGTTTATTTCGGTCTCATCCTTGAATAACAGTGATTATTATCTCAAATCTAGACTTACTGACACAACACATGTTGCTTTCGCAATTTAATCTGTTTATCTTCCAAGATGACCTTGAATTTTTAGCATAGAATAAAAGAAATAAAGTTGTTCTTCCAACGATCCATAGCTTAAAATGCTGTCAAGAATCAGGTAGCCTATTGTTCAGTAAGTTATGACGTAAATATTGTCTAATCTGTTTCCTCTTCTTTTGCATTAATGTAGAGGATGATTTAATGTTTTAAATAATTATTATTAATGGGCTACAAGCATGGAAGTATTTATTATCTTTAGATAGACATAGATACGTAGATCAATAGATGGATGGATAGAAGATGACAGAATATATGTTAGATGAATGATGGTGCATAGATAGATTGATAGATGGATAGATGGATAGATGATAGATGATAGATAGTCTTAGCATGTTTCATATTATATTCTTTATCAGAAAAGTTTATGGCAGGTGATTGAGACATGAGTGTGGTTTAAAACCTATTTAGAAGTGTATAGCTGTCACTGATCAGTAATGCATACATATGTGTGTGTGTGGGTTGTGTGTGTGGTATGTGGATATATATATATATATATATATAAATATATGTTTTATATATGCTATTGATAAATACATCTTACCAATTAAAAAACTAAAAGAAAAACTGAACCAAAAATGTTTGTGTTGAATACTGAATAAGCATGCTAGATTTAAAAAACATACAGCAGATATTTTACCATTCCTATATATCTGCCTCTCATTAAATAATAAATTGCTCAGGATTTTTTCAGTTTATACAGAAAATATTATAATGTGCAATGCTTTTGTATTTTCATTCATATTTTATAGCACTGTGTTTATATCAGTGTACAATGATAATTCATTCATTTTTCTCATATAATGTTCCATTGTATGAATATATCAATATAGTCCTGTTTGTTCAATTATTGATAGTGAAGTTATTCTTAGTTTTATTACTAAATTTTGCTGTATGTATATTTGTTTTCATATTTTATGTACAAAGTTATTTGATAAGGGCGAATTACTGTCTTAAAATATTTTCTGTTAGTATATGCTGTCAGATGGCTTCAGAGTATTTATAATAATTTATAAACCTGTCAGCAATGTATTAGATTCCCTGCTACTTTGTATCTATGACAACATTTTGTATTGTCAGTTTATTTTAGCATTTGCAAACCTATTCCTTAATAAGATCTCATCACAAAATTAGTTTTCATTTTTTTGTAAACAAATATGATGAAAAGTATTTCCAAGTTTTCTGTTTGTTTAAATAGTGATGCAGTAATCTATTTTTTTATGCTGTGGAGATATCTTTCTTACTGGTCTGCAAAAATTGCTTATATAATTTGGATAAAGGATATTTTCAGGAGTGGTATGTTATAACTATTACTTATTGTGTGATTTTTGAATTATATTTATCTTTATATAATGGTTTATTTTTGTTGAAATAAGTCAACTGATTCATGGTTTCTATATCCTTTTAAATTTCATATATATACTTTTTTACGTATTCCCTTTATATTCCCCTCATGTGCCCACCCTAGTCACCCCTTCCGACAGTCCTTTCCCTCATCCTTGCCACTTCTCTTCTGACTGGGTTGGGTCCCTCTGGGTATTCCCTCACTCTGGTTCTTAAAGCATCTGCAAGGCTAGGCACCTCCTCTTCTACTAAGTCAAGACAAGGTATCTGAGATAGAAGTACATATTCCACAGATACAAAACATTTTGTTCAGGATGCACATGAAGATTAACTTCATATCTATTACATATGTGTGTGGAGGCCTAGAGTCCAGGCTATGTTTGTTCTTTGGTTGGTTGTTCAGAGTCTGAGAGCCCCAAGTGTCCAGGTTAGTTGCTCTGTTGGTCTTCCTATGGAGTTCCTATCCCCTCCTGGGCCCACACTCCTTCCTCCTATTCTTCCATAAGAGTCCTGAAGCTTCATACAGAGTTTGACTATGGGCATCTATATCTGAGTAAGCTGCTGGGTGGAGTCTTTCAGATGAAAACATGCTTCTGTCTGCAAGCATAACAGAGTATCATTAATAGTGTTAGGGATTGGTTATTGCCCATGGAGTGTGTCTCAAGTTGGGCTGGTTATTGGTTGGCCATTCCTCAGTCTCTGCTCCCCTTCTCATGCCTGAAATTCTTGCAGACAGGATAAATTTTGAGTTAAAAGTTTTATGGGTAGGTTGATTTCTCTATAGCTCTACTGGGGTTCCTGTCTGGCTACAGGTAGTACCCTATTCAGGTTCCATATATCCAGTGTAGCGACTCACAACTAAGGTAACTGACATTGAATCGGGTGCTTGTCTTATCCAGGTCTCTGTCTCACCCTGATGCACACCTATTCCCGTCAATTGCAGATTTCTGTTCATTTTCCTGGTCATCTAGCCATCTCTCTTCTCTTTCCAATACCTGATCCTGAATCCCTCATTCCCCACCCCATCCCACTCCCTCATTCTCTACCTCCATCTGCCTCTTATGACTGTTTTTCCCCTTCTAAGTGAGATTCAAGCTTCCCCCTTGGGCCTTCTTTTGTTTAGCTTCTTTGGGACTATGGAGTACTGCAGGATACCTGCATTTTATGGCTAATATACACTTCTAGGTGAGTACATACCATCCATGTCCTTTTGGAACTGGCTTTCCTCAATCAGGAAGATATTTTCAAATTCCATCCATTTGCCTACAAAATTTATGATGTCTGTGTTTATAATAGCTGAGTAATATTACATTGTGTAAATGAACCACAATTTCTTTTATTTTATTTTTATTGGATTTTTTTCTTTATTTACATTTGAAATGGTATCCCCTTTCCCTATTCCCCCCTTAAGTCCCCATTCCATCCCCTTCCCTGCTTATATGTAGGAGTTCCCCACTCACCCACCCATTACCACCTCCCTGCCCTTGAATTCCACTTGAATTCCACTACACTGGGGCTCTGAGCCTTCACAGAACCAACAGCCTCTCCTTCCATTGATCCCTGACAAGGTCATCCTCTTCTACATATGCAACTGGAGCCTTGTGTCCCTCTATGTGTATTCCTTGGTTGGTGGTTTAGTCTCTGGGAGCTCTGGGGGTCTTGTTGGTTGAAATTATTGTTCTTCCTATGGGGTTGCAAACCCCTTCAACTCTTTCAGTTCAGTTGAGGGATATCTAGCTTGTTTCCAGTTTCTGGCTATTATGAATAAAGCTGTTATGAGCATAGGTGAGGAAGTGTCTTTGTTGGATGTTTGAGCATCTTTTGGGTATATACCCAGTAGTGGTATAGTTGGGTCTTGAGGTAGGACCATTCCAGTTTTCTGAGAAACAGTCAAATTGATTTCCAGAGTGGTTGTACAAGTTTGCACTACTACCAGCAATGAAATAATATTTCTCTTGTTCCATGTCCTTGTCAGCATATACTAATTCTTGAGTATTTGATCTTAGCCATTCTGATAGATATAAGGTGGAACCTCAGATATGTTTTGAATTGCATTTCCCTCATGACTTAAGAACTTTGAACATTTCTTTAAGTGCATCTCAGCCATTCAAGATTCCTCTGTTGAGAATTCAGTTTAGTTCTATACCCCATCTTTAATTGGTTGGAGTGTTGGTGTCTAACTTATTGAGTTCTTTGTAAATTTTAGAAATTAACCCTCTCTCAGAAGTATGGTTGGTGAAGATCCTTTCCAAATCTGTTGGCTGATGATTTTTCCCATTGACAGTCTTTTGCCTTCAAAAGTTTTGCAATTTCATGAGGTCACATTTGCTAATAGTTTATCTTAGAGCCTGAGTCATTGGTTTTCTGCTCAGGAACATTTTTCCTGTACCAATGAGTTCAAGGATATTTCCCTCTTTGTCTTCTATGAGATTCAGTGTATCCAGTTTTCTGTTGAATTCCTTGATTCACCTGAACTTGAGTTTTATGCATGGTGATAAATGTGAATCTGTTTCCATTCTTCTACATGTACACATCCAGTTAGACTAGTACCATTTGTTGAAGATTGTTTCTTTTTTCCAGTGTAGGTTTTGGATTCCTTATCAAATATCAATTGCCTATAGGTATTGGAGTTTATTTCTGAGTCTTTGATTTGATTCACTGTATCTCTGTACAATACATGGAGTTTTTTTTTTATCATCATGACATCTGTAGTACAGCTTGAGATCAGGGATGCTAATTCCTCCTGAAGTTCTTTTATAGTTCAGGATTGTTTAGCTATCCTAGGTTATTTGGTTTTGGGTTTGTTTGTTTGTTTGTTTATATTTACATATGAAGTTGAGAATTGCTCTTTCATGGTCTATAAAAAGTTGTATTGGAATTTTGATGGTAATTGTATTAAATCTGTAGATTGCTTTTGATAAGATAAATATTTTTACTATGTTAATCCTATCCATGAGCATTGGGACTCTTTCCATCTTCTGAAGTCTTGTTCAATTCTTGCTTGTTCTTTGACTATTTGCATCTATTATATTTCTAGTCCCTCAATCTAGAAATGACTTTAATACTTGCATGTAATTAAAATGGTATAAAAACAAAAAGGAAAAGGGGAGATAGGGGGTTCTAAGAGGGAAATGGGAAATGGGGAAAGGGATGACATCTGAAATGTAAATAAATAAAATATCCAATTAAAAAAACTCAACCCCGTAAAAATTATTTCTTCAAGAACTTGAAGTTCTTGTCATATAGGTCTTGAATTTTCTTATATATTTAATATGAAAATGTGTTGGATTTTATCAAAGGATTTTTCAATATCTAATGAGATAATCATGTGATTATTTTTTCTTTCAGTATGTTTATATGATGGATTACATTGATGGATTTTTGTATATTGAACCATTCAAGCATCCCTGAGATGAAGCTTTGTTATCTTGATGGATGATGTCTTTGATGTTCTCTTGGAATCAGTTTGCAAGTATTGTATTAAGTATTTTTGTGTAAATATTCACAACAGAAACACTCTGAAGTTCTCTTTCCTTGTTGAGTCTTTGTGTAGTTAAGGTGTCAGGGTGACTGTAAACTCATAGAATGAGTTTTCCAGGTTCAGTCTGTTTGTATTTTGTGGAGTAGTTTGAGAAGCATTAGTAGTAGCTCTTCTTTGAAAGTCTTATAGAATTATGCACTAATACCATCTAGCCCTGGGCTTTTTTAGGTTGGGAGACTTTAATAACTGTTTCTATTTCTTTAGGTGTTATAGTGCTGTTTAAACAGTTTACCTGATCTTGATTCAACTTTTGCATGTAGTATCTGTCTAGAAAAATCATACATTTCACTAAGATTTTCCAGTTTTGTAAGGTACAGGCATTTGATGTAAGATGTAATGACTCTTTGAATGTACTCATTGTCTGTAGTTGTGTCTCACTTTTCATTTCTGATTTTGTTTATTTGGATACTGTCTTTCTATCTCTTGATTAGTTTGGCTAAGAGTTTTTCTATCTTATTGATTTTCTCAAAGAAACAGCTCTTGGTTTTGTTGATTCATTATATTGTTTTCTTTGTTTCTATCTGACTCACTTCAGCCCCAATTTGGATGACTTTTTGCCTTCTACTCTTTGGTGTACTTGATTTCTTGTTTTTGCTTTTTCTTGTTTTCTTTTTCATAGAGTCTCATATTTAATTTTAAATTGCTGATACAAGAACTTTCTTCTTTCTTTATGGGAGCACTTAGTGCTATGAACTTTCCTTTCAGTACTGCTTTCACTGTGTCTTATAAATTTGAGTATGTTGTGCCTGCATTTTCATTGAATTCTACAAATCAAAGTCTTTCATTTCTTTCCTCACCAGAGATCATTGTGTAAGAGTTGTTCAATTTCCGTGTGTATGTAGGCTTTCTCCTGTGTCTTTTTTTTTATTTAATTATTTAAATCACATCACAATTTACTTATTCACACAGGGGTTATAAACACAAAAAGGCAGGATGTGGGGAAGGGAATGACACCAGAGCATAAGTGTTCAGGGGAATACAGATACCACTCAGAACAGGGTGTCAGCTGAGTGAGGGTTCAGGGGCCAGGTCCTATGACTCTGCCTATGATTCATTTGTCCTTATCTAAGTTGGTGCTCGTCCGCCGAGGCTGCCTATGGTTGAAGTCCAGCTTCGATCTTATGGTCTAATAATATACAAGGCCTTATTTTAATTCTTTTCTGTCTCTTGATTTATGTCTGATATATGTTAATTTTAGAGAAGGACTCATGATGTGCTGAAAGACAGTATATTCTTTGTGTTTTGGTGAAATATTTACAGATGTCTGGTAGGACCATTTCATTCATAATGTCTTTGCATTATTTCTCTGTTTAGTTTTTGGATGGCCTGTAAATAGATGACAAAGAGGTATTGAAGTCTCCCACTATTTACATATGCAGTTCAATGTAGTATTTAACCCTAGCAATGCTTCTTTTACAAATCTATATGCCTTTGTGTTTTATGGGTCCAGATGTTCAGACTGTGATATCATGTTAGATTTTTCCTTTGATGAGCATGAAGTGTCCTCTATCTCTTTTGATTAATTTTCTTGAAAGTCTATTTTATTAGATATTAGAATGGCTACTTTAGTTGCTTCTTCAATCCCTGTGCTTGGAAAACTTTTTTTCCCACCCTTTCCTCTGAGGTAATGTCTATGTTTATTGCTAAGGTATGTTTCTTGTGTACAGAATTATGATGCATCCTAGATTTATATCCATACTGTTAGCCTCGTCATTTTATTGGGGAATTGAGTCTGATGATGTTGAGAGATATTAATGACCAGTAATTGTTATTTCCTGTTATTTTGTTGGTGAGGTATTGGTGTGTATGTGCTTTTCTTGTTTTTGCTTGTATGGAGTTACTTATTTCCTGAGTTTTCCGTTATAGTTACACTTCTTGGATTGGATTTTTCCTTCTAGTATTTTCTGCATGTATGTATTTGTGGATAGATATTGTTTGAATTTGGAATTTTCTTGAAATATCTTGTTTTCTCCACCTTTTGTAATTGACAATTTTGCTGGGTATCATAGTCTGGGTTGACACCAGTGGTGTTTTTTTGTTTTTTTGTTTTTGTTATTGTTGTTTTTTTTTTTTTGTTTGTTTGTTTGTTTTTGTGGGTTTTTTTGTTTTGTTTTGTTTGTTGTTGTTGTTTTTGCGATTGTAAGATGTCTAGGCTCTTTTAGCTCTTAAAGTATCTGTTGATAAGTAAGGTGAAATTCTGATAGATCTGCCTTTGTATGTTGCCTGGCTTTTCCCCTTGTCATTTTAATATTCTTTCTTTGTTCTGTACATTTTATGTTTATAATTATTATGTGGCAAGAGTATTTTCTGTTCTGATGCAGTCTAATTGGTTTTCTATAAGATTCTTGAAAGTCTCAGATGCCAGGGACCCAAGAGATTCCCAGGAACCAACAGGAGGACATTGGCCGAAATACCCAACAAAGGATCTCCCTGTAGAACCTATAGAGATCGTATCCAGTAGATAGATAGGCACAGCTCCCGGTTGAGGATGGGGCCACTGACTGACCTCAAAAATATTAATACAGAATTCTTCCTGTCAAAAAGAAATACAGGGAAAAAGAGTGGAGCAGAGACTGAAGGAAAGGCCCATCCAGAGCTAGGGATCCATCCATCTGCAGACACCAAACCCAGACACTATTGTTGATGCCAAGAAGAGCTTACTGACAGGAGCCTAGTATAGCTGTCCCCTGAGAGGCTCGACCAGAGCCTAACCAATACAGATACGAATCCATGCTGCCAAATATCGGACTGAGTGTGGAGACCTCAATGGGGAAGTTAGGGCAAGTAATGAAGGGGTTTACAACTCCAAAGGAAGAACAACAATAGCAACCAACCAGAACCCCTAGAGCTCCTAGAGACTAAACCACCAACCGAAGTGTACACATGGGCGACCCAGGGCTCTAGCTGGATATGTTGCCGAGGATTGGCTTATCTGACATTAATGGTAGGGGAGCCCCTTGGTCCCATGGAGGCTCGATGACCCAGGGAAGGGAAATGCTAGGGCTCTGGGGCATGAGTATGTAAGCAGATGGGGGAGCACTCTCATAGAGGTAAGAAGAGGACATGATGGAAAGTGGGGTTGTGGATGGGAAACTAGGAATGGAGACAACATTTTAAATGTAAATAAAGTAAAGAAACCAATAGAAAGATTCTTCTACATTATAGGAATCACCTTTATTAGGTTGAGAAAGTTTTCTTTATAATTTTATTGAGTGTATTTTCTGGCCTTGGAGTTGGAACTCTTCACCTTCTTCTATTATTATTATTATTATATTATTATATATTTTATAGTTTAGGACTGTTCAAGGTATTTGAGATTTTCTGGATGTTTTGTTTCAGGTATGTTTTAGATTTAACACCTTCTTTGACCAATGTGTCAATTTCTTCTATTGCAACTTCTATGCCTGAGAGTCTTTATTCCATCTCCTATATTCTGTTGTTGATGTTTGGGTTTATTGTTCTGGGTCTCTTGTCTAAGTATTCCTTTTCAGTTTGCGTTTTCTTTTTTGCTTCTATTCCCCTTTAAGGTTTTACACAGTTTTACTTATTTCCTTCACCTTTGTAATTGTATTTTTCAGTAGGTATTTAAGAGATTTATATGTTTTTTCTTTTAAGAACTTTATCTGTATTTTCCTGTATTTGTTAAGTGATTTATTTATTTCTTCTTTAAAGGCCTTTATCATCTTTATAAGATTGAATTTAAGGTCATCATCTTGTGTTTCCATTGTGTTAGGATATCCAGGGCTCACTGTATTGGGGTACCTGTACTTTGGAGGTGTCATATTGCCCTGGGATTTGTTGATTTTGTGTCTTATTCAAGTGCCTTTAGCCCTCTGGATGATTTTGATCCCTGAATGTTCTTATTGTGGTAAGTGTTGAGAAGGAAATGAAGTTCAATTGCACTGGTGTTGCGGCCCTCTGAAGGATGTCATTGCTCTGTATGGTTTCAGTCCTGCAGGTTTGTATTGTTCAGGACCTGTAGTTCTATATGGTTCAGGGACTGCAGTTCTGATTAAGGTGAGTGGCAATGTCGTAGAATAGATGTTTCCCTGGGAGAACAGGGTCCTCAGGGATACTTAGCTTGGCCAAGAGGGTTCCAAGACCAAGGAAGATGGATGGGAGAATGTACACTTAACTGTATGGTTCAGGAGTCACAGGTCTGATGAAGGTGGGGGAGAAGTATTGATAGAATGGAGGTCCCCCTGGGATATAAGCCTGCTCAGGGCACCTTGACTTTGCCCAGAGGGCTCAGTCAGCAGGAAAGATGGATGTGGAAGGTAAGGTAGTCTATATAGTTCAGGCTTTTCAGGTCTGGTGAAGATACGAGGAAAGGTGGCAGAAGATTGGCGGTACCCCCGGTATAGCAGACTTCTGGTTTCTATGTCTTAATGATTATCTTCTACCTGGAGGCAAAGACACTTCCTAATTTTTCTGAAGTTTCTTCTTGGTCTGGTTTTAAGTGTAGGTATAAAATTTAACCTCATGAAAATCACTAATGCCCAGATCATTCATACCAAGTTACAGTTGCATACTCTGTCTAGCTAGCACTAACACTCAGCTATCTATTGAATCTTTGCATATATGCATATATCTTCTCTCTATTTATCTAATTTTTTTGTTTGTCTCTGAGACCAAACTGATCTTTTAAATTTTTATGACTTTGTAAATGATCTTTCCAGTGCCTTCCTTCCTTCCCAACAGAACTTTTCATCATCCTTCAACAAGGCTTAACCATTCTTTGTTTATCTTTCTTCGTAATATATTTTGATGATTGATGCCTGTGACTTGTGTTTTGACTAAAATGTTGTGAATTACTTTTATTTGAAAATTTCTCAGTTTCTTTCATCATATTCAACAAGCCATTCAAAGGATATATACATTTAAACATTTACTCATCACTATCTTAGAAAACCATTTTGAACATCAGTGTAATATCTCTAAAAATATATTTTATTGTTATTGTACTCAAATCTAAGTGATTATTTTTTTAAACTGGAAAAATATATTTGTGCTCATTATGAATGTTCTGTAGAGTACAGAAGACAAAGTTACATGCTTTTTAGTTGAATTTATAGGGGTGTGACATTCTGGGTATGAATACTGGGTATATGCAACAGGAACCAGTTTTCTTAAATGCTGAGCCATTTCATCAGCTCAAAGTTACTATTTGCATTACAACATATTATATTTGGTATAACATATATCCTGCTGTGTCACAGAAGAGTTAGTGGTTCACAGAAAGGTACACTGTAGACAATCACCCAAGCATATTACTCACAATAATACAACCTGAGAGTTCCAAACTACATCTATTGTTGCTCATAATATTGTGGATAAGAGGTGCCTTGTTGGAGATAGTGAAGTTTTTTGGGGGAAACAAATGAGTGCCTTTCTCTCTGTTTCTGTCTCTTCTTGGTCTTTCTGTTGTCTTCTCTGTCACTGTCTCTGTCTTTCTATCCCTTTCTCTGTCTCTCTGTCTCTGTCTCTTTCTCTTCTGTCTGTTTCTCTCTCTCTCTCTCTCTCTCTCTCTCTCTCTCTCTCTCTCTGCACACACACACACACACACACACACACACACACCACACTCAAGATATATGAAACCATCTCTAAGAGTTGATAATAGCTGCCTATAAATAATGATACCTGTGTCTAACCCAGATGAAACAGGTGCACATAACATTTAGCTATCTTATTTATTGTTAATTCCAAATGAATACTATAATGTTTACATTTTCTGGCATTTATTCTCTATACTGCATTTTTTTTTTTTGGTTTGTTTAGGAACAATGTTTCTCTGTAATCCTCATGGCAAAGTTATGAAAACCATCCTGCCTTAGGCTATCCAAGCACTACACTTACAAGGGAGAGCCACCTACCATGCTCTATATATTATGAGATGTCTTCACCTTGACAACTACACTAAGATGTTAATGATTAGAAAGGCTGTGTGAAAATATCATGTTTGATATTCTCCCCATTTTGCTAAATAGAAGTTGTGTTTACTTCTTTCTGAAAAATGTCATAGGGCATCAATTAATGTTAGTAGTTATTTTAAATTATTAAGGGACTTACTTTCAAATTGTTGCAAGTTTTATATGTCTTTCTGAAAAGTCCCGAATGTATGTCAGCATAAGTTTTTTCCTTTCTGAATTATGACATTATTGTATATTTTAATATTTCTCATTCAATGACAGATTAGCAAACAATCTCTCTTTATTAGCATTTCATCTAATATACATTTAAATGGTAGTTAAATGTGATTGAATATAGGACATTAGTATGTACCAATCATTTTATCCCAATATGAGTGCAAATATGGACTTTTTCATGAATCAAATATAGAAGACGATCACACAAAAGCAATCAAAATCTAATAAGCTAGAAGTGAAAGATTGATGGTTCTTAGTCAACAATACTTGACTAAATTAAAATCCTTTCTTCTTGGAATAAATGTTTTACAATTCATGGTGTTGTATCAGGCATCATATTGAATAAAACATGACAAATTTTAGGCTTTATTCTTTTCTGAATTACTACAACATCATTTCTCACCAGTTTTTAAAGATTTATTATTTAATTTTTATTTGTGTGTTCAAGTGCCTGTGTGTGTCCTATGCATGTGTGCAGGTATTCCCATATATGGATACTGCCAAAGAGGACAGAAGAGGTTGTCAGATAACTTGGATTTGGAGTTATAAGTGGTTGTGGATGGAGGTGAATTCTGCGAAATAAATGTCAGTCCTCTAGAAGAGCAATGTGTGCTCTTAATCATGAAACCATTTCACCAGCCTTCTATTTCTATAATCAATGATATTCATTAAAAGATTTTCTTTCCATACCTTTTTTTTTTAAATTAATTCTGCAGCAAAAGAGGAAGAAACAGAAGGGGGCCATTATTAACAAACTGCTTATTAAAGGAAAATTTTTACATGATAAACTTCTATGTCCTTTGGAGAGAGCTAAAGAATGAAGTCTCTCCCTTCTTGCATCTCTCTAAGATAAATTTGCCATCTTGTGAATATTCTAGTTTTTAATGACACACTAAGAAAGAAATCCATGCAAAACAAAAAGGGTGTTATTTTCTCTTCTATTTGTTCAAATCACTGTGATTTCTGTTTTTATTATGTAATTTTGCTACTCTGATCAGTAGGATTCTTGGAAAAAATGAAAAAGTTCTGTGTTTATAATATTCAGAGTGGCAGTCGCTGCCTATTCTTACTCCTAGAGATTTTCCAAATGGTTTATTTGCATGGAAAACCAAATTTAATATAATTTATTTTATTTTAATTAGATTAAATTAAATTTAAACAACTATGTATTGTCAGTACCAAAAATAAGAGGAAAAAAAAACATGATAGAACAGCATTTATTATGGTGTGTATGTTTTCTGTTTTATTTGTTTATGTATGTATGTATTTATTTATTTATTTGTTGTTAAAATTGAAATTTGGATAAAGGTAAGGTTTGAGATTTCTTGTTCAATATTATAAATCTGAGTAGTTGTAAAATGACTTTGCATGCTATTTTGCCTATCTTATAATAATTTGAAAAACAGGTAAATTCAAAGCTTTTTAAAATCAACTCATAGTCTTCAAAAGCAATGGTGAAAAGAATTTTAAATTGCAATTCATTAAAATAATTAAACTTTAGAACAAATTGTCTTAATGAAGATCAAAACTTTATATGACAAATATATCAGATATTATTCATGTTTATCTCTCATTTACATGAAATAAATGTAAAAATTATTTCATATAAACAATAGTCAGCTTTGGGAAGGACAGTCTATTAAATAATGTCATTTCAATGTCTGGATTGAACTCCAAATCAAGGATTTAACAGATAATGAAATATCAAGTGAAGAGCTAGGAAGCTATAAAACTCAAAAAAAAATAAGCAAAATTTAAAAAGGTGAGCAGAAAAGACTTGAGAGTGACTCCTCTCCCCAAGCATTTTAAGAATGTAGGGAGATAAGATAGAATCTTGTCTATAGATATACATAATAATTAAATATTACTTGATGTTTTACAGCAAGGTTCAGAGTTGTTTTGCAAAGTTCTGAAAGAATGCAAGTATTTTCTTTTCTCATGATATTTTTTTCTGTCAGAAATGTAAGCAAGTTTCAGCCAAGTTGTTCTCCGTTTTCTACAGAAATGTGTCTCTAAATGATCTATTTCTCTCTCCCTATCACTTCATCTCCCTCTCTCTCTCTTTCTGTCTTAGTCTCTGTCTCTCTTTCCCTTCTATTCTTTACATTATGCTAGTATTAGTTTATTTATTGTCTGTTTGTTTTGGGGTATGGTTAACTACCTTGGGTTGGAATGTGTGTGTGTATTTGTCTGTCTGTATTTCTCCTTTTCTCTCCTCTTTCCTTTTCTCACATAAGTTACAAGTCAATACACCAGGAGAATTTTAGCTTTTAATTCTTTGGATCAATCACAAAATTATTATGTCTTTGTGGGGTTGAGAGTTCGTGAAGAAGGAGGAAGTATATGAAGAAGAACATGATGAGGAAAAAAATTGAGGAGGAAGGTCAAAGGATGAGAAGAGGAAAGAAGAAAAAGAATAAATGAGATAAAAGAAAAGAAAGAACAACTGAGTCTTGTGCTTGATATTTAAAAGTTTGCAAAGAGAAACGGGTATTAGAATCTATCCATTGGATATCCAATTTTATATGTTTGTGTGTGTTTGTGTGTGTGTATGTGTGTGCATGTGTATGTGTGTGTATTGAGATAAATGGAAGAGTATGAAAAGTAGTATACCTAAATAGATAGCCATCTAAATTATTGAAAACAAAATAGACTACCTAAATGGAAAACAGATATGTCCAGAAGGAAAATTAATTGATTAAATTCTCAATGGTTCTGTGTATTTGTATTTGCTATAGGTCATTTGAAGACCATTAAATCTCTTTTTAACACAGAAAACCTTTTAAAATATAAAATTTTCCAAATATTGCAAATGTCATACAACTTTAATAAGGAGCAAAACAACAACTGTCCTATATACAAATATATATTCTTATATAAATATTTATAAAGAGCGAAATTGGGAGTGGAAGTGCACACAGCAGGCTATTACCGTCAGTTATCTAAGATAGAGAGGAAAATAAAGAAAGGCAGTTAGCATGTGTTTATACAATTCCTAATATGTTATTTCACTTGTTTCAAGAAAACTACATAATTACAGTAATGTAAGAATGTACCACACCAGAGGAATCATGGGGAATAATGTTAGAGCACAATGAATGTTAAAATTGGTGGCAGGGAATTCATATAGTTCATAATATTTGTTCTATTTTATAAAAGCTATACTTGTATATTTGTGTGTGAATGGCTGTGCTAAAACTAAAGGGTTATATTCTCAGGGGTACCTTTTCTATGTTCAGATAACCAAAGGATAAAGCTTGGGAGTAAAAGGCATAAAAGTGAGAAACATTTCTGTGCAGGGCTTATGTGCTTTCTCTTCAATTCTAGGGAAATGATGTCACTAATTTGCTTATGCCAAAAGATAGAGACCAAAGCTTTGAATCAATTTTGAGTTGGGCTAATAATCATTCAGTCATACTAGTGTAGTGACAAAGGTTACCTGAGAAATATACATCACCCCCACATGTCAAGGGTGGACTGCAACCCATAAAGAAGTGTATGTGAGTCACAAATGTATAAGCAGAGTAAAGCCAGAGTTGGTTTAAATGATCTAATAATGGCCATTACAGTAAAAAGTAAAGCAATTAAGGAATACGAGTCTAATAATTTGAAATTATTACCTGACTAAATATACTTACAAAGAAGGCAGTAGGGAAATACACTCCTGAGGTCATAGAGAGTTTATGTGGTTGATCAAATCATGGAAGATACCTAGTTTTGTTTAAAACGATATTCTCTAAATTCATAGCTAAATGTATTCTTAGAGCAAAAAATACTTTGAATATTTTATATACAATAAAAATGTTGCTAATGTATTCCCTAATATAATATAGTCATAATATTAATCTGCACTACTATTATGAAATGTTCATGTTCATATTGACAGTACTGGATTACAGGACCAACTAATGCCTTAACAGAGAGATATAACTGTAGATTTCTAAAGTATGGTGCAAACTCTATAGAGTGCTGATAGATGCCTGACCAGATTATAAAGAGAAAGGATGGAGGGCCAAACTGCATTTGAAATATAATTAACTTTTAAATCTAAATGAATGGAAGTGTTCCCACCTTGCTACTTTAATTCTCCAGACCAAGAGTTGGTCTTCAATCTTTCTCCCTAGATTTTATGAATTTCCGTGAGAAGAAATAAATAATAAAGCAAGAATTTGTGTCTTGTAACTTTTCTAAACTAGGAAAGTATAAAGAAATATCTGCTACCACCCAAACCAAGAGATAAGGAAAGTGATCAAATAGAACTTGATGCTCTGAGTGGTGTAAGGCTTGACTTCCAGCTTCAGGAATGTATGACATGCACCTTCCATTTTATGCCTTTAGCTAATTTTGCAGCAAGTGTTAGCCTCTTGCAGACACTGATAAAAATACATGTATTATAATTGACATGGTAATATCTTAACTGTCTTTATGTTTTGTTCTTAAAAATCAAGAATATTGTTGAGAAAAAGTTTTTTTTTATTTCTTTTTTTTATTTATTTAGTTATTTAAATCACATCATAATTTACTTATTTACACAGAGGTTATAAACACAAAAAGGCAGGATGTGTGGAAGGGAATGGCACTGGAGCATAGGTGTTCAGGGGGAGTACAGATACCTTTCAGAACAGGGTATCAGCTGGGTGTAGGTTCAGGGGACAGGTCACTATGACTCTGCCTATGATTCACTTGTCCTTATCTAAGTTGGTATTGTCCACTGAGGCTGCCTATTTATAAGACCTATGACTACTCGGCTGGTAAATTTCTACAGAAGCTGCCTGTTTACAATAGCTTATAGCCTTCTGTTTCAGTGTTTTTCCACAGAGACCCAAGACTTTGTGTTAGCGTTCATGTATGTCAGGCCTATTGCTGATTTTAGGCCTATGGCTGATTTTAGGCCTTTAGTGTATATGCAGGGCTGCTCCTGACATCTCCTCCTTCTCTAAGTATAGAAGGGCCTTGGAGATTCTATTCTTGCGAAGGCGGGGATAGAGGCCTAACCTCCAATAATTAAGGGGACCTTGTAATGGCTCCGGTCCTCCTGTCATTGTCCAGTGAGGCATGAGGGCCATACCCATCCCCATGTCGTTTCTCTGGAGAGGGAATACTTTTGACATCAACCCCTATGCAGTCAGGCTTGTCCTTCAGGGAACCTAGATAGATATTTTTAAGTTTTATTTATATTCCCTTGCAGTGCTTAGCCTCACAGCCTAAGCAAGAATTCAGATTGCAGTCAGAGAGGGTTCTGGGTAGCCTCTCTCTGCTTGGTCTAGGAGCGGAAGTCCCCTCTTTTAGGTTAGGTGGAGGTGGGTTTGAGGAACAACCTGGATAAAGTAACAACTCATCTTGAGTCTCGTGGTCCTCCATAGCTAACTTATGATAGTGTATCTGAATAGGGTTTGCTACCAAATTATCTATATGTTGTATCACAAAGTTAGTCAGCCTATTTAAGGCCAGGGAGCAAAAGAAATCAGCAAAAATAACCCAATTAATGGTCCCAAGATGGGAGGAAGTGGGATTGACAACCGTGGAGAGGTTGAAAACCAGTCCTTGTACCAGCTCTCATCTTTCTCTTTCTCTTTCTCTTTCTCTTTCTCTTTCTCTTTCTCTTTCTTCTTCTCTTCTCTCTTCTCTTCTCTCTTCTCTTTCTCTTCTCTTTCTCTTTCTCTTTCTCTTTCTTTTCTCTGGGCCTTATCTGACCTTTTTCATGTTCTCTTTAATCATCCCTGTCTTGTCTATGTAAGGGTAACATTCTTCTTTGAGGGCTGTACACAGTCAAGAGCTATACACAGGCTTTTCTATTGTAAAAGAGTAAATCAATTTCAATAAAGTCCTTTGCAATTTTTGGAGATCATTTCAGACATCTAAGCGAGGGATTTCTTCAGATTAGTGATGTCAATCTCTAGCTGTTTGGTGTCCTTGTTAATGGCCCGTCAAAAGTCTGAGTGGTATAAGTCTGGAGGCCAGCATCAGGATTAGAGCTTTTACCAGCAGACATCATGGGTGTTTCATTTTTACCTGGAAAGGAAAAAGAAGGGAATTCTCAGGGAGATTTCTCTTCCCTGGAGGTCAATTGTTATTCATCTTATTTATAGTTGGGCCTGGCTTTGTGGGGGTATCTATTTATTTCATTAAACTTTTGGCAGCCATTTAGCTGTGCCTTCTGTGGTATCAAACAGGCATATCAGTCCTCAGCCCCATATGAGAACTGGATTCGGGCCATTCCATTTAAGGTTAAAAAGAAAAAGTTTTACTAGTGGCATTTAATTATGTCAGAACAGAGAAAGAAGTATGTGCCTTTAAAGGGCCCTAAAGATTTTAAAGCAGATGTGATCTACACAGAGATATCTGCTCATGAGTGTCTCTTTAACAAAACTTTGCATCTGGCTACAGAGGGACTTGTACAAAGGGACTTGAACTGTAATATTGTTACCCAGATACAAGTTGAGAGGCTTTTTGAATAAATAAGGCATGGCATATTCACACTATATCACATAGCAATGTTGGAATAGGTGAGCTTCTTCTGCATTGCTGTATCATGGAATTGCTTATAAGGTATCTGTTGTTGTGAAATGGCTGGGGAGGTGGAGTGGGCTCAGTAGTAAAGTGCTTGCTTATCTCATATGAGGGGCATCTTGGATTAGACTCCTCATTTCACTGCCAAAAGTAAATAAACAGAAAAGCAAGATGTTTAAAGGTACTTTGCATATAACAGTGGTATTTGTGTTTTATAATAACTGAGATCTGGAAAGGTTAGTTGTAGTTGATGGTATTCTTATGTTACTTTGGGTCCCCCAAACTGCTCATAAGACACTCAGAAACACAGCCTCTACTTGGTTTTGACTGACAGATCATGGCTGGGCAGGGCAGACAGAGATGAGACTTTTAGTATTCCCACGTTAGGGATATAGAGGGAGGAAAGGCAAGGAACTTTGCATGCTGGGAGAAGGAAAGGGGCTGCCATGCCTGAGGAGAGTGGAGGACAGGGAGGCATAGCAGACATGTGAAGGAGCTGGGAGAGTGTCGCCCAGCTGGGGATAACCATGGGTCCAGAACTGCCAAGGTAGAATGTAAGATTTACTAAGTAGTAATTCGGGATTATTAGTGGGAGAGGATTAACCACATGGAGGTTAGGAAGTGGCCCAGCCATTGAGCTGATTAAGCATATCATAATATAAAGGCGATGTATGTGTTTTTTATTTGAGAATCTAAAACATTGGGGTGGGTAGCAAGGAATGCACAGCCACCAGGATTTATTTAATTATTTTACTACTACAATTAGTTATTTCCTAAGTCTGTCTGTTCTTGTTCTAAGATGGTTTGTCTGACTGTCCTGTCTGTGACAGGATTTAGGGCTGTGGGGTAATTAGAAGATATTTGACTTCTTTATATTGTGTATACTTTTTATAATAAACAGATATCCATATTTTGAAAAGTTGTAATAAAGTTTTTAAATTCAAAATAATATACACATGAGGAACATATAATAATAAATACATTATAAATAAACAGGAAAAATTATTCTTACAGGCATTTATTTGAGGATTATATTGTGAAGTATTAACTTGAGTCAGTTTCTTTTAACAACATATAACTAGCATCTGTTAACTCTTACCCTCTTGAATTTAATTTATTTGAATATGTACATTTTATTGGATAAGCAAAACTTCAGTGTGTCAAAGTGTTTACATAAGCATGAAGTCCTGACTTGAGTTCTGATACTCACATAAAAATTCTGCCATGAACCTAGGGTCCACATAACCCTAGTTTTGCATGCTGGGGTAAGGGCACTCTCCAGGACTCAATGGCCAGAAATTCTAACAAAAAGTGAAATTCTAACAAAAATTTTACCAAGTCAGCTAAATGGAATGAAGTGGAGAGTGGTCAACTGGGATTTCCAGTTATCCCCTTTGACCATTGCATGATCTCACACAAACCAACACAAAGGCAGAAATATTGTAGTTTGAAAATATCTCCTTCACAGAATCTTGTATTATCTTTTGGTAAAGACAGGATAAATAAGTAACCACTTTCCATCACAACAAATTGCATCATCATACAGTCTAGTTATCAGCAGACTTTTAACAAATCATGTGTCTCTGCACAGCTATCTAGTACTAGAGATTTTAATTTAGCATGACTTGAAAAAGATCTCTGAGGCAATGCTCATAGCCAATCATTGGACTGAGTACAGGGTCCCCAATGGAAGAGTTAGAGAAAGGACTGAAGGAAGTAAAGGGGTTTGCCATCCCATAGGAAGAACAATAATATCAACCAAACAGACCCACCAGAGCTCCCAGGAACTAAACCACCAACCAAAGAGTAAACATGGAGGGTCCCATGGCTCCAACCACATATATAGCAGAGGATTACCTTCTTGGGTATCAATGGGAGGAGAGGCCCTTGCTCCTGTGAAGGCCCCAGTGTAGGGGAAGGCCATGGCAGGGAGGTGGGAGTGGGTGGTGGGTAGGGGAACACCCTCATAGAAACAGTAGGAGGGGAGGTGGGATGGGGTTTCAGGAGGGGAAACTGGATAAGGGGATAACATTTAAAATGTAAATAAAGAAAATATCAATAAAAGAAAAAAAGAAAAAGATCTCTTTTATTTGTAAAAAAAGATTTTTATGATAAGAAATGTAAGGTACACATGGTGTGATTGTTACATGTGTAAAAAGAAATGGCCTTATTCAAAATCCCAGATATCATGATGTATCTTTCATATTTCAAATAGGAAAACTGATAAATGTTAATATACTGATAATAATGGATTTATCTTGGAATTACTGGTTTTGACCTAGAAATAAGTAATTAGTAAATGTATTTATGCAGATGAAACCTGTTCAGTATACCCACACATGATTTAATCTGAGGTATATGGATAAATAAAATGAATAGATCAGATGATCTATTATATATATATTATATATAGCAGATAATCTTTAATATCTGGTTTTTGAGTTAATTTATAGTTTGACATTGCAGATTTATTTCTGGACTTACACCTCTACAGTATGGTGCTCTATAACCACATTGATTGGGGTTTTGTAAAACCACTTCCCCCTTTATGTTAATTAGAAAAAAAACAGAAAGAAATACTGCTCTTCTTTTAAAATAGAATGCTAGCTCAAATTTCTTTCTATTGATTATCAAACAGGTTTCTGTTTGGGGAGATAAACGTTTTAAGCTAGTGTGACACTAATGGGCATTTATATATGGTGTGGCTTAATAAAACATATAAGAAAATCAGGAGTAATGTGAGCTTCTAAGCAGAGAAATTATCTTAAGTGTAATACAAATATTTTCTTTTCTGTTGTAGTTGAAGGAAGCCAGGAACAGGGCAATAAAAATGATTCATTTTCTGTTCAGTGACTCCAAAGCAGGCAAACCATGTCACAGTTATGCAGATCTTAACTGTTTTTATTTTACTGAATTTTTCAACTCTCATTGATAACTTAATTTCATCGCCTTAGGTATTAATTCTCTAAAATCTACAGTATGGTTTCACTAACTATGATGTTAGAAAATCATCTAAATCTTGTTTCCTGTAATGGTTCTGCCCTTTCCTCTGCTTGGAGGGCATGTTTTTCTGCAAGATAGGGAATGATGTCATTTTGTGCAGAGAATAATTTACCACCTGCTGGAAAGAGGAGGCATATTGTGGCAGCTGCATTACTGATTTGAAAAAGCAGCAAAATATAAACGTATAGATGAGAATGTCAGTGTAATGGGTGGGGAAGTAGAACATGCTTCCCCCAACAACAGCTGGAAAATTATACTAAGCCCAAAATAGTATCTGTTGGCTTCAAACCAAATGTTTCTGTCACTAGTACTACACAGAGCAAAAACATCGCTCACAAATGAATTTCCCATTATATTTACAAAAGTGGCTTTTTTTTCCTGGAAGGCATAGAAGGTGTCTGGGAGGCAACAGTAAGAAGAGGAAACAATTGGCTTTATAAACTCATTCATTTTTATATAGGTTGCAGAGTTGTCAGATAAACAAAGAAGAAATCAATCTCTATTTATTTATTTATTTATTTATTTATTTATTATCTATTTTTACTCTTTAAGATTGATTTTATATTAAGAATTCATGTATATCCTAAAAAGAAATCTACAATTTTACTTGAAAATAATTTGTCTGTAAATGACAAATTTAATCAGCCAGGAATGTGATGAATGCATTGTGTATTTACAAGGGACTTAATAAATGAATGAGATTGTGCAGCAAGTAAGAATTGTATCTGTAAACAAGATTTTTTTTGTTACATAGATTATAAAATGTGACTCGTGTAGAAATTGTCACTTACAATCAATGCTGTGGTGTATATTTATATTTATTTAGACTTCAGGAAGTGGAGGATCCAAGCACATGATCTCTTCTTATGTAACATGTGGTCAGCAGATTTCCCTGGTCATCTTCAGTAGCACCAAATGTTAACAGTACCCTTGATCATTCAACCAATGAAATTATGAATGTCATATTTAAAGATTTGTTTTTTAAAATTATGTACACATATGTTGTTTATATGTAGGTACATTGATATGAGTGGGGAGAATATTTCAATCAATTTCAAGATGCTGAGCCATGTTTCTTTAAGTTATATTTAAAGTGTAATATGTACCAAAATTTCAACCAGATACAATATTTTCTCCACTTCCCAATGTTTTCTTTGCTTTTTTCATATGAATATTGTTTTATACTTAGCATAATGTAAGGCTATTGTAAAAGTAATTGATTTTTATATACTTGTAATACTTTTATATGGATATCATGACTCTTTATATAAATTAAATGCTATACAAAGTTAAATGCACATACCCCAAAATTACATAATATATTTATAACAATGTTTAAATTTAGTATTTTAGAGATTAATATTCCATTTTTTCCTCTAGTATTTTGTGTTTCAAATTTTTAAAAATATCCCTAGTATTCAATTCTATTTTATAGTATAACAAAATTATATTTTAAAGTAATTATAGTCTCTGGTTATTGGAAATTTACATTTTAATAGTGGATAACACAATTGTATTAAATCTCTATTGTCTTACTGGTATTTATTAATTTCTTTAAGTTATTGCAGCCTAATGAAATAGAAGTCAGTTTTGAAACTTTAAAAAAAAATCCATAAACATGTATCTATCTCCTCCCATTAAAGATATAAGATATATTCCCCTTTCTTTAGACTTCAAGAGAGCATAAACAAAAATTGGTTGCAGTATGACACCATGTGATAAATTTGTTGTCAGAGCTGATAAAGCAACTACTTTGCTGTCTCTGACATTAATTCATGATGAATCGACATACAAAAAACATGCTGGAAAGACCACATAGACACACTGGGTAAAAGTCTCAGTCAATATTCAGAATCAACCATTGTCTTAAGAGTAATCTACACATAAATCAGATATATTAAACCCAAATGAGTCTTCTGTTGACTGGACACTAACTGACATCAACTCATATCAGACAGAAGCTCGCTGAGAAATACAAGTAATAACTGCCTAATCAGACTGTGTCAGTTCTTGAGTAAATTAAACCATATTTTAAATTACTAATTTGGGGTTTTATTTGGCTATAATAAATTGATATATTCATGCTATTCTACTTATAATATCCACAGGTAAGAAGCTCTTTAAAAATATATGTCCTGAATCTTAATCCCTGTCTTTCATGACATTGGATCATAGTGATATTTCAACTGAAATTCTTTCCTTCCTATATACTTAGAGGTTGGAACCATGGTCTGCAAGTGCAAAGACAAATACTTTCACCACAATTATACCACAGACCCTTCCAGTACAGTTTATGTTCTCTTTATCATTCCCTTGCTAATGCTTTTCAAAGCACTAGTTCCTTCTTTTAACATGTGGAAATCAGTGTTCCATAACTCATACCATATGTGAATATGTTGAGGCATCACCAAGAACTATTATATTCTCAGATCAATGTGGAGGGAAACAGATTTGACTCTTCAAAATTGATGGACTATTATCTCCTAGTTTCTACAATGCATCCCCAAGGAATTTTTGTACCTAATACAATCAAAATCCAGAGCATTTTGAGGAGTTCATTTGTTGAGATTGTCACTAGCTGTGAGTCCTAGACCTTACTTCTCTGGAAGCTTACTGAGTGTTCAGATTTCATTTTGAGCCTAGTCTCTCTGACCTGACTCGTTCCTTTCCTTTTGTCTTCCTAGGGATTGAACATGGCTTTATACACATGACACAAGTTCTCTTCCACTGAGTCAAGTCTCCACAGGGTCCTGACCTAATTTCTAAACAGATCCTTTATATTATCATGTAATGGAGGCATTTCTCTCTATGCAACAACTCATCCAGTGTTATAAGTACTGTATTTACATTGCAATACTTCATTTTCTAGTTCCCATTCCGGTCTCTTCTTCACCAACCAGATTCTATTTGACACTTCCTGTGTGCCTTGCACCCAGTTACTTTGGAAGTATTCAATGATATGCTTTTCAGTTTCTAGAATAGTCTCTAGAAATAATTTTTTGTTTAACTTTTGAGCTCATATATGCCATCCAAAATGTACGTTTTAAGAAGTTGATTCTCTGGAAATTGTTAATGATTCCTTTGAGAGCTAAAGAAGCTTATAAGTGTTTTAATGGAATGTGGACTCTGGATTGCAAAAAACTCTGTACATTACATGAAGGTTTTTATTTCTGTACTCACACCTGTGTTTTCTGTAGAACTTGATTCATCTATTTCTTTATTTGTTCCTGGTGTCTTTTTACATGGCAAACTAATAATAAGTTCTAATAATGCCACTATTATAGTAATAGAAATTGATTTATGTTCCCAAGGGCAGTGTGGAAATTAAATTTAAATCAAAAATTTCAAATTAAAAAATATATTCTAAATGATAGTTTATATATTTTCTTAGCATTTATTTGTTATTGCATACTTGATAGAAAGTTCTTTATCCAATTTTCTAACCTCTTGTCTGCATCAATTGTTTAAATATGCTTTGATGATAACATATTGCTGATATGTCACTGGAAGTGTTAGGCAATCTGGATATATTTTCCTTGCCATTACTGAATTGAACCTATTTTATGTTACACAAATTAGCGACATACTAAAATCATATTTCTCCCAATTTAATACTATTACAAAATCCTTTTATCTCAAATTTCTTTTCTAACTTCTATTCCAGATCACCAATTTTGCTGTTACTTTATGTGACTCCTTCTCTTCTAAAATCCATGTTATTACTGTGATCTATGCTGTATTGAATCCCTATATATTAACAACATATTTTATTATACTATACATGTATACCATCAAGTTTTCATGAAATTACATGCATTTTCTCATCTTATTAGAAATGATCAGAAATTTTATTTCAAAACTGATTCTGATTAATTTAAGATAATAACACTATTTAGTTATTATTGGCTTTTTGTGAGGCTTAAGCAATGTAAGGCATAGAGAAATCCATCCCTACGTTTGCATAGATTAAAATAGTAGTAGATATACAATCATCATCTTGAGTAATTTTCCTATTCTATTTATTGGATAGTTACATAATAATGATAGCACATTCAATATCTTTTTTATTGGAGCCAAACATGTAAATACTCACATAAAATGATAATATCTGGTCATATCATATGACCAAGTATATTCTCATTTTACTTTTTAAAATTGTTTTCTTATGCTTATTTGTGCAATTAAGAAATATGAGTTCTAAGAAACTAATTTTCTGTTGTATTTTTTCCCTCAGATATTTTGAAAATACTTCCTTGTTTTAGATTCTCCAAAGTTTTCTGTACTTTCCATCTTTTAGTCTTATACAATGTTTTCTGTTTAATAGTTTTAGATATTTACAGTCTGAGTCAATGTAATTCCATTCTCTCTCTCTCTCTCTCTCTCTCTCTCTCTCTCTCTCTCTGTGCGCGTGCACGTGCGTGCGTGCGTGCGTGTGTGCATGCGTGCGTGCGTGCGTGCGTGTGTGTGTGTGTGTGTGTGTGTGTGTGTGTGTGCGTGTGTGTGTGTGTGACTTCTGGGTATTAAATTCAAGTCATCAGTCTTTGCCGCAAGTGTTTTTTCCCTCTAAGTCATCATGACAGCTTCATTTGTGCAAGAAATTTTTAGTGGGTATTTATGTGAATATTCTCTAACTTTCACTTCATGCTTCCCTATTGTGTTAGTTTCCTGATAATTTTTTCACTGTAGTTTGATTACATTAATTCTCTCCTACACTCTACAGATCTAACTCCTATGCTTCTATCCTCCCAAATTTGTGCCCTTTTAAAAATTATATTTCCATCAATTTCAACATGTGCTGCTCATATACACATTGATGGGTTGCCTTCAATGAAACATGGTCATCTTAACAATGTCTACAATCTTAGCATATGTAATTCTTAATGTATGGTTTACATTAATCGTACAACAATCAAGAACAGCTTTACATTCTGAAGCAAGAAGAAGTATAGTATTGAGAAATGAGAAGTATTTTCTAAGTGATTCTTGAGGGCATTAATGGAACACAACCCAGTATAACCTAGTTTTGGACATGCTCTTTAATTGGATCCTCAGTAGTGTATGTCTTACACAGGGCTTTTAATAATATTGAAGTGCCCTGGCTGATGTTCTTTATCAGTTTGATTGTGATCTGGCCAATTTGTTTCTGAAATGCTGTGTAATAATTTGTAGGTAACTTCGAACCTTGTTGCACCGAATTATTGGTTTCTCTGTTTCAGATGATATTCACAATAACATTTGACTTAAGTTAAATGAAAATTCAAGTTGTTTAAAAATAGTAAATGTAGTTTGAAAATAAGTGTTATGATTTCTGGAAATTTTTAAGTTAAAAAAACATCCCCTTGCTAAAAAGAGAGAATTCATATTGTAAACTCATATTATTTTTAATAAGCAAAATCTCATTGAAATGAATGAGACCTTTGTACTGTTTTACCCAAAGCAATTTTGTGTAATAAGAAAAATTCCTTAGAGGTACTCTGTTATGGAACTTAACATCAGCTCAGTAAATTGTTTCTCTATTCCTTCTGAAATGAGAATTTAAAAGAAGTGAATACAAATGAAGGCATAATGAATACAAAATGTGGAACTGCTCTTAATGATGAGTCATTTTTAAAAGTAAGAAAAAATGTAGTTATATCTTTACACCAAGTCATTTATAAAAGGCGCTGGATAGAATTCTCCAGGACTAAATTATTTGAAAGCTATTGTTAAGGATGCATTTATTTAGAACAATAGAATTTTAATAGCTAAAGAATAAAATGTGTGTTGGGCAAATTCACAATCCATCCTCCCACTTTACATCTATCTGACTCTCCATAATGCTCTCCAGCCCAGGTTCATATGGTACCCATTCCCAATTGTGGATATTCTCAAAGCAGCAACTTCTTTATATCTGTGTAATCATTCATTCCATTTCTCTTGGTATTTTTTCTCATTATGTAGATGGTTAAATTTCTAACATCCTTCTAGCAGCTGAATGGAAACTTTAAAGGGTCTCAATTTGAGAGCATTATTCTTTTCTGTGATGGAATTTTCTCTTACCCATTTAGTGGTGTATTATAGATATTATATTAGCATATATGAATTATGTGGCAAATTAAAAGGAAAGTCTTCAATTTTAAAATAATTTCTTGGCTCTAAGTTATAGAATAACCTTAAAGGCATATGTACCTTTCTAATTGCTATCATAGGACTAAGAATAGAATGAGTGTTTGAAAAATTTCCCACCAATTAAATGATGTATTTGAGCAGGTAATGAAAAAGTCTCTCATCCTTTGTCAGAACAGTGGTGCTAATTTTCTTCAAATTAGGATACAATTTTGTCATGAAATATATTTTTCAGTAATGTTCTAATTTGTGTCTGTATGTCTGAGATGCATGCTACTGTGTTTGTATGTACAGATGATGTTTCTGTTATTCTTATATCATTTGCAAATATTTGTGGATAATCAACTAATAAAAATGGATAGATATATCTCTCAACACTTTTCAGGTATGACTGGAAGAGGGGAACAAGATATAGGGTGCTAAGACACACTTGAATTATACCTATCTGTTTTACACTGAACAGCAAAGTAAATCATCACATGAGAATGTTTCTGCTTCAAATGGGTGAGTGATATGTGACTCATCTAGAACCTCCCAGGAAGGAAAGAGTGAGAGATAGAGAGGAAGGGAGGGAGGGAGGGAGGAAGGAGGAAAAGGGGGAGAGGGAGAGAGAGAGGGAGAGGGGGAGGGGGAGGGGGAGGGGGAGGGGAGGGAGAGGGAGAGGGAGAGGGAGAGGGAGAGGGAGAGGGAGAGGGAGAGGGAGAGGGAGAGGGAGAGGGAGAGGGAGAGAGATAACAATGTAGATGGCTCATGAGAAAACAAAATAATCCCTTGCCATATAAAATACATTATAGGAATCTCACTCCTGGCTTTAACAATATGTTTAACAGTATTGCTTTAAGGAAGTGGAGGAGAATAGACAGGATAACCTCCTAAGTTTTCTACCTTGGAACAATATTTGAGGTATCTGTTGTAAATTTTAGATAAATAATAAACAGGGAAGATGACTGCCTCAGCACTAGTAAATAATGTGGACCCTGCTGTTCAATGAAGCAAATTTTGGTCTTCATTTCATGTAGAAAAACAAAATGGTATGATGAAATTTCCTATAAAATCACAACAAGCATATTAGAAGAGCAAGGTTCAAAGACAAAAAATATTAAAAGCTTAATCTTTTACTGCTCACCACTCATTTACATCCCTTATTTCTTTTCATACTGGCCACTAGGGATGTATCTTACTTCCTAACATAGTTATTATTTTTTTTTTTGAAATGAGACTTAATTAAAAATATTTATTAAGCACAGCCGAGCAACACTGGCACACACCTTTAATCCCACACTCAGGAGGCAGGGGCAGGCAGAGTTCGTGGCCATCCTGGTTATTTGTTACTTAAAGTCACTACCCTCATTCATTTCAACATACCAAGCTAACACCATATTTAAGAAAAAATAACTGTAAAAGTAAGGAAAAATCATCCTGCATGACAATTTATATTTTTCTGGTGGAATTTTGTTCTTGAAATACATTTCAGTCATTTCTAAGAAATCTGAAGAATATTAAATGTTACTGGTTTATTCTCTATACTGTATATTATAGCCTGGTAGATATTTTGTTTGTTTGTTTCACATGTGAATGATGTTTTGCTACTTCAGGTTATCAATTATATGCATTTACAGCATTTGTAAGTGAGTTTTAAGACTTTTATTTTAAACCAATTAATTGGCTGTTATTGCTTATCAACCCTTCTCAAATGTTTACTATTTTCTCTTATATTTAAATGAATATAGCTACAGATGTCTTTCTGCTTATACTTATATTCCCTGTCAGCAGCAGATCAAAAAAATATTTGAGAAAAATGATAAGTCATTCTAGACATGCACTAATAATGAAAGCTTATCATAGATGTATGTGCATTAAGCCTATATGCACAGATGTGTCTTGTTTCATTGTTATTTAATTTTTCTTGTGATTACTCTCTCAGTAATTATAACATGAATCTACTTACATGACATTTACACAGTATTGTACATTCTAATTAATCACTAGATCATTAAGAATATACTAGAGGATGTGAATATGCAACATGCAAAAAAATCCACCACTTATACACTGGGGTTGCTTTTCCACCACAATTTACATATGGGATAATGCAACCAGTATCTTTGTACATGAAGAAGTTCGGCATATGCACAGTATGATGATGCTATACTAAAGCCATGTTACTGCTTCTCTTTACACTATTTCTTACATAAGTAGCTCACTATAATAACAGGTTTGACCCAAACTCTATCAACATTTTCAGTCTAATTGGGTACAGGTTGTAGAATACAATCCTTGATGTCCTGAAAGTTCAGAGAAAAGATGATGAACCAAGTCCCAGTATGTGGCTGCTCAGTACTCCCTAGATGATCTTTCACCTGGGGTATTCCAAATATTTAGGAAAGGGCCATATGTCTTTTCATAGACACATAGACTCAAAAGACTACACACAGATTTGCACTATTGAAAAAAATATGTTCAAAGTGAGAATTTTTATTCACTAACATCTTGGTAATTTTCTCAAAAGAACCAGTTTTTCTTGCATAATATTTATGTAATTAACAAGACAAAGTCCTCATTAGATTTACTTTTTCCAATTATGCACACTTGGCTTATGTATATTCTTTCATTCTCATTAACATAAACTTCATCTAGTATGCTGATGTTTATAGGTGTATTATTTGCAAGATAATATCGAAATAGACTTTAGATGCTTCCCAAATAATCTTTTGATTTGTCATCTTTTTGTCCTATTCACTCTTTTATTTAAAGGTTGCAACAAGACTAATTGGTTTCAATGCCATGCCTTCTATCTTAAAAAATAAAAGCTAAATTATATTTTTTTAGTAGCCATTATGTTCCATTCATTTTGTTGTTAGGAAGAAGTAGACTAATCTATTTAAGTTTGAACTCATAGATAGCTCTTAGAAAGTATATATTATTGAGTCTCCTTAGTTCTACCCACATATTTGACTCTCACAGATACTGCATCATAGTTTTGCTGGAAATGCATTTAAATTGTGTCATCTTACTATAGATATGGTAGCATTAGCAATATTTTACATGTCAATTTGAGAACTATTGCTGTAGTTATGTTTTACTCTCCTTAAAGGATTGACTAGATAAATGAAAAAATCATATTTTTCCTCTTGCTCTTACTTTGATTCAGGACTAGTTTTTTTATACATTAATTTTTAGTTTAAAACATTGACTAGAGAATATTAAAAGCAACATTCTTCTTTAAGGGCTGTACACAGTCAAGAGCTGTACATAGTCTTTTCTATTGTAAAAGAGTAAATCAAGTCCAATAAAGCCTTTTGCAATTTTTGGAGATCATTTCAGACAGTGAAACGAGGGATTTCTTCAGGTTAGTGATGTCAATCTCTAGCTGTTTGATGTCCTTGTCAATGACCCATCAAAGGTCTGAGTAGTATAACTCTGGAGGACAGCATCAGGATTAGAACTTCTACCAGCAGACATCACGGGTGTTTCATTTTTACCTGGAAAGGAAAAAGAAGGGAATTCTTAGGGAGATTTCTCGGTGGATAGTACCAACTTAGATAAGGACAAGTGAATCATAGGCAGAGTCATAGTGACCTGTCCCCTGAACTTTTACTCAGCCAATACCCTGTTCTGAAAGATATCTGTACTCCCCCTGAACACCTACACTCCCCTGTCATCCCCTTCCCATGTCCTGCCTTTTTGTGTTTATAACCCCTGTGTGAATAAGTAAAAATTACAATTTGATTTAAATAAATAAATAAATAAATAAATAAATAAATAAATAAATAAAATCATTGATTAGTGTATTGTCAAGAAAAGCATTGATAATGCCATTTTTTATTTAATAAATATAATTAGGGCCCAAAGAACTAATATATTGCCAACTTGCAATTCAGAAATGTTAAGTTTTTTCAGTAATGGAAGAAGATTATTCAGGCTGATGTCAAAACATCTGGATCATTTTGGACATGTTCTTGGAAAAGTGCCTTGACTTTTGACAAAGATGTTATGTGCAAAAATTTATCTTGTTTTAAGTTACTGTTTTTGTTTGTGGGTTAACTTGAATGGCAAGAGTCTCCCACCCCTACCAACTTGTGTGGAACTCTTGGTACTGACCTTGTGTCATGGGTTTAGGAAGTTGTGGAGCATTAGGGGAAATTGGGTCTGGGTAACAGATGTAAGGTCAAAGAGGCCAGGTATGTGAATTTATCCTGGTTTTGCCTACATAGGAAAACCCCAACTACTTCCTAAGTATGAAACACTAGCTCCCATGCCATCCAGCTATAAAACTCTTAGCCAATATAAATTCTGTCTTCCTCCCTCCTACTGGTTATTCATAGGTATTCTGTTGTATCCACAAGGAAAGAAACTAATGGATTTGTGTGACAAGATATTTTTCTTTCAAATAAGGATGTGGTATTAAAAAGAAGTTTAATTTTAATAGATTAAGTATTATGTACCCAAAACTTTACTAATACAATATAGTGTACTTCGATCTGAAGTTTTGTTAGACTCAGTATTTTTCATAAAATCTTGAATGTGTGGTAACTGAAGAAAATGGAAGCCCAACTAATGTCAAAGGGAATTTAGCCTGTGATGTAAAGATGTTTTACACATGCTTGTATTCATTTCTCAATCAATTTTCACATCAACAGTCCTCACATCCTCAATAATATCCTGATGACTCATGCAATTAATTCATCTGCTGTTTTCTTGGAGAATTCTGCCTTAAGTAAAAGTAAGGTCATGAAATGGTTATGATTGTTAATTTCTTGGTAGTATATTAATAAACTTGCAGGATATAGTGAGATTGCTTAATACAATTTTCTCAGGATCAAAAATTCGATAATGTGAAAGGTAATTTTTTTATTATTTCCTGAAATTTCACTTCTATTGTTTTATAGATACCTATTTTACATAAACCTCTTAGCAAAATCTTCTTTTCATGATGATAATTAAAATATTAAAGAAAGAAGAAAGCATTGTTGTGGATAGCCTCAACTTTGTATTTTGATCCTAGTTCCCAGTGGATAGCCTCAGCCTTGTATTTTGATCCTAGTTCCACCCTCCTGGGAGGGACTGCAGAGGAGGATTGAATCAATGTTGTGGATAGCCTCAGCCTTGTATTTTGATCCTAGTTCCACCCTTCTGGGAAAGGCTGCAGAGGAGGATTGAATCTGTACACAGGTGACGTCTTGTAAACCTTCTGTCCAATTAAAACCTGTAAAATAAAGGCTAGTGTCAGAGATTGGGCAGTAGAAGGGGAGGCAGAGAAAAAGGCTTAGGGGAGGAGAGAGTGAGAGGAATTCAATATAAAAGGAGGCAGAAGCAGAAGTGGAAGGAGAACCAGGAGGAAGCAAGCAGAAGGAAGCCAGTGTTGGAAGGAGCTGACAAGAGGAGCCGGAGCTCGGAGGACAAGGACGAGGCCTGGGATAACTGCAAGTTATAAGGGATCTCATAGCCGGGGATTAGAGTAGTGAAGCTAAACCTGCCCAATCTAGGCATGCTATTTATACCATAATTATTGAGTTGTGTCTTCCTTTACTGGTCTCCTTCAGGTAGGAGATTTACCTCTGCAAATTAGGGATTTAAATAATTAATTCTACTACAAAGCATAATATCTTTAAAAGTTCAATCTTAATTTAAACTTCTTGCTGATTTTACTGCTGTGAATTTTATGCTGACCATTTTACCTAAAAAAAAATACCAACTACAAAGTTAAACATAAAATGCTGTACTATCAAACAAAAATAATAGAATATAATTTTTGTCTGCATCAGCCACATTTCTTTTATGTTGTTGTTTTTTATTTGTTTGATTGTTGTTTTGAACCAATATCTCTCCATGTAGTTCTGGATGTTCTGGAACATTTTGTAGCCCAAAATAGCTTTGAACTCACAGAGATCTGCCCACCTCTACATCCCTTCCATGTTCAGGGATCAAATGTATGTGCCACTATTCCCAGCCAACCTTAATATTTTCTTGATATTATCACTTACATTGTAGGTACTATGGTCAGATGAGAATACTATTATTTCCTCATTTGCAAATTAATTATATACTTCAACATTTTAAATAATACCATTAATATTAATATTTTATTCAAAAATTAGAGCCTGCTGCTATTGCTATTGTTTCATTTTCTCATTTGTGTGAATATACAATTTAGAGTTACTTAAACTTTAATGTAATCTAAAAATACTGTCAAATTTTATAAACAATGTAATTATGACGTCCTAGTAACTTTAAAATAAGGTTTGGTAAATTTTAATAATTCCATGAGTGTATATCCTGCTGCACCTGTATTCAATTTGATTTTATGTCTGTCAAATGATTCAACATTTAACAATTATATAGCTTTTACCAGATTTTGAAACAATATTTTATATGCTTTTGATATATATTTTATTGGATAGCCCATACATCAAAGAAAAAATTACCTATACATTTCAGAGAATTATCACAAACTGAAGATATATTTATTCATTACTTCACTTTAAAAATAATGAGTACCAGTTCCATAGACTAACTTTAAGTTACTTATTTCTATCTCAGACTAGAAATGATTAGTTTGAGGTTGTGATTATAATTTACTCCTTCTTCTTATGGTTTCATCTCAACAGTATTCATTGCTAAATAATACTATTTGCTATTTCTGATTTTCAAATTTATGTCATCTCATATTTCATAATTTCCAATATAACACATCATACTCAAAATATTTCTTTATTAGATTGATACTTGCTCTAGATTCTTATTTATCTTGTTTTTGTTTAGTATTTTATTCGTAGTACATGATGATTACATCTTTGTCTATACATCTTACAAGGCTGTATATTTCAGTTGCTGTCGGTTTTCATGTCCCTTAGGTTATTTTCAACTTTGTCATTAATATTGTTATAAGGTTTCTTTAGAATTATACACAGTGAGAACACTGATTTGAATACGCTTTATTAGTAGTAAACAAATGCTTTTCAATATGCCTAAATTATTTCATAATTCTATAAAATCAGACTCTATCATTGACTATATTTTTAATGCCATTGGGTATTAATGACTACATGCTCTTCACACTGCTTTCTTTGAGTTGGTATTTCTTTGTTTTTTATATGATATAAGTGGAAAATATTTCTGTCACTGAATCATACTTCTTTCTTTATGATATAATGATAAAATTAAGAAACTGTGGTGTAGGGACATTTATTATATGTATGAGATTCTGAACTTACTCTAAAGTAGACTGAAGTTAGACTGATTTCTAAAATAATAGAATAGGTTACACTTGTTACTAGATATTCACATGAATGTGATGATGGAAAACAAATTAGAAGAATGAATACAAAATATATAAATATTGTGGATAACAATACTAAATAAAATGATTTTAATATTAGTGGGTGAGACAAGTCAGTGAAGATCTTATTTTTTCCATGTAGATGGTAACATATTATTTTAAAATATATTTTATTCTTTGTTGATGCTATATGTTTATGAATACAATATTTTTAAAATATATTCTTTACAAATAGTTAAGTTTTTATTGGACAATGCATGACAAATTGTAGCTTTCAGTATGGGAAAACTAATTTTTAAGTGATAAATGCAATATTCATATGGAATTAATAGCAGAGACTAGCCTATGAAATTGATTTGGAAAAATATTTTTCTGGGGGGAATAATCAGAATTGTATTAAAATACTAATCCTGAAAGAAAACAATAACAATAGCTTCTTGCCTAAGTCTAAAGTCTTATTTCAGTATTATTTGCCTTCTTGAAGCAGTTCTCTTTGTCCATAATGGCCAACTTATACCAAGGAGGAGGTCACATGCAAACTTACCAACCAATGGCCACAATGTATCTTAGATGTACCAAAGTTCACAGAAAAATAATGTTATCTCCTAAAATATACTGTTATTTAAGATTTATTTTAATTCTTTTTTTTAGTATTCATGTGATGGAAGTCTATTTGGGTACACTATAATAACAATGAATATGAAAATTATTATTAATCCTACAAAAGAGATACTATGTTAGATTCTAATATTAGAAGATTTAAATGAATTCTACAAACTTTGGATTATAAACTTCTTTCTCACAGCCACTCATTGTATTTTGTATATTTACCAATATTGTATTTTCATTCCATTTTTCATTCTACTCTATGTACTTTTAAAAATCTTGATTTCTTTAATAACGGTAATGATCCACTTAATAGTCAGTATTCTGCTAGCAACCTTCAGATGAAGTTGTAGAACTTTCAACTCCTCCTGCACTATGCCTGCCTGTATGCGGCCATGTTCCCACCTTGATGATCATTGACTGAACCTCTGAACCAGTGAACTAGCCCCAATTAAGTGTCCCTTATAAGATTTGCCTTGGTCATGGTGTCTGTTCACAGCAGTAAAACCCTATCTAAGACAGTACAGAAATACACCCAGGAAAACTTTCATATATATACATTTTAGAAGCCCTTTAGAAAATCAGAGAAAACTGACAATTGGTTTCAGGAGTGTAGTGTGGGGTGTGTGGGGAATATAGCTTGAGTCTAGAGGATTTCTGGAATGATGAGAGGTTGTTCTTTATGAAACTGTAATGCTGAATATATGCCAGGATTTCTCAAAATTAATAGCCTCCCCACCAGCAAGAGCAAACCCTCATAAAAACCATGGATGCTAGGAGGTAATGTTATGTGGGTATTGGCTCACCTATTTGGCAAATGCAGCATGGCCAGGATGGTGGAAGTAGGTGTGTTGGTATGTGTACAGGGAGCCAGGGACATTTGGGGTGGGGGTACTACATTCTGTACAATTTTGCTGTGAACTGAACTAAAAATATAAAGTCCTTTAAAAAGTTTTTTTTAAAAATCCAGTAATGTGTTGTTAAATCTTTTTGAGTCTGCGTGAATTCTGTATATTTTTTGTTATTTTTTCCATAATAAAAATAGTACAAAGAATTATTTCAATTATCATATATTTATTAAGACTTGCTTTATGTCTTAATATAACCTAAAGGAGAAAATTCTATTGAACTCTGAGAATGCATACTCTGCCATGCTTGTATGGGGGGAGGTCTGGTTGGTTGATATTATTGTTCTTCCTATGGGGTTTCAAACCCTTTCAGTTCCTTCAGTCCTTTCTGTAACACCTCCATTGGGGACCCCGTGCTCAGTCCAATGGTTTGCTGTGAGCATCTGCCTCTGTATTTGTCAGGCTGCAATAGAGCCTCTCAGGAGACAGCTATATCCAGCTCCTGCCAGCATGCATTTCTTGGCATCTACAATAGTGTCTGGGTTTGGTGACTGTATATAGGATGAATCTCTAGGTGAGGCAGTCTTTGAATGGCCTTTCATTTAGTCTCTGCTCCCCCTTGTGTCCATATTTACTCCTGTGAGTATTTGTTCCCCTTTCTAGGAAGGACTGAAGCACCCACACTTTGGTCTTCTTTCTTCTTGAGCTTCATGTGGTCTGTGAATTGTATATTGGGTATTCCAGGCATTGGGGCTAATACCCACTTATCATACAATGTGTGTTCTTTTGTGATTGGGTTATCTCACTCAGGATGATATTTTCTAGTTCCATCCATTTGCCTAAGAATTTCATGAATTCATTGTTTTTAATAGCTAAGTAGTATTCCATTGTGTAAATGTGCCACATTTTCTGCATCCATTCATCCTGCTACTTTTAAAGCTAAGTTTAAAATCACATGAATAGATGTTATTCATATAATAGTGAATAAATACTACTCTTCTTATAAGATTATGTATAACCAAGGACTTCAGAATGAATTCATGATTTTCTAGAAACTGGAAACATGTATTATCTGTTGTATGAAACTCATCAAAATTGGTTGACAACTTCATGCTGTTGGCTACTTGTTTTATATCATGACTGTTTTGAAATCTTCAGATTTGAAGTATTTGGGTATAAGATGATTGAAGACAGCTTTTTATCTGTCTTATTCCTCAATGTCTCCCCAGAACCAAGAACAATGCTGCAAATATTGCTGATACCCCATGTTAATTGCCAGTACTACTGTTCCATCTCTGCACTCAATTCAGAAGGCCTATGTCCTGTGGATTTGATCAGGAATACCAATTTCATTGTGTTCTGCAGATGAATCATCACAGAGGAACCCATTTGCCTTTATATTTAGAAATAAGTTTGATCTTGGTTCTCTAAAATATGTGACAAATATCCATCACAAGTATTACTACACTGTTTCTCTAAAATATAGTGAATGTAATGAATGTAGTGAATGTTGATTCTATTAATTTTTTTGTACAAAATAGCTTGGGTGCAATTATTTATTACAGACATTAACTCTGAGCTGTTTGGGATTAATTTTAATTTGTATTATTTCTTATATAATAAAAGATATTATTAATTATACATCAAATTATATAATTGATAAAATATGTAATACAGCATATTATTTTATGGTTTAATTTGCATTATTACTTTTATTTCATCTTTATTTTTTTCTATCAATACAGAGACTCATTATGTAGCTGAAGATGTCCAGGAAGTCACTATGAACATCAGGCAATTCTCAGACTCTGAGAGCTCTACCAGGCTTTGCCTGCTAAGTGCTGAGATTAAAAGAATGTGCCTTTTATTCAAGATTTATTAATTCATTTTCAATTTCAGGACCTGTAGCTATTTTCTCTTAATAAAACTGCATAAAACTTGGGGACTATATGATTCCAGTGGGAGGAATCAAAAGCCCACTCAGAGGCCTACCAGCTACCCTGCCTTTCTGTTAGTAAACAGTATCATGTGCAAGTATATGGTGGAAAGATAGAACAGAAAAAGAAGCAGAATTTTTGAGCACTATGAAGAGAATCCGAAGTACAGACTCATTGGTTGAGAAGAATAGCATGATGTGAGGAGCCTACACCACCTTCTGAGACCATGTGAAGTGCTGGCTTATGAATCACCTGTGAGCCATGTCTAGGTCTATGGCCATGCAGCTGAAGGGATCTGTGCCCTGTGGCTCATATTGTTACCAAAGGCCAAGGAGGTGTCCTGGATCTGAGCTGCCTCTTGGGACCATATCTACATCCAAAGGCTTAGCAGAGCTTCCCACATCCTTCATTGGCAGCAGATACTGGCCTATGTCTTGCTTGGGAATCACAGTAGAGCTGTCCCTGGTGGCAATGGAAAAGGTGAGACATTCTAGAGGGCCTGAGCACAGGATAGCTGGACTGGCCACTCATCTGCCCTGTGGTGGCCCATTGTCATCTCTAGCAGGTGGGAGAGCTTATATAGAGGTCATGAGAGTCTGCACCAGGAGTGAGAGTGAGACCTGCACCTCACCTGACCAGCGCAGGAGATCTATCTGGTCCTGGTGGTTTACTTGTCATGGGTGACAGTGAACCAGCCTTGAGGGTGTGAGTGCAAGAGAGCTCTCCCAGCCACTTCCAGGCTGTGCCACAGGATAAGCTAGTCAGGGAAGTGCTGAAGAACTTAGCCTGGAGGTGTGGATGTAAGAAAGCTAGCATGCTGACTAGCTCAGCTACTACCCAGGCTCAGATCCAGGGCTTTGAATAGGAAAGACCCATGTATGAACCCTGTGAACGACTGGTCCTGCAGATTTAATGCTGTTGAGTCTCCATAATACAGAAAAACAACATGACATCCAAGAGGATTACCAGTAAGGATCCAGTATTGGTAGTATAGCAGAAGACAGAGGCCATAAATCAGATTGAAATCTCATTGCAATGAACATTTTAATTAATGAATTGTGGACAAAAGTGTATATTGTGAGACACAGTTGGACACACTACAGTTTCTGTGATGAGATTCTTGGTTTGTTTTGTTTGGTTTGGGATTTTTGTCGTTTGTTTGGAGGGGAAGCTTCAAGGGTAGATAAGAAGGAATGGGAGGATGAGTAGGATTGGAAAGAATTATGTAAAATTCACAAAAAATAAAACTTTAAAAATTTAAATAAAATTCAATTATGCAGTGTTTACAATCACATTAAAATATCACATTCATAATAAAGCATAAACATAAATAACATTATAGAGACTGGGTCATGTCCTATATACATAATTATTAATATATGTATATGCAACAATGTAAATATCAACAACTAATAAAAATATTATGAATTAAAAGTGTGTAAAGAGCTATATGAAAAGATTAGCTGGAGGAAAGAGAAGAAAAATGAAATCATTATAATTTCAAAAATAAAAACTAAGGAAAAAATAATTCTGAATTATAATTTATGTCAAAAATATCCCTAAGTAAAAGGCTTAGGTCCAATTATTTGGTTTTGTTAATATTACAGCTGTCACTACACATGTTTATGCTAAGAGAAACTGTTTGGGCTACATTATATAAAATCATGAGTTTTCATCTATGTTTGAACTAAAACATGTCATTTCAACCAAGTATGAAGTGGCTTTACATGTGAAGAACAGCCCTATTTTGTCACTATATTAATTATAATAGTAACTAGGGAAACAATTGATGCAGTAGGAAGGATTCTGCAGTGATGTTTACTCCAAATACTTGTCACTTTTGAGTAGCTTACAATTCCAACGAAGAATACTTATTATTCAGAATTTTACTTCTTTTAATTGCAAGTTTTTCAAAATATACTATTGTTTCAAATTAAGATAAGAATAATGATGGGGATAATAGTGATGAGGATGAGATAGTGAATGATATGATGAGGATGATGTTAATGATGAGGTTACAGTTGATGATATGGAGATGTTGAAGATGAGAAAATAATGAAGGGGAGGAAGAGGATCAGGATGACTCTGGTGAGGATGTTTTTCTTATTTCAGTGCATTCAGGAGAGTAAAAAAATTTAAAACAAACATCATCTTGAACCACATTTAGCCCAGAGATATTGTTCTGAAATATTTCAAAGAAGCATTCTCTGAAATGTGTAGTATTTTTATTTGAATTGTCATTCCCGCCAATTATCTTAAACTGTTGAAAGATTTTTTTCATAATGTTGTGTTCATGTTTGTGTTTTGTTTTGTTTGGTTTGGTTTTTTGAAACATAATCAATATACTATTAAAAAATAAAAACAAATCTACAAAATACAATATATTATATTGGTGCATGACTGAAAATAAAGTGGCTTTCATTTCTCTTATTCCATTGCTCTACTTTGGACATTATGTTGACCATATGTAGAGACTTAGTCTTTGTCATGTAAATAATGATTAGTTCAATTATTTTCTCATCCTTTGTTTACATTAAAAAACATCTGCATTTGATCTAGCAGCTAGATATCTAGTAACACTAATTACAACATCTAGGAGACAAGCCTCAAGTCTTTGGGAGGAATCACCATCCCTGACTTCAAGTGGTACTACAGAGCAAAACTGAAAAAGATCTGCCTGGTATTGATATAGAAACAGACAGGTTGATCAATAAGATAGAAGTGTAGATCCAGAAATAAACTCACATATCTATAGGCACTTGATTTTTTATAAAGAAGCCAAAATCATGTAATGGAAAAAGAAAGGGAATACTACTCAGCTATTAAGAACGAGGACATCCAGAGTGTTACAGGCAAATGGATGGAACTAGAAAATATTATCCTTAGTGAGGTAACTTAGACCAAAGGCACATGCATGATTCAAACTCACTAATAAGTGGATATTAGAAAAAAGAAGTACAGAATACCCAAGAAAATACCCAAGACATTCCACAGAATTCATAAAAGTCAACAAGCTGAAACAGCCAAGTGAGGACACCTCAGTCCTACTTGGGAGAGAGATGAAAGCAGTTACAAGTGGGGAAGGAGGGAAGGACCTAAAAGGGAAAGTAGATGGGTATGGGGGAGGGGAACCTGATCTGGTATTGGGTGAGGGTAAAGGACTGAAGCCCTGAGGTCCAGCAGAAAGAATTGAAACAGGCAACCTCAGGAGGCAGGAGATTTGGTGGACCCTCCAGAATGCACCAGGGACCTAGGAAATGAGAGACTTTCAGGACTCAATGGGAAGGACATTAGATGAAATGCCCGACAGTAGAAAGAAGGAACTTATAGAGCCCACCTCCAGCAGGAAGACAGGGCATCAAGTGAGGGAGGGAGCTGCCATCCCACAGTTCAAAACTCTGATTCATAATTGTTCCTGTCTGAAAGAACTACAGTGATGGAAATGGAGAAAAGCCTGAGGAAAAGAAGGTCCAGCAACAGGCACAAAGGGGGATCTCGCTCAAGGGAAATTCCCAAGACCTGACATTATTACTGAGGCTATGGAGGGACACAGCATGCCCATTCTCTGGAAGACCCAACAAACAGCTGAAAGAGTCAGATGCAAATATTTGCACCCAACCAATGGACAGCCGTTCCTGATCTCTGTGGTTGAATCAGGGAAAGGCTGAAAGAAGCTGAAGAGGAGGACAACCCTGTAGGAGGACCAGCAGTCTCAATAATCTGGAGCCCCCAGATCTACCAAACACTGAACCACCAAGTAGATAGCATATACCAGCTGATATGATGCCCCCAAGACATATACAGCTGAAGACTGCCAGATCTGGGTTCAGTCACAGAAGATGTACCTAACCCTCAAGAGACTGGAGGTCCCAGGGAGTGATTGGGTGGGTGGTGGGTGGAGGACATCTTCATGGAGACAGGGGAGAGGGTAGAAGGTATCGGATTTGGAACAGGATGAATCAGAGTTGGGGAATAAAGTCTGGAGTGTAAATAAATAGACAAAAAAAAAGACAAAAAAGAAAGAATATTCAATAAATTGTGTTGTATGCATACATGTAGAATAATGCAAATAGTGATACACACACACACACACACACACACACCAAAACCTATATATATATCAACCTACATAAAACTCAAGTCTAAGTGGATGAAGGACTTCGACATAAAACCAGATACACTAAATCTCATAGGAGAGAAAATAGGAAATAGCATTGAATCCATTGGTATAGAAAACAATTTCTTGAACACAACACCAATGTCTCAGGCTCTAAGATCAGCAATTGATAAATGGGACCTCATGAAACTGAAAAGCTTCTATAAAGCAAGGGTACTATCAATAGGAATAAATGACAACCTACAGATCTGTAAAGGATGCTCATCTACCCTTACAGATTTTCATAATGTCTGTCAAAGAGCAAATATCCAAAATGTATAAGGAATTCGAGAAGTAAGGCATCAACAACTCAAATAGCCCAATTAAAAATGGAGTACAGAAATAAGCAGAAAAAAGTACTTAAAGAAATGTTCAAAATCCTTAGTCATCAGAGAAATAAAAATCAAAACAATACTGAGGTTCCATCTTACACTCATCAAAATGGCTAAGATAAAACATTCAAGAGACAGCACATGCTGTAGAGCAAGTGAACCCTCCTCCATTGCTGTTGGGATTACAAACTTGTACAACCACTTTAGAAATCAATTGTGTGTTTTCTCAGGATAGATATATCTCAAGACCCAGCTATACCACTCCTGGACATATACCCAGAAGATCTCAAATAACCCACAAAGATACTTGCTCATCTACATTCATAGAGTAGCAGGAAATTTTCCCCATAAGTTGGGAGGAGCTAAGGTAGGAGGAGTAAGGTGAGGAAGAGGAGAAGGAAGAGGAGGAGCGAGAGGAGAGGGGGAGAGAGAGGAACATGGAAGCAGTTGTGTGCCTGTCTCTAGCAGTCAAAGGTAGATGATATATCTACGTTGGGTCTTGGGTTACACCTCTGATTTTTGTGGGCATTTTGTTATTGAGCATTACCAAATATATAAAGCTTTTGGATAATCTAAGCATTAGAGTATCATTCCTACTAGGCCCGCATGGATGGCAGGATGGTCTGAGCTCAGTCTAGCCTTGTGGAGACAGCATGGAAAATTAGCCGAGCCATCTCCCTTGCTGCTGTCTTGTGGGTGGCAGGGCCAGTGTTTCTGGCTGTCTGTTTCTAGCTGTGGTGTGCATGTGGCCTCTGGCCACTTCCATCTGTGGAGCACTTGGCTTCAGGCCCAGTCACATGGAGGCCTGATCTAAGCAGAGCTGCCACCACATAGATAGTTGGCCCAAGAAAACACTATTTTAAGTATCTCCTGAAATACATAGAAGTTTAATGCATAATAGCCAGAAACTGGAGACAATCTAGATGTCCCTTAGCTGAAGAATGGATAAAGAAAATGTGATATATCAACACAATGGAATATTCTTCAGCTATTGAAAACCAAGATATCATGAATTTTGTGGGTAAATGGATGGAACTTGAGAATATCATCCTGAGTGAGGTAATTAGTCACAAAAGGACATTCATGGTATGTACTGACTTATAAGTGGATCTTAGCCAGAAAATACAGGATACCCATGCTGCACTCCACAGAAACAAAGAAGCTAAACAAGAAGGAAGGCCAAGTGAGGATGGTTGAATCATACTAAGAAGGGTGAATAAAATTGTCATAAGAGACAAATAGAAGAAGGGAACTGGAAGGGGAAAGGGATGTGAAGGGGAATGGGGTGTGTTAAGGATCAAGTGTGGAGAAGTACAGGAGAGATGGCCAGGTGGCCATGAGTATCAGTCGAAATCTGCAACTAACAAGGGTAGCCGGTAGGAGGCATCTCTAGGCCTAGATAGAGACCTAGGATAAGAGAGGTACCCAAGAATCACTGAGGGTGATTAAACTGTAACTCATATAACATTGGGGATATGGAACCTGAAGAGGCTATTTCCCATAGCCAGGTAGAACCTCCAGTGACATTATAAAGAAAACAATTCACTCTCAAAACTTTCAACCAAATTTTATCTTGTCTACAAGAAAATTCAGGCATAGGGATGGAGCAGAGACTGAGGGAATGGCCAACCAGTGACTGGCCCAACTTGAAACCCATCCCATGGGCAAGCACCAATCCCAGGACTATCACTGATATTGTTATGTTTCAGACAGAAACCTAACATGGTTATCCTCTAAGAGGGTCCACCTAGCAGCTTAATGACACAGATGTATATACCCACAGCTGAATTGTGGATGGAAATTGGGGACTCTTATGGAAGAATAGGAGGAAGGATTTTGAGATTTAACAAGGATAGGAACTCTACAGGCAGACCAATGGAGTCAACTAACCTGGATCTTTGGAGCTCTCAGAGACTGAACCACCAACCAAAGAACATTCACAGGCTGGATCTAGGTCTCTCTGCAGATATATAGCAGATGTATGAATTGATCTTCATGTGGGTCTTGAACAGTTGGAGCAGGGGTTATCCCAAAAGCTATTGCCTGTACATGGAATATGTTCTTCTAGCTGGGCTGCCTTGTCTTGCCTCTATGGGAGAGAAAACACTTAGCCCCACAGAGACTTGATATACCAGGGTGGGGGGATACCCAGGGGAAATTCCATACACTCAGAGGAGATGGGGTTAGGGGTGTGGAATGGGGTGACCAGGAGGGGAACAATGAGAAGAATATAAAGTGAATATGTAAAAAAAGAAAATGATGCAAGCCTGAAAATGTGAAACATGTTAGACCATTATATCTTAGATTGTCATTCATAATATATATATATATATATATATATATATATATATTTTATATGGAAAAGGATTTTAGAATGGGGGAAGGTGAAGAATAAGAGTTGTAGGATGATGTTTTATATTAACATGCACGGTAGAAACTTGAAAGGGGTAATTAAAAATAGCTGAAAACTTTTTACTGTGCATTGATTTTTTAGAAGATGAGATTCCAAACTTTAGAGCCAACAACTACAGTACACAAGACAGCTTAAAAAGACATAAACCTTGGAATTAGAATTACTCCTTAATGTTTAAGAGCACTTATTGCTCTTGTAGAAGACCAACATTTCAATTCCAAACACTTACAAAATAAATGAATTTATAAAGGAAACAAACAAACAAATAAAGCATCTCTTTGGTGTCGGCAAATAGCTCCTTAATGTGAAACCTGAAGTGTGGTTGTTACATCCAGTGACAGTCCTTGAAGAAGATGGATTCTTTTTTTTTCAAGTGCAAATAGCCTATTGGTTAATGTCGGGCTACTGTGTGATTTTTAACCTTTGTGGTCCTATAAATCTTTCATAGTCTCTGTGGGTTCATATGTGTCAGAATGATGCCATTTTGTGTGTGTGTGTTTGTGTGTGTGTGTGTGTGTGTGTGTGATCCACAAACTCTGGCTTTTATAACTTCCTCCTCTTCCATAGATCTTTGAGCCAATGGGGAAGAAGTTTGATAAGATCACTTTTAGGGTCTAGTATTCTAAATAATTTTACTCTCTCTACATTATCTAATCAGGAGCCTCTATGGTTGTTGCCATCTACTGCTAGTAGAAATTGCATTGATGAAGGCTGTTCAATTTATGGATCTCTCAGTGTAGAAATATCTCATAAGAGGTGATTTTATTGCTATATCCCATTAACAGAGTAATAGTAATAGGTTTTCACCTCAGGTCCATGTCCTGTCTAGTCTCATGTGCTCTTGGCCCTTTTAATAATGCTAGATATGGGAGCTTATTTCCCTTTTAAAGATTAAGAGTGAATTTTCCAGTGTCAATAACTGCCTATAACATAAGCCCTGGGCTATCAAATACAATCTTTTGATATCTGAAAGCACTTATATGTACCACTATATACAAACAGACATGATTAAATATATTCTTTTATTTTAAAATATAGAAAAAATTAGGGTGAATATAAAATGTTATTAATACTAAGAAAAATTATAATCTAAATTATTATTATATAAAATAAATACCACAACAGATAATACCACATCTGTTCTTAACTTTCTACTAAGCTTCCTACAAATTCTTATTCTCAAACTAGTCACAGACTGTGTCAATCAAATCCATCAAATTAAAGTATATTTAGTGTAATAACTATGACAATCAGAAAAATACTGAACTGAAAAAAGGTAAAAAATAAAATTGTCAAAAATTAGAGAGGATAAGCCATGCATGCTGGTAAATGTATTATGACATCCTAAAGTTAACCAGAAAAAAATAATTGGAAAATATTTAAGTAAGGAACTTGGAATAATGCCTGTAGTTTAATTAATACACTTTCTCGTTTCTTAGATTCCATTATTGTTACCATAGTTATATCTAAAGTGTTGGTGTCAGGGAATGGCTAGTGATTATTGCCTCATATGCAATGAACAACACTATCTTAGGGTCTAGTATTCTAAATAATTTTACTCTCTCTACATTATCTAATCAGGAGCCTCTATGGTTATTGCCATCTATTGCTAGTAGAAATTGCATTGATGAAGGCTGTTCAATTTATGGATCAACTTCTTTAAAACCTTTTTCAAATCAGCTTGTACTTAAAACTCTCTACTTATTGCACTAGTAAAAATGTGACATGTACTTCTGGAGAATAAATAGTTTCAGCACACCTATTTAATTTTTAAAATGACATGCAATTTAGAAATAGCAACAGAATCCTTCTGAATGTGCCTCACATAACTTTTTCTATCTTTTCCTTTATTCTAATGAAAATCATTAGAATGAGTAGATGAAGCTTGGAAGAAAAAACAAAGTAAAGAAATGAGTTGAGAAACATAGTGATTTTCAATTTTTCACTTTCAAAATTTTAAAAATGCATTTTTGACAATTACACACAAATATATAAGGTATTTCGACCATATTCACCCCATCTACTTTTGCTTATGTCCTCCTTCACTCCTGATACATCAGTCCTCTTTCCCAAAACATCTTTGCTTGTTCCTCTGTGTGTGTGTATGTTTGTGTGTGTGTGTATGTGTGTGTATGTGAAAGAGACAGACAGAAACAACAGGAAAACAGAGACTGAGACAGAGACAATGAGACAGAGACAAAAGAGAGACAGAGAAACAGAGAGAAAGGGAGAGACAGAGGGAAGAGGAAGAGAGGGAGGAGAGACAGAAAGACAGAGACTGAAACACAGACGCACACACACACACACAGAGAGAGAGAGAGAGAGGAGAGAGAGAGAATGTGTGTGTGTGTGAAAGAGAGAGAGAGAACTCTCAAGATATTTAATTAGATTTAATATATTATAAAGTTGTGGTTATTTAATGGAACATGAACAACTTTCCAGTAGACAAAACAGCAGATAAATTATTGTCTGTGGCCCTAGTAACTCTTAAGGGCAAGTTGTCTCTCAAGCAGGAACGGTAAAATGTGACACCCTCTCCATCTATGACCACATTTTGATTGATCAAACCTTGTGCATGTATCAATAGCTCTAGTATATTGTGTGGATGCAAATGCCATACAATGTCTAGGAGATAACTTAGTGGAGCATCTCTCCCTATACTTTGGCTCTTCTACTCTTCCAACACACTGTTCTGTGATGTTACTTGAGTCTTGGAATAGATGATATGGATATCCTGCTTGAGGCTGAGTATACAAGGGCCATATAGTCTCAGCACTTGAACCCTTTGTCTCTCAATATTAACATTACCCATAACAAAGAGAAGCTTCTCTAACCAAGGCCGTTGGCATCAATAGTCAATGGAAATAAATATAAATATTTATAATACTTATAAATATTTACAAATAAAAATCAAGAATGCAGGTCTTACCCTAGAGTGTTCCTTCCCCCACAGCCATAATAATGTGATCACATTATGGTTTTAAACATGTTGTCAAATCCTAAAGTGTAGTCCTAAGTCTAATCATAAATCAACTGTCTTCACTCATCAAATTTTCATTTCTTTAAATAGACTTATTCTTGTGAAACCAAAATACCAAACTTGTTTGCTTGTTTGTTAAGAAAATAATTTATTTCCTTTTTTTCTGTTTCCAATTGTTAAGTGTAAGGCTTGAACAGTAAGCAAAATGAAAGAATGATATCTTCCCCCAAAAGTTCAATTGCTCTGTAGTGTGAGCAGAATGATGACACTGGTCTATCCAAAAGTAAAGATAGGTAAACCTGCTACTGGAAGAATGTACTGGTTTTGTTTGATTTGGGGTTGAAGAGTATCAAAGGTCAGGTAAATTATGGATATATTTTTGTATATTTGTATGTCAATTTCTATTATATATATAATATATATATATATTATATTATATATAATGTGTGTGTGTGTTAGAAAATGTCTAGTTTTTTTTTTTTTTATTTCTTCCAAAGACAATATTACCCTTTTGAAGTTAATTTTTTAATTGATTATTTTATTAACTTACATGCTAAATGTTGTCTTCCCTCCTGGTCCTCTTTCCCAGAGTTCTTCACCCCCACCCCTCCTTCACTGTGGGTTAGTTAGCTCGCTCGCTTTCTTGAATTGATGGCCTCCAGCCTCCCCAGTGGGAAAGTAGAGAAGTCTTCAGCAGGAGATTAGGTAGATTAAACTTGCTAGTTCTAAGGCCCCTCCACTGTTCTCCAGGGAAGGCCCCAAAACACTAGAAAGTCCCTGGTTTTAAAGGGTTTATCGTCATGGCGGAAAGTAGATGAATCTGGCTGCACCACCCCAAAACTCAGGGCAGACCTGAGTTAAATAGGGAGGGAGGAGGGAGAGGGTCTAAAATGAAATTCTTAATTGGCTATACCTTCTGGCCTGTAGGTGTCTCATTAATATGGCAATCTCTCAAGGGCCTGAGGCCTGTAGTCACACCCTCTACCTGTGCAGGGGCTGGTAAAAGCATTGCCTTATGTGACTGAAAGGCACTGATCAATGAAGGTCTTAGACTGAGTGTCAGGAGCCTAGAGTCTGGGAGCCTGTCGAAATGTATTCCATCCCTTGCAGGGTCTCTGACCATCTCTAGCCAGTGCTCTACCAGAAACCAAGCTATCCTTTTCATGGTCCCACACTTCACCTCTTTGAGGTCCCCCCCAACCCCTCCCTACTGGCAATCAAGGTTTGTACAGGACTAGGCACATCTTTTGCCACTGAGGTCAGACAAGGCAGTCCTCTGTTCCACACGTGCGTGGGGCCTTGGATAAGCCCCTATGTACTCTTTGGTTGGTGTCTTTTAGTCTCTGGAACTCCCAGGGGTCCAGGTGAGTTCACATTGTTGGTCTTCCTATGGGATTCACATCCCCTTCAGTTCCTTCAGTCCTTCCCCTAACTCTTCCATAGCATCCCTGACCTCAGTTTAATGATTGGCTATAAGTATCTGCATCTGTCTCATCAGGTGCAGCCATGCTAGGGTCCTGTCTTCAAGCACGCCATGGCTTCAGTAATATTGTCATGGTTTGGTGCCTGCACATGAGATGGATCCCAAGTTGGGCCAGTCAGCCTTTTTCTTCAGTCTCTGATCCAATTTTGTCCCTACATTTCTTTTAGACAGGAACAATTCTGAGTCAAAAATTTTGAAAGTGGGTTGGTAACCCCATCCCTTCTGTGAACCCTGGATATTTACTGGAGGTGGTCTCTTCAGGTTCCATCTTACCACTGTTGGGCATTTTGGCTAAGGTCACCCTTATTGAGTCCTGGAAGCCTCTCATATCCCAGGTCTCTGAGACTTCCTAGAGGTTCCTCTCCACCATCACGGGCAGCTGCTTATTTCCATTCATTCTCCCTGTGGGCTTCTCTCCTCTCCCCCCACATACCTGACCCTGCCCTCCTTTTCTCCCACATGCCCACCCAGGTCCCTCCCTCCTTCTGACTTCTGTGATTTTGTTTCCCCTTCTAAGTTGGATTGAACCATCCTCACATGAGCCTTCCTAGTTAAACTTCTAATGGTCTGAGTATTGTATCATGGCTATTCTGTACTTTTTGACTACTATTGACTTACCAATCAGTACACACCATGCATGTCTTTTTGAATCTGATTACCTTACTTTGGGTGATATTTTCTACTTTAATCAATTTGCCAGCAAAATTCATGTTGTTCTTGTCTTTAATAGTAAATTATACAATATCACACAATATTCCTTTGTATAAATGAATGACATTTTCTATGATTTTTAATGAAAATCACGAAACACAAGTAGATAACAATGTACATATTATGTGTCTATATTTTCAAGTTTAAGAAAATACTTAACGTTTGGCACCATTTATTATACTCTGAAATACATAATTCATGAGGATTTTATGGACATGAAATTTATTTTCTATAAATTATTCATTTTAAATTTAAATTTTAACAAAAATCATTTTTAAATGCATTTTTTCTCACTTTGGTAGGATTGTGATTATCTCATAGTATCTGCTTCTATTAGAGTCACCCTTCACCACTACTCCTGATGCTATGCCCTCTTCTTTCTATGTAGTCAACTCTGTGTCCTGTTTTTTTATTTCTAAACCCTGAAAGTATAGCTTGTGTTTCCTTTGTACTCTTATATGTGTGTCCTTCACTAGAGTATAGTCAATCTACTAGAGACCATACTCTTAGGAGAACTGACTATTCCTCTCCCCCCAAAGCTAGCAATTGCCAATGTATCCTTACGTTGGGTAGAACTTTGTGCTACTTCCCCTCCCTAAGTTTGGATTTTGTCTGGCTTGTGCTAGCACAGGTCTTGTGCATGCTCTCTCAGCTTCAGTAACATCCTATATGCACCTTCCTTGTGTGGTATAAAATAACCCTTTTTTGTAGACTTTGTATCTAGACTCTGCCCTTTCTTCTATAATAATCCCTAAACCTGGCAGGAATTAATTTTGTTTGGCCACTGTACACTTACATTGCATTACTATCTCTAGTTTCTTGCAAATTTAACAATGATTTTATCATTCAGGCTCTACAGTCAAGTAGAAGCCATCAGTGATATATGCCATCAACACATAACAATGACCCACCTTAGAGAATTCAAAACCACTCAAAAGAATTTTGTCTTAGGTGGAAAAAAATGTATTTAGTATCTACAAAGCAATACATTTTATACTTCAATAGGGCAAATATAACAAGGAGATTTGTATTGTTTAAACCTTATATGTGCCTGTAATGGAAATGATCCTGTATTGAAAAGTAGATCCTGAACGAGCAATACCATATCAGTAGTTAATGTAAAATGTGGCATTGGAAATCCATTAAGGGAGGAGGACAATGTGGTGTATCTTGGGAAGATATGCAATGCCACCTGCCACCTGTGTCTGTTCTTGCTTTCTCTCCTGAACTTCCTATCAAAAATGATTATATTATGAAGACATGCAGAAGCTCATCCTTCTGCCATGTTGTTCTAGTTTACCAAGGTCAGTAAATAAAGGATCAAATAATGGGTTGATCCAAAATAAATTCTCCCTCCTTAAATTTTTTTTTTATTATTTTGTGGAGCAACCAAGACCTAACATAGTGATAAACCCGTTTGGTGATCTGACCAGAGAAACTTATAGATAAAAGGGTTATTTTTGCCTCACAGTTTGAAGTTTCTCATTCATCACAGTGGATAAAGCATAGTAGCTAGAGAGTGACACACCTAAGTTTACTGTCAAGCCGAAAAGATCGTGCTGGAGATTAATTCACTTTCTTCATATTATTCCAGCATAGCAGGCCATCAAGTGGTGCTGTTCACATTAAGGGGAAGTTTTCCTTTCTCTTCAGTTAGTGTAGAAATGTCCTCTCTGCCATGTTCAGAGGTTGTTTCCATAGCTACATAGCATCAGGTGGATATTCAAGATTAACCATCACTATGCCATCCATTCTCTTCTGGACACAGCACATGGCTTTTAATAATCACAGTGATTATAACATAAGAAGAGATTCTTATTCAGTAGATTCATTTTACACTCAGGGTTTGACATCAGTAAGAAAATGATTCTGTGGTTGATGGTCAGCAGGCCATAAGTTGCATGTAAAAGCTGGATTCTATGAATTCTCCAAATTAACATACATAACATAGTCAGAATGATACTACAACCTTTCATAGAAGAGGAAAACAGAAATATTTACATGGAAAAGAACATTCCCAGAGCACACATTACACGAAGGAATATTTGCTATCTACTTTTTTTTCTATAATTACAATGTACTTTACAATGTTGATCACACTGTGAATCCTCCAGAGTTGTTTAATTTCTGAATTACTAAAAGAATTGTGCTTCTGCATATGAGAAAAACGTTGTCTTTTACATAATATTTGTATATCTAGTTCTTTAAAGTTCTGAAAGTCAAATATATAGTTCATCAAGTTTCTAAAACTCAAATATTGTTTTCTGTTTTTTACGCCATTCAAAAAGAGGAGTATTAAAACTAAATTAAATTGAAAACAAATAGGGGTCCTGAGTAATTTTTTCTTACTTTTGAGAAAGCTTAAATTAATCAAAATAGAAGGAACCAAAATAAACAACTACACACTGGGTGGCATTAACAGACCAAACTAGAAAATAACAAGAATAAAATGAGTGTGATTATTTGTATTGGGGGGAAAACAAGGAACTATATTCTACTTGAAAACAGATTGTCTAATTTCTTATATTATATAACTCACTTTGAGAGAATACTATCTACATCACTGTAGAATGGAGGCTCAAGCTGAAATGTCTGGCACATTTCAGCATTTATCTTTATTATCAATATCTGTACTACAAAATGACCCAGTGCATAGCTAATAAGTCACTCTGAGGGGTGATGAAAAGGTTCAGGCACATGAAGAAAACATATTTTCAGTTCTGGCTTCTTTGCTAATGAGATGTGTGACCTTCAGCAACCCACAGGTTGGTCAAGACATTAAATTAAATAAGAAGGAAAAAAGGGTTTTTATAAACTCTGCAGGTCTCAGAAAATGAGTCTGTGTGGGTCGTGAAAAATAGTGAAATAATGTTTCCTAATCTTTTATATTTAATGGCACTCATGTCAGCCTGTGAAGATTTACTGAAAACCATAATGAGTCCAAATACATCAGGATAAATCCCTGTGTTCAGGTTTAACAGGTTCAGCAGCTCAACCCAAATAGTCTTAAACCTGGGAAAAGCCTAAAGAAAATTCACTAATGAATGTGAAACTTCATGGAGGGCACATGAAGGAGTGCAGGTTGCACTTCTGTGTGTTGTTTTATTAAGGTATAAATCTTCCATTATTTTGCCAACTAAAGGACAGATGGCTGCCTTAAAATGGAATCTGGATGCGGCATCCACACACCGAATGTCATTATATACAGCAGCAGCTGTGTTTAGCATATCCTTCATTTGCATTCCTGTTCAGAGCAAAGACAGAAAATCATAGTCTGTCTATTATCACCAGGCACCGTGTCCAAACAGTAAACACAGAAGGGTTTGCTGAGGAGCTGGAATGTAAGGTCACTCCTGTCTCAAGAATCCTAGGCTGAGGAAATGACTGGTCCTTTACTATGGAATTTGCTTTGTTAAATTTGCCCAGGAGCTATTAAATCAAAGACAGGTGAACATAGATAAGGAAATTAGCATGGGATATGCTAAAAGAACACTATCAGAAAACAGAATAAAGATGAAGATTCAGAGTCTGTTAAGAATGGTCCAGCTCCTTTCTCCTTCTTTAGTAATACACAGATGTTGCTTTTGAGCACCATTAAACCTGTGTCCATCAGGTTGGGCTCCCATAGATGAGAAATATTTATACTAGATTTCTGTAGATGAGTCATGCCTTTGGTATGTTTGTATTATAATAATCCAAGATTTCTGTTCCAGTTGGATGGAAGATTTTTGGTGTGTGTGTGTCTGTGTGTCTGTGTGTGGTGGTGTGATGTGCACCTATGTGCCTGTGTGAGAGAATAAGAGAGAAACAGAGACAGAAAACAACAGAGAGACAGAGGTGGGAGGAGGGCTCTCTGCTCTCTCCTTTTCCATCCACACTAATCTCAAAATGTTTAACGTTCCTAGTCATCAGGGAAATGTAAATCAAAACAACCATGAGAGTTGACCTTACACCAACAGAATGGCTAACATAAAAAACTCAGGTGACAACAGATGCTGGTGAGGATGTGGAGAAAAAGGAACAATTCTCCATTGATGGTGGGATTGGAAGATGGTACAACCACTCTGGAAATCGGTCTAGCAGTTCCTCAGAAAATTGAACATAGTATTACATGAGAACCCAGTTATATAACTCCTGGGCATATATCCAAAAGATGCTCCAACATATTACAAGGACACATGATTCACTATGTTCATAGTAGCTTTATTTATAATAGTCAGAAGCTGGAAAGAACACAGGCATCCTTCAACAGAGGAATGGATACAGAAAGTGTGGTACATTTACACAATGGAGTACTATTCAGCTATTAAAAACAATGAATTCATGAAATTCTTAGGCAAATGGATGGAACTAGAAAGTATCATCCTGAATTAGGTAATCCAATCACAAAAGACCACACATGGTATGCACAAACTGATAAGTAGATATTAGCCCAATGCTAGGAATACCCAAGATACAATTCACAGACCACATGAAGCTCAAGAAGAAAGAAGACCAAAGTGTGGGTGCTTCGATCCTTCTTAGAAAGGGGAACAAAGTACTCATTGGAGCAAATATGGACACAAAGTGTGGAGCAGAGACTAAACAAAAGGCATTCAAAGACTGCCTCACCTAGAGATTCATCCCATATACAGTCACCAAACTCAGACACTATTGTGGATGCCAAGGAGTGCATGCTGACAGGAACCTGAAATAGCTGTCTTCTGAGAAGGTCTTCCAGAGCCTGACAAATACAGAGGCAGATGATCACAGCCAACCATTGGATTGAACATGGGGTCCCCATTGGAGGAGTTAGAGAAAGGACTGAAGGAGCTGAAGAAGTTTGCAACCTCATAGGGAGAGAATAATCTAAACAGGCGAGACACAGCAGAGCTCCCAGGAACTAAACTACCAACCAAAGAGTAAACATGAAGGGCCTATGGCTCCAGCCTCATATATAGCAGAGAGTGGCCTTGCTGGGCATCAATGGGAGGAGAGGTCCTTGGTCCTGTGAAGGCTTGATGACCCAGTGTAGGGGAATTCAAGGGTGGGAAAGCATTAATGGGTGGGTAATTGGGGAACACCCTCATAGAAGCAGGGAGTGGAATGGGATATAGGCTTTCAGGGTGGACTGAGAAAGGGGATAACATTCAAAATGTAAATAATGAAAATATTCAAAAAAAAAAAAAGACAAAGAATTGTGTAGGTTCTAGACCTACATAGACTCCTGCAGAACCTCTTTTGAAATATAGACACAAATACATGTAGACTAGCTTGAGTACTACAAATTTTCATGATGAAATTATCTCACAGTGATCTCTGAAATTAATAATATCACATGAAAGACCATGCATTTTGATAATTCTACCTTCTTTTGTAGTTGTTCTGTATTATGTTGCTTGTAAGCTAAAGGGTAAGGACTCTAACACAGCTAAGTATCTAGTCACAGAGTCCATTGACAAACCTGTGTGCCATCAGTTTAAATTTTGTACACTCAGATTGATATTTTATCACAAAGTCAAGGGGAAAGATTTGTCCACTGTGGATCATTTAGTAAATTATTTCTGTGAAGGACTTGAAAAACAAAGAAAGAAAATTTTGAGCTGAGGCATTCAGAGTATAGATAGATATTCCTCCATTATGCCATTTGAATAAATAGCAATATTGCTACTAAAATAGTTACAGACCAACCAGAATGTACCATCTGCATTGAAAATTAGCATATTATGAAATAATTTCATCAAAATATAGAGAACTATTTTCCTGTAAATGGAAAATTTTGAACAGAAATAACTCATATGTTGTAACAATATAGAAATATTCCTTTTAACAAAAAAAATCTTCTTCTGGAAAAGACATTTCAAATTGTTCACATCCTCATTGACAATCATAATTGACATATATTTATAAGAGAAGAAAACTTACAAATTAAATTTTAAAAAATATTTTATTTTGGTATGGTTGAAATTTATGATAACTAGTAGAAAGTTATGGGTGCTATGAATGAAAAACAGTGACAATAATAATGACATTTAATTAATTTTATTTAGAAATTCAATTTACAAATGACAAATGAGGAATTGTTGACAAATTAGAGTTATGAAGCCAAAAAGATCAGATTAGAACCCAGGAAATATGAATGTAATCCTTAAAGCGTGATTTGCTATGGCTGATCATTTTCAATGTTAAACAGGCCATTCCATAGCACAATTTAGTACATCAAAGGGTTTTGGTGAATTCACTGAGGCAGCTATGGAAATAAAATTATTGTCAACACTTTTAGAGTTTATTCATTCCTTAAACAACCAGACACATATTATTAACAAAAAATATGTAGGGCTTGGGGATTGTGCTCAGTTGGTAGAGATTTTACCTGTACTATGTATAATACAGGATTAAAGAGAGATCCATAGAGCTGCATATACCAGCATGTTGATGTATGCCTGTAATTGTAGCACTTCTGAGGTATAGGCAAGAAGATCAGAAGTTAAAGTTTATGTTTGTGCTTCAAAGGGAGTTCAAAATCAGCCTGGGCTACATGGGACCCTATCTTAAAATAGTTAAAATGAAAATACTGACTAATGCTTTGAAGTAAAAGTTAACTTTGGAGAGAAATGAAATTCTTATTTACTTTGTCAGTAAATCCATTGTTTCTTTCCCTATTGTACTTTGTTAATTATCATTGACTATCCAATTTAGAGATAATATACTTATGTCTCTTTTAGATTCTATCTGATTAGAGACACTTAAAATTCTTGTCTATTGGCTCAGAAAAATAATCATGTGAATACAACAGTCATTTTCATTACATACAGTCTTCCTTTTTCACATTGGTTAGCATATTATTTTCTAGCATACTGTATTTTATTAGTTTAGTCTTATTAATAATGGTAATCAAATAATTTCTTTCTCAGATTCCTACATTTCTTAGCCTTGGTAATATGTAAGTTCCAGTGTTCTGGTTCTTGTCTATTGTTATTTTCGTTCAATTTAATTATTTAGTTATTTTAGTACTGTTTCAAGCAAAGGTGAAGGACACATTTTCGAAAATTGTGACCTTTCTCTATGGAAAACTGAGCACAAAATATTCTGTTATCAAATTTGTCACTATTTCTTAAAACAAATATACTACCATTGTTTACAAAACTATAAACTACAACTCTGCTTATCATAAAATGTAGAACTATCAAAATATGTAGATACATTAGTGACTGTACAGATTAGGATTCTAAAATAATAATGGAAAATGATATTCAGCAAACTAATCAAGACATGTATAATTGAAATAACTTCATATTTGTTGTTTTAGTTACTCTACTTGAAGCATTCACTGAATACCCATGATAAAACTCACAAACCGTATGAAGTTCAACAAGAAGGAAGACCTAAATGTGGATACTTCAATTCCACTTAGAAGGAGGAACAAAATAATCACTGGAGGCAGAGGGAAAGAGGGAGCTGGGCAGTAGAGGAAATGGAAAAAGAGGGGTGGGACAGGTATGGGGAGGACAGGAGAGAAGCCCAGATTGTTAGAAGAATTAATAGAAATATGCAGCAGCATGGAGAGGGGGACGATCTGGGAGAAAACCTCTAGAAAGTCCCAGACACCAAGAATGTGAGAGGCTCCCAGGACCCAATGGGGATGACCTTAGCAGAAAAGCCCAACAGTGGGGAGATGGAATGTAAAGAGACTACATTCAGAAAATAGACAGGTTCTCCAGTGGAGGGATGGGGCTACCCAGCAATCTCAAAATTTTGACCCAGAATTGTTCCTGTCTAAAGGAAATGCAGGGACAAATACGAAGCAGAGACTGAAGGAAAGGCCAACTGGTAACCAGCCCAACTTGGGATCCATTCCATGTGCAGGCACCAAACCCAACTCTATTTCTGATGCCATGTTGTGCTTGCAGACAGAACCCTAGCATGACTGTCCTATAAGAGTCTCTACCACCATCTGACTGAGACAGATGCAGACACTTACAGCCAACTGAGCTCAGCTGGACTGAGCTCAGAGACCTTATAGAGTGTTAGGGTAGGACTGAAGGAGCTGAAAGAGCTTGCATGCCATAGGAAGAACTGCAAAATTTATGATGTTCTCCTTTTTAATAGCTGAGTAGCATTCCATTGTGTAAACAAACCACATTTTCTGTATCTATTCTTTGAATGAGGGACATCTGGGTTATCTCCAGGTTTTGGCTGTTGTAAGTAAGGCTGCTATGAACATAGTGGAGCACTTGTCCTCTTTACATGGTATAGCACTTTTGGGTATATCTCCAGGAATGGTATAGCTAAGTATTTGTGTACAATTATTTCCAATTTTCTGAGAAACCGCCAGACTGATTTACAGATTAGTTGTACCAGTTTGCAATTCTACCAGCAATGAAGGAATGTTCCTTTTTCTCTCCACATTCTAGACAGTATCTGCTGTTACCAGAGTTTTTGATCTTAGCCATTCAGATTGGTGTAAGGTAGAATCACAGTGTTGTTTTGATTTGCATTTCCCTGATAAATAAGGATGTTAAACATTTCTTTAAGTGCTTCTCGGCCCTTCAAGATTCCTCAGTTGAGAATTCTGTTTAGCTCTGTAGCCCATTTTAAATTGGGTTATTTGATTCTCTGGAGTCTAACTTCTTAAGTTCTTAGGATATTAGCCCTCTATCAAATGTAAGGTAAGATTCAAGATGTAGGCTCTTAGATGAATTTTGGTGTTCTAGAATAGTGCATGATTGCTTCCCTTACATGGAGCAGTACTTAGAGTATAAATTGTTCCATTGTGGCACTTGAAAAGTCAGCAATAAGTGTGCCTCACAAGTAGGAGGATTGAAGCTCATTTAAAAAATACTCCATGTAAAAAGCCAGGAATGATGGAATAATCTTAGCCCTGTGTTCCAGAGACAGGGGGATCCCCAAAATTTATTGACTAGTAGCCTAGCCAAGTCAATATTGTTCAAAGATGAAGCTGGAAGTGACAAAGAAAAACATCTGATATCAACCTCTGAACTTACAAAGTCATAATCATTCCTCAACACAGTATGTATGCCTCCATACATGATAACATGTAAATTATAAAACAAATGACTAGTTTATAAATTTGATCAACTCAATCACTTCTTACTTAGATGGATTCTTGAGATTAGAGAAATTATTTGACTTTAAAACATAGTAAAATGGTAAGTAAGTGTAAATGGAGAGTTGTGTAAAGTGAGGTAAGGGAAAGTTTCAAATTATTCTCTTCTTCTGCATGAAATAAATTAGAACATTTCAACTAAAATGCTACTATAAAACAAGCCTCCTGTTCAAACTGAAAATGCAGAAATGACGGACTCTGAAGGGCTGCCATGTCCTGGCTGAGACTTTTCACATGTTGTAGTCTGTGAAGTACTTTTCCGCAACTCTTGTGAGAACTGAGCATTCTGTGGGAGAACATCCTGTTATAGGCATGGTGCCCCGGGCAGGGACTTTCCACTTGATGGCCCGTTGTCCCCCAGTTGAGTTCCTGTTTGTAGTTTTCCTTCCCTAGTGGTGTGTACGTTTATACTGAACCTGCTCAGTGAAAGCTTTGGCATTCTCTCTTGAAGAGAATGTGTCTATTATTAATCCCCCAGGCCTCTGCCCAAGCTCAGTGCCATGGCAGTGCAGGTGCGGACAAATGGAGGTCCCACCAAGATTGGGAAAGTGAGGAGAACCTAATGGGATCATTCAGGAAGAAAGCTAGCCAGCGTGTTGGTGAACAGAACACACTGGAGAAGCTGTGTGAGATCAAACTGGAAGGAAATACGCCAGAGTAAAATAGAAAGAAAGAGAACATGAATCCTGAAAATGCTGTAAAAGGAACGAGATAAGGCTCAAAGGGAATGGGAAAGACAGAAGAGGAGGGAAATGACAAGAGAGCATTCCAGGAGAGAGAGAGGACCGCCTCGAGCAGTTAGAAAGGAAGAGGGAGCTGAACACAAAATGAGGGAGCAACAGTAGGAGCATCGAGAACAAAAGGAATGAGGCAGAGGAGCATCGCAAAGAGAGAGAAGCACATAGTGAAGTCTCTGCACATCACTGTACAATGAGGGAGAACTACAGGGATAAAGGGAAGATTGGCCACTGGAGCCACAGTCCTCCGAGGCCACCTTGAGAGCACTTTGAGCTGAGAGACAACCAGAAAGCTCCTTAAAGAGTGGGCTGAGCCGGGCGGTGGTGGCGCACGCCTTTAATCCCAGCACTTGGGAGGCAGAGGCAGGCGATTTCTGAGTTCGAGGCCAGCCTGGTCTACCGAGTGAGTTCCAGGACAGCCAGGGCTATACAGAGAAACCCTGTCTCGAAAAACCAAAAAAAAAAAAAAAAAAAAAAAGAGTGGGCCGGGTTCTTGTCTTGAGAGTCCTAGCCTTCGGGGCAGCTGCAGTGAGATTGATCATTTTTTGCCACTTTCACAGATAGCAGATCCAGTCTCAGACAATTACTAACCAGGTCCTCTTGTCGCTGGCAATGAGAGCCCTTCGTCCCACCTTTACAGAGGTTTGGCTCAACCTTTACCGAGAATAGTCAATGATGGACAACTCCAGTCTTTACCTACCTAAGAAAGGGGCCCTGAGGCTGACAGGGATTCCTAGTGATGGCTTATTGGTATTGACAGAAGGTGACCTAAAACAGATGCTAATCACCTATAAAATAAAAACAAGGGATCTGTGGAACCCCTAAGGGCTTCCATGACCTGGTTGAGACTTCCCGTGTGCTACTGTCTGTGAAGTACTTTTCCGTAGCTCTTTTGAGAACTGAGCATTCTAGCGGGGAACATCCTGTAGTAGCCTTTCCACTTGGTGGCCTGTTGCACCCCAGTTAAGTTCCTGTTTTTATTTTTCCTTCCCCAGTGGTGTGTATATATTGAACCTGCTCAGTAAAAGCTTTGGCATTCTCTCTTGAAGAATGACCCGACTCTGTGTCTATTATTAATCCTCCAGGCCACCACACAAGCTCGGTGCCATGGCGGCATGGCTGCCATCACAGAAACATTATTCATTCTCTTCATCTCTTCAGAGGATAATGGCTTTAATTTGATCACATTTGGATACACATATTTTTCCTTCGTAGTGGAGTGATGGACTGACTTGCAACTAAAAACATCATAGTCTGAATCTGCTGCTAAAATATAAAGCACCAGTGTACAATGACACAGGGCACAGGGATTTTGATTTTCTTCTCCCATCATCATATGACTAACTGGGTTCTCTGCCTTGTACCCAATGTCCACAATAGAGAGTATTGTGTTCTTGTAGAGATCCAAGCAAAAATAAGCATTCAAAATCCTAAGCGTGGCTGCTCACAAATACCTGAATCATTTTTTCCAACAATAAATTAGATTAGATTTTTCCCATTATAGTTTGCACACAAAAAGATTGTGCTTTATTTTGTTTTATGGGAGAATGAGAGCTTCGATTTATTAATTGGTACAGTTGATTTTGACTTACATAGTACAACATATTAAATAGGCTATCAAACCATTACTGTTGTAGTTGAAGCTCAAGTTGCCTCATTTTTCAATGAGAAACTTAAGAGTGAATGAAGATAGGTTTCTTGTGTTTAATACATATTAATTATATATTATATAAAATATACTTATTATTTATTCTATCTCTTTTCTTTCTCTTTGTTCCATGCCAAGTGTATGTGTGTGTGAGTGAGTGTGTGCATATATGTGGGGACATGCCCATATGCACAAACATACATGTGCTTGCCATGGTGTATGTGTCAAGATCATACATTCTCTACTTCTCCCTTTATGTGTCTTTAAAATCAAGACAGAGGTTATCATGTTCTTAAGAAAAATTCCTTTACCATAAGCTGAAACATCTCCCCAGATCACTCATGCTATTTGTTATAACTTGGAACAAGGTAAACTCCCAGACTTCCTGATGCAAAACAGAATGTCATTTATTTCTAATGTCAGATCTGTGACAGCAACATAGTCTGTACTCTGTGTTGTTGATGGTATTTACTCTGAGTTTTAGAAATTAGAGTGAAAAATACATAAGGAAACATTTACATAAATTGATGCTCATATTTATGACTCAAATGTAGCAATTTAGCTATCTTTTGTAAAAATGCCGTGTAATTCCCTGATTTGTCTGTTAGATACACCTATAGTTTAAGGGAAAACATCAATATTATTATTTAAAAATATTTTTGCTGAATTCAACACTAGAATTTTCTGTAGTTCTTTTTGTTTTTTTTAGTTTATATGTCACTGGCAGGTCTTACAGTCAATCAGCTCTACTTTCTATTTGAAAATTTTCTGTATTTTGAAATATAATCCCAATGGAAATTTAAGTTCATTTGCTTTTCTATATAATTAATTTCTTATATAAATATTGCAAAATGGTATATATATATATATATATATATATATATATGTATGTAGTATATTAATTTTGTACATAATTTTGTATCTTTCAGACATGATGGTAGTCTGTACATTATATTTAACTATAGTTGCATAGTATCTCCATTTTGTGAATGAGTCACTGGTTTTTGTTGTTGTTTGTATGGTTGGTTGGTTGGTTTTGGTTTTCTATCAAAGTTTACTGATAGACATCACATCTACTTTCAGTCTCAGTATAGGTTCCACAAAATATAATCACCTACACTGTAGCCCTGTATCTGCAAAGGAAGTTCATGTGGTGTGAGCTCACAGCCACAACATCTCAGTGATGTACCCTTTACAGAAAGGGATTGGGTTTCTTTTTCCTTTTTTTTTTTTTTTTTTTTTTTTTTTAGCCACTAGTGTAAGGGATTATAAAAGTTCCTACCAATTAATTCTAAGATTGGACTGCTAAGTAATCCAGGAAATATCTTGGAGTCACATGCTCTCAAGCCACTGAGAACATCTTTATCGTCCTCTTCATTTCACTGAAAAGGAACTGAAATAACAAGGATCTTGGTGATATCATTTTTTCCACATCTGACACTTCATTATTATCTTAGTAGCTATACATACTTTGGTTTGATTACTATAGCTGCTTAGCATTCTGTAGAACACTAGTACTTTCCTAGATCTCTATATTCCATAGTCATATAATATCATCCATATAGGGCATTTTTTTCCAGAAATCATAATTTTGTGAATAGAGATACATTGGCTTCTTCCTTTCTAAGTTGTATCTTCTTGATCTCTTTTAGTTGTCTAATTGCTCTATCTAGAACTTCAAGTACTATATTGAATATATAGAGAGAGACTGTGAAGCTTTATCTTGTCTCTGATTTTAATGGAATTGCTTTACGTTTCTCTCAGTTTAATTTGATGTTGGCTCTCAGGTTGCTGTTTATTGCTTTTATTGTGTTTCGGTATGTGCTTTTTATCCCTAATCTCTCCAATACTTTTATCATGAATGTCTATCAGATTTTATCATAGTCTTTTTCAACATAGAGTGAGATAATCATGTTTTATTTTAACCTTTCAGTTTGTTTATATAGTGGATTACATTGATGGATTTTCATATATTGAACCATTCATCCATCCCTTGGTAGAACCTATCTGATCATGGTGAATAACTATTTTTTTTCTTTCTTTCTTTTTAAAAATTTTTTATTGGATATTTTATTTACATTTCAGATGTTCTCCCCTTACCCCATTTTCCCCTCCATCCCCGAAATCCCCTATCCCATACGCCCTCCTCTTGCTTCTATGAGGGTGTGCCCCTACCTACCACCCAAGCCTACCTCCCCACCCTCAAATTCCCCCACATACGGTGGCCAGCCTTCATGGGACCAAGAATCTCTTCTCCCACCTATACATGACAGGACCATCCTCCCTTGCATATATAGCTGGAGCCATGGGTCCCTCCCTAAGGGCTCCCAGGCTGGTGGTTTAGACCCTGGGGGCTCTGGTTGGTTGGAATTGTTGCTCTCATCATGGGGTCACAAACCCTTTCAACTCCTTCAGTCTTCACTCTAACTCCTCCATTGAGAAACCTATGATCAGTTTAATGGTTAGCTGTGAGCATCTGCCTCTGAACATGTCAGACTCTTGCAGACCTCTAAGGAGACAGCTATGTCAGGCTCTTGTCAGCATGCACCTCCTGATATCCACATCAGCATCTACCTTTGGTGACTGCACATGGAATGGATACCCAGGCAGAATGGTCAGCAGACTGCCCCTCCTTCAGTTTCTGTCCTGCACTTTGTATCCATATTTGCTCCCTTGAGTATTTTGTTACTCCTTCTAAGAAGGACCGAAACCCCTACTCCCCGACTTGGTCTTCATTCTTCATGAGCTTTATGTGGTCTGTGAGTTGAATCTTGGGTATTTCTAGCTTCTGGTCTAAAATCCAATAATCAGTGAGTGAATACCATGTGTGTTCTTTTGTGATTGGATCACTTCACTCAGGATGATATTTTCTAGTTCCATCCATTTACATAAGAATTTCTCAAATTCATTGTTTTTAATAGCTGAGTAATATTCCATTGTGTAAATGTACCACATTTTTTTTTGTATCCATTCCTCTGTTGAAGGACATCTGGGTTATTTCCAACTTCTGGCTATTACAAATAAAGCTGCTATGAACATAGTGGAGCATATGTCCTTGTTATATGTTAGAGCATCTTCTGGGTATATGCCAAGGAGTAGTATAGTTGGGTTCTCAGGTAATGATATGTCCAATTTTCTGAGGAACCACCAGACTGTTTTCCATAGTGGTTGCACCATCTTGCAATCCCACCAACAATGGAGGAGTGTTCCTCTTTCTCCAAATCCTTGACAGCATCTATATCACCTGATTTTTTGATCTTAGCCAGTGAGTAATGTTTTTGATGAGTTCTCAGATTTGCATTACAAGTATTTTACTTAGCATTTCTGAATCAATGATCATAAGGGAGATTGGTATGTAATTATTATAATTTGAGATGTATTGATATTAGCTCTTCTTTGAAATTCTGGTAGAATTCTGCACTAAAATCATCTGACCTAAGGCTTTCTTTTATTTCAGTTGTTTTTAGACTTTCTATGTCTTTTGGAATTCTACATATATTTAGATTGCTTATCTAATGTTGAGTTAACTTTTTTAAGTGGAATCTATGAAGAAAATCATCCATGTCATGTAAATTGTCAGTTTTGTTGAGTATAAGTTTTGGAAGAAAATGCAACTTTTTGGATTTCCTCAGACACAACAAAATCATTTCTGATTTTGTTAATTTGGATACACTCTCACTGTCTTCTAGTTAGCTTGGCTAATGGTTTGTCTATATTGTTGATTTTCTCAATGAACCACACTTTGTTTCTATCGATTCTTTATATCATTTTCTTCATTTCTATTTTAATGCTTTCTGTCCAGAGTTTCTTTTCTTTTTTTTTCAGTTTTTCGATACTGGGTTTCTCTTGTGTAGCCCTGGCTGTCCTGGAACTCACTCTGTAGACCAGGATGGCCTCGAACTCAGAAATCCACCTGTTTCTGCCTCCCAAGTGCTGGGATTAAAGGCGTGCACCACCACTGCCTGGCCAGAGTTTATTTTCTACCATCTATTTCTCTTGGGTGTCTTTGGGTCTTTTTGTTTTAGAGCTTTTAGGTATACTCTTATGTCCTATAAGTTTGGATATGTTGTGCCTTTATTTTTATTGAATTCTAGAAAGTCTTTAATTTCTTTCTGTATTTCTTTCTTGATCCAGTGGTCATGGAGTAGAGAGTTGTTCAGTTTCCAAGAGTTTGTAGACTTTTTGTTGTTGTTGAAATTCATCATGTAATAACAAGTTTCAAATCATTTCTGACTACCAGTGATTTATATCATATTCTTATAACAAAAGTATGTTATATTTAATGTCTCTCTCATTATTTATTATATGAAGTATGAAAATAAAAAAAATTATTAGCTTTATGTAATTTTCTTTTGTCCAGTGTATTCCATACAAAATGTGATTGAGTTAAATTATTAAATATGGTTTGTCATTAAATATGGAAAAAATAATATCTTCAGTATGTTTTGAAAATATATTTAAAATACATTCTATTTTTTACCTTTTAGAAATCATAGCACTATTTAAGTATACAATTATACTAGAGATATTCAAATCATAAACTCAACCAGTTAGTCAGAATTTATATTTTGAGAACCAATGTTGAGAGTGAAACCATTTCTTTTTGTTCCCAGGTGATAACTCTTGTCATATAAATATATCTCTTCTAGTCCAAAGTTCAGTTTAAATGACTGAATGACAAAATTGGCTTAGTTGGTAGTTATTAAGTAGTATTTAATACATTCCATAGTGTAAGTGATCCACATGTTGAACATTCAAGGGTTTGTTTCTATAGAATTATTTCTTACTATTTTGTCTCCTTTGAAAGTTGTTTTTACAGCATCCCTCTCCAGCTTTTATTTTTTCTTTCTTTTGATCTTCAGGAACTGTTTAATAAAAGTGACAGGGTAGAAAAAACAGTTTATAAAGCAATAAAAAAAGTGAAAATTTTACTCAAGATGAATTTTTTTTTTACCCAAGATATGTGCATGCTATCTTAATAAAATCAAAGGCATAGAACTTTATCTGCAATGTAGCAAAATATATAAGACTTTTAAGAAAATAGTAACATGGGTACAAAAATTTTCTTAGGGGTGAAAGAATAGGAAGCAGAAAACATGAGAGGTTAATAAAATGATTTTTTTTGCTTATCATCTAAAATTTAAACTTTTAAATAGCAATAACTGTTCACAAAGATGTTACTATTCAGAGAAGTTGGAGGAGTGTAACTGAGATTCCTATTTACAGCAGCAGTACTCAAACTTCATTCTCCATAATTCTATGATAGATTAGGAATAAAGAATGATTACATATGTATTTACCTTAGTAAGTAAAAATATCATAATGTTCATGATGTGAAACATGCAGAAAATTTGAGTGATGATGAGAAGACTAAATCTCAGAATGGGAATAGAAGAAGGAAAAGATTCCCAGCTCAAAGGCCCAGTAAACATCTTCAGCAAAACCATAGAAGAAATGTTTCCTAACCTAAAGAACAGGATGTATATAAATGCACAAGGAGCTTAAGGATGAACAAACAGATTGGATCAGAAAATAAAACCCTGCCACCCTTATAATAATAAAACACTAAATGTACAGAACAAAGAACAAATATTAAAACCTGCAAAGGAAAAAGCCCAAGTAACATTTGAAGGCCAAACTATCAGAATTACACATGATTTCTCAAAGAGAATTTAATAGCTAAATGGCCTGAGCAGATGTTTCCCAGGTCCTAAGAGACCACAGATGTAACCCAAGATTACTATACCCAGTGAAACTTTTAATCACCATAGATAGAAAATTCAAAATATTCCATGAAAAAAACAAATTTAAACAATATGTTTTTACTAATTCAGCCCTACAAAAATACTAGAATGAAAATACTAACCCAAGAGGCTAACTACAGACACACACACACACACACACACACACACACACACACACACAACCCTAAAAAACAAGAAATAGGTCAGTTGTGGAGAGACGTAGAGGAGTTGAGTTTGTGTGTGTAGGGAGGCAGACAGCTCCGTTGCAAGACGCTGGACCTCTCCAGGTCTCAGCCTTCAAAGACCCTGTCTGGTAGGAAACACTAGCCGGGCATCATGAGTGGCTGTCGAGTGTTCATTGGGAGACTAAACCCAGCAGCGAGGGAGAAAGATGTGGAAAGATTCTTCAAGGGTTACAGACGAATCAGAGATATTGATTTGAAAAGAGGTTTTGGTCTTGTGGAGTTTGAGGACCCACGGGATGCAGATGATGTTGTTTATGAACTTCATGTGAAGGAGCTTTGCAGTGAAAGGGTTACTATTGAACATGCTCTGGCTCCGTCTCGAGGCGGAAGAGGTAGAGGACGATACTCCGACCGATTTAGCAGTCGCAGACCTCGAAATGATAGACGAAATGCCCCACCAGTAAGAACAGAAAATCGACTTATAGTTGAGAATTTATCCTCAAGAGTCAGCTGGCAGGATCTCAAAGATTTCATGAGACAAGCTGGGGAAGTAACCTTTGCGGATGTACATCGACCTAAACTAAATGAAGGGGTAGTTGAGTTTGCCTCTTACAGTGACTTAAAGAATGCTATTGAGGAACTTTCTGGAAAGGAAATTAACGGAGAAAAATCAAATTAATTGAAGGCAGCAAAAGGCACAGGTCAAGAAGCAGGTCACAAAGGTAGAGGTTGATGCGGATGTCAGGATATACATGCTGACAGGAGCCTGATATAGCTGTCTCCTTAGAGGTCTAAGAGTCTGACATACTCAGAGGCAGATGCTCACAGCTAACCATTAAACTGAGCATGGGGTTCCCAATGGAGAAGATAGAGTGAAGACTGAAGGAGTAGAAAGGATACGGACCCCATGAGGAGAGCAACAATCCCAACCAACCAGAGCCCCCAGGGTCTAAACCACCAGCCTGGGAGCACTTAGGGAGGGACCCATGGCTCCAGCTATATATGCAAGGGAGCTATATATAAGGGGGAGAAGAGATCCTTGATCCCATGAAGGCTGGACGTCGTGGGGGGGGATACTCGAGGGTGGGGAGGTGAGGTACAGGGGAGGGTGGGTGGGGGTACACCAACGTGAAGGCAGGAGGAGGGGAGAAGGGATAGTGAGTTCCTGGGAGGGAAGGGGGGAAATGGGGTAAGGAGAGAACATCTGAAATGTAAAAAAAAATTTTCCAATTAAAAAAAAAAAAAAAAAAAAAAAGAAGCAGGTCACGATCTGGGACCAGGAGTTCCTCTAGGTCCCGTAGCCGATCCCGTTCACGAAGAAGCAAGTCTTACAGCCGGTCAAGGAGCAGGAGCCGGAGCTGGAGCAAGTCCGGTTCTGGTAGTAGATCTCTGTACCTGAGAAGAGCCAGAAACGTGGTTCTTCGAGTAGATCTAAATCCCCAGCATCTGTGGATCACCAGTGGTCCAGATCCCGATCCCGGTCCAGGTCCAGATCAGTTGACAGTGGCAATTAAACTGTAAATAACTTGCCCTGGGGGCCTTTTTTTTAAAAAAAAAAAAAACAAACAAAACAAATTCCCAAACCATACTTGCTAAAAACTCTGGTAAGTATGTGCTTTTCTGTGGGGTGGGATTTGGAGGGGTTGGGCTGGATTTCTTTGTAGATGTGGACCACCAAGGGGTTGTTGAAAACTAATTGTATTAAATGTCTTTTGATAAGCCTTCTGCTCACACTTTTGTGACTGTCTGAAGTATATAGTTTGTGTATATTGATAGAGCTCTTTTATAACTAAAGCATTTAATTTTTTGTACTAGAAAAACTTTTGAAATATTTTAGTTCATTGTTCAGATATGTTAACTCTATTAGTTTAATTACTCAATTAAACTAATGAATAGTTTTGGAAACTTTAAAAGAGCTCTAAATTTGCTTGTATATAAAGGCTTAATATGAGTTTTGTTAGGGTCAAGGGTGTCTTCTCACCCATTAACAGCTGTAAATAAAGCAGCTGTTTGCTGATAATAAAGTACTAAGTATTATAAAAAAAAAACAAGAAATAAATAATTTTGCACAATTGAAATCAAAAGAAGAGAAACACACATTTCATTAGACATTAATATCTCTCAACATCAATGTAATGTAATTCATCCTACAATAAAAAAAATACAGGCTAACAGAATGGGTGAATAGAATCCATCATTTTGCTGTATACAAGAAACGAAGCTCTGGAAAAAGATAGACATCTCAGAGTAAGGGGCTGGAAATTGATTTTTCAAGGAAACATACCCAAGAAACAAGCTGGAAAAGCCATCCTAATATCTAACTTTCAGCCAAAATTAATAAAAGAGATGGAAGAATACTTCATACTCATCAAAGCAAAAATCCACCAAGAGGACTTCTCAATTTTGAAAATCAATGTCCAAAATGCAAGGGCATGTATGTCCTTAAAAAAATAAATAAATTAGTAAAGCTTAAACCACAACCAAACCCCACCCATCAAGAGTGGGAGACTTCAACACCCCACTCTCACCAGTTGATAGATCATTGAAACAGATAGTAAACAGAGAAATAATAAAACTAACAAAATGTATGATTTCTATGGACCTAACATAGCTGTAGAACACTTCCCCTCAAACATAAAAGAATATATTATTCTCAGTACCTCACAGAAACTTCTTCAATATTGACCAGATAATAAAGTACAAATCCAATACTCATAGAAACTGAACAACTTTCTACTCAGTGATTACTGGATCAGGAAAGAAATAATGAAAGAAATTGAAGACTATAGAATTCAATGAAAATAAGGCCATGACATACACAATCATATGGACAAAAAATTAAAAATCAGTGCCAGCAGGAAAGTTCATAGCCCTAAGTGTCTTCATAAAAAATTTAAGGGATCTCATACTAATATTTAAAAGTACACCTGAAAGGTCTATAATAATAATAAGAAGAAGAATGGAATAAGAATAATAATAAGAAGAAGCAGAAGGAGAAAAAGAAAAAGAAGAAGAAGGAGAAGGAGAAGGAGAAGGAGAAGGAGAAGGAGAAGGAGAAGGAGAAGGAGAAGAAGAAGAGAAGAAGAAGAAGAAGAAGAAGAAGAAGAAGAAGAAGAAGAACAACAACAACAACAACAACAACAACAACAAGAACAAGAACAAGAAGAAGATGATGATGGAAGCACACACAAGAGGAATAGTTACCAGAAATTTATCAAACTTGTACTGAAATCAATTAGAAGCAAAGAGAACAATACAAATTCAAAACATAAGGACTTTGTTCTTTCTGAAAATCAATAAGATAGACAATCTCTTAGCCAAACTCATTAAAAGGCAGAGACAGTACCCAAACAAAAATTAAAATGAAAAGTGAGACATGACCGCAGACACTGGGGAAATTCAACTAATCATTAAGTTTTACTTTAACAGCCTGTACTCCACAAAATTGGTAAATCAAAATAAAATGGATGTTTTCTCTAGACAGGTACCAATTACCAAAGTTAAATAAATATCAATGTGAACTATTTAAATAGTCCTATAACTCTTAGGCAGTGAGAAACAGTCATAAAAAAATCTTTAAAACAAAAAAGTCCAGGACCAGGTGGTTTTAGTACAGACTTTGACCAGACATTTAAAAAAGAGCTACTACCAATACTCTTCAAATTCTTCCACAAAATAGAAAGAGAAAGAATACTTCCATACTCATTCTATGATGCCACATTTACCCTTATACCTAAATAATACAAACACCCATCAAAGAAAATTTCATACTAATTCCCTTGAGAACATTGATGCAAAATTACTAAATAAAATACTACCATACCAAATATGCAAATACATCAAAGACATCAACATTCATGATTAATTTGGCTCCATCCCAGGGATAAAGGGGTAGTTCAATATAGAGAAATTGATCAACTTAATCCTTTGTATAAACAAGCTAAAAGAAAAAATAACAACTGATTATCTCACTAGGTGCTGAAAAAAACCTCTGGCAATACCCAACACCCATTCACTTTAAAAGTCTTGGAGGGAACAGGAAAACAAGACCCATATCTAAACATAATAAAGGCAACACACAGCAAGCCAATAACCAACATGAGATTAAATGAAGAGGAACATAAAGCAATTCCACTAAAATCAGGGAAAAAAGAAGGTTGTCCATTCTGTCCCTACTTCTTCAACTTAGTACTTGAAGTCCTAACTAAAGCAATAAGACAACAAATAGAGAACAAGGGAATATAGATTGGAAAGGGACCAAAGTATTGCTATTTGCAGATGATATGATAGCATACATAAGTGACCCTAAAAATTCTACCTGATAATTCCTACAACTGATAAACACCTTCAGGAAAGTGGTTGGATACAAAATAACTCAAAGAAATTAGTAAAGAGTCCTCTTATAGATAGATGGTAAATGGATGTGAAAGAAGTTAGAGAGAAACTACTCTTCACAAAATCTGCAAATAATACAAAATAACTTGGTATAACTCAAACCAAGTATGTGAAAGACCAATGTGACAAGAACTTGCAGTCTCTGAAAAAAGAAGTAGAGGAAGGTATCAGAGGATGGAAAAATCTCCCATGCTCTTCATGTAGGATTAACATAGTAAAAATGGCCACCTCACTAAAGGCATTCTAGAGATTCAATACAATTCCCATCAAAATTCCAACAGAATCCTTTACAGACCTCGAAATAACAATTCTCAACTTCATATTGAAAAATAAAAACAAGCAAACAAGCAAACAAACAAACCCAGGATAACTAAAAGAACCTTGAATAATGAAATCACTTCTGGAATTATCGCAAAACCTGACATCAAGCTGTACTACACAACAATAATAATAAAAACTGCATGGTATTGGTGTAGAAACAGACCAATTAATCAATGAAATGAAATCTATGACACAGAAATAAACCCATAGACCTACGGATACTTGATTTTGACAAATAAGACCAAACAGGGAAAACATCTTCAACAAATCATCCTGATCTAACTAAATGGTGCATGCAGAATAATATAAACAGATCCATATTTTTCACTCTGCACAAAATTCAATTCCAAGTGGACCAAAGACTTCAACATAAAAATAGATGCACAAAATGTAATAGAATAAAAAGTGGAAATAGCCCTGAACTCATTGATACAGGAAACAAGTTTCTGGACATCAACAGCTCAGACACTCAGCCCAACAATTAATAAATGATACTTCATGAAACTGACAGAACAACAACCTAAAGATTGGGAAAAGCTCTTCAACAGTCCTGTATCTGACAAAGGGCTAGTATCCAAAATATACAAATAACTCAAGTAGTTAGACATGACCATTCCCCAAAGAAAAACACATTGCAAAATGGGTGCAGAGCTAAACAGACAATTCTCTTCAGAGAACTTTCTAATGGCCAAGAAATTTAAAGAAGTGTTCAACATCATTATTAATTAGGAAAATGTAAATCAAAATGATTCTAAGATTCTACCTTTTACCCATCAGAATGGCTAATATAAAAAACTCAAGGCACAGCACTTGCCAGTGAGGGTGTGAGCAAGGTGAACACTACTTGTGGGAGAACAAACTTTACAGCCATTCTGGAAATTAATTTGGTGCTTTCACCAAAAATTGGCTAGCATTTTAAAAAGACAGGTATACAGTAACAAAGCTTAAATCATTCTTGATTAATTAAACAATTGTTTAAAACCTTAATATTAGATAAAAAGAAAGTAAAATGAAAAGAGTGAGAGGGATCAGAAATTCAACAGTTTGGCTTACAGAAAAAGTTCAAGTATTCATGGGCTGCAAGAGACATTTGTTGGAAACAAGATAAGACAAAAGAAAACTATAATGAATCTATGTGTTTTTTTTTAAAATTACTGAGAAACATATGGACAAAAATTAGATAAACATACTCCATTGCACACATTCACACACACACACACACTCACACACACACTCACACACCAGTCCACACAAATTTTTGTCAGGCAAATCCAAGAGATTCTCAAAACAATAAAGTCTATTGTTATTTTCTTGTTTGCCTTCCTGAACTTGAGGCTAAGATCCTGTTGCCGAAGCCACCATGTGCTTTGGACATTTGACTTGGACTTGTAATGAATTGGACCTAACCTGAAAGCCACCTTCTTGAGAACTAGATGCAATGTTATTGGAAGTAATATTATACTGAAAAAGGAAGAAAGCACTTAGTAGTCCTATCTTCTTCTAAAGTCTTTGAACCACACACTAACCTCCAGAATGACATGGTGTTACCAAAATGTAAATAATGGCACTTATGTCTGTATCTATATATCTATATCCACATCTACACCTACAGCTACAACTATATATCATCTATCTATATCTATTTCATTGTTTATATGCGTGATTTTAGAGCTCACCTCTTGGGATTTGATAAGCTATAAAGGGAGCTCATCCTTGGGAAAATAATTCTTCTCCCCGTTCATAACAACTGTTCATTACTTATAGCTTTTCATTTCAGAATGCAACCATCTAGTCAAACTTAAATATCTGATGCTGTAAACATAGCCAACTAAACATAGCCATGGTTAGTAATGCCATGGACCCTAGAAGAGAATCTACTACTACTACTACTTTTCTAAACTAGCATAGCCCCTAACAGTATTATAAATATCTGTTCTATATCCACTGATAATTTCAGTTCTTGATCCTCTTCACAGATTCTTTTTATAGAAAATACAGATCATTAGAGAAAGCCACAACTGATCAAAGGGCAGAGAAAAATTGGTTATGGCTGTGCAGCTCCAACCAATGTATTTACAACACAACTCCTTGACCTAAGGCTCAGAGAACAGCCTGAAAAAGTTCATAGAAAGATCATAAGTGGCTAAGGATGAAGAAGTCCACTGTGAAACTACTTTCTATGCATGAAAGGGAATTGAACCCATGAAATCTTAGCAGCATGATCACCTAAACAAGAAAACACTAGGCGACATCCCAACATGCCTGGGGAAAATTTCACAATGCCTTATTTCTAAATGAACAGCTACAAGTCATTAATGGTTGCTATTAGTGGGGGAATAATTATGTTCCCAGGTATGAGCACCCTGATAAGTTATGAAGTCCCAGGAGGTGAGGTCAAAATTCATACATATGAACAATGAGATAGATATATAGTTAAAGATATAGATGTAGATACAGCTATAGATGTAGATACAGATGATAATATTATATGATGATATATATTTAGTTACAGGTATAGATAGATAGATAGATAGATAGATATAGAGAAGTAGAGGTAGAGATTAGATAGAGACAGATTAGATAGATATAGATATAGATATAGAATAGATATAGATATAGATATAGATAGATATAGATATAGATATAGATATAGATATAGATATAGATATAGATATAGATAGATATAGATTAGATGATAGAGATAGATAGATAGATAGATAGATAGATAGATAGATAGATAGATAGATAGATAGATAGATAGAGATAAATAGATTAGGTATAGGTATAGATAGGTATAAGTATATTCCTTCAGGTCAGCACACTGAAGACCTGCACAAGACTAAGGCAGACAAAGTTTTAGCATAAATGGGGAAAAGCTCATGGCTAGATAACAAAAAATAATCAAGCAAAAACATCTATTTCTTTTGTTCTAGAACAACGATTTAATGTTCTATGTGAGATCCTCTCCTTTGTTGTTATCAATAAGCTCCTTACAAAACAACTTTTAGTATCACGAAAGCTCAGTCTTTGTTGCACAAAGTTCTTGGGAGAGTAATTGTCTTATTTTGTTTTGAACTTCTGAAGACCTATCACTGGTAACTAACATTAGAAAACCCTGTGTTTTAGGGACACTGGCTTCTATATATAAATAGAGATGTTGAACTCAACTTCTGATAGGAATATGCAAATCTGTGAGTGGGTTTTGACATTTATCTTCATAGAAAAGATAAAATTAATAAATATGAGTTTTACCTGCCTATGTCATTCAGAAATCCTGGGTTCTTCATTCTGCATAAACTATGCTATCCTATATAAAGGAAATATTAATTACATCAGGATTCTAATTTTTTAATAGATATTATCTATGAAAACCTGAAAAGAACCTTTATGTTAGTTGACAACAATTTTATTTGTTTTATTTTTTCATTTGTGTGTGTGTGTAGATAAAAATGTGCAACTCCTATTATTTCTGGGTGAGTGAGGTGTGTAAAATCACCAATATATTATTAACATCAACTCAAAAATAACATATCCAACTGTAGGTATGCATCTAGAAGCTTTCATTGATTCTAGAGATCGAGCAAAGACTATTTAGCATTAATCTGTTGCTTTCTGATGATTTAGTTTGCTAAGTCTTTTGAAGCTGTTTGTTAAAAAAGAGGCTTATTTTTCAATATGTCTTTCCAGGGAAACAAGACAGGCAAATGTGTCTGAGATTTTGGAATGAATTAATATACAAAACAAGAATCAGTACAGGGCAGTCTTAGTCTCAGTAGAACAAACAACATATTTAGAAAAAACACAGATCATAAATCATAAATGTGTACATATATACATACATATATTTGTTTTTGTAGTGTGTGTGTGTGTGTGTGTGTGTGTGTCTGCGTGACTGTGAGCCAAACGATAATGTCAGGAAAGTTATGCCTTAGCTCTACTCTTTGTTGCAAATGCAAAAGCATTCATGTTTTATGCATGAATAAAACAACACAGGTTCGATTTGTATACGTAATCAATTTAGTGGTGAGCTAAGAACACATAAAGTTCTTTGGTTATTGAACCCATGTTATTAGACTTTATCCAAAAGCCCCAGATACATGGGTCTTTTTTCCATGGGCTGTGAAAGGGATACAGCTTCCCATTCAAATAATATTCTTTACTGACAAACAATGGGGAATCAGTTTCGCCCTAAGGTCTCTGAGCTGCAGCAATAGCTATCAATCACACAGCAGATAAATAGATTTCCGAACTTTTCTGTACAATATGTTCTTGAATGTGGGCTTAAGCTCAGACTGACATATAGTATTTCATTGCTAATGTGATTTCTTTCTAGCAGAGGGAACATTCTTTTTCTAAATTGCATTGCATAACTTGTTTGCTTCCTAGCAAAACAATTTTTGAATTTCCGTATAATTTTTGTTAAATCTATTTTTAAAGTTGAAGCTTAGGTCAAATGCAAACATGAATATGGATTTATCCAGCATGCATAATTTGTAGTCTGTGTAGCAATGACTCATCTGCCTGGTAGTCACATGATGAGCTCTCCTGCTAAGTATGACCTATTCATTCTTCAAAAACATATCCAAAAGATGAAGGAAAACAATGTGTACAGAGCCAAAGAAGACACAACATGGTGTGCATAAGCTGTCTCAGACAAATCAGCCCTGCCAGTAATTTTTCAAATTAAGAGTTTCTCTTTGGGAAAGCACTCAGAAATGCTACATGTACACAGTCTAAAGCACCAGAATGTTCCTTTTAAAATATGCTAGTTACCAAATTAGAAAACATCTGCAAGAATCTTTTGCAGCTTGAATTATTCAAACAAATACAGAATTCAAATACAGACAAGTTAGGAGAAGATAGTCATTTTTCTTTATCTCACACAGTTCTAGCGAAAATATATTTACTTCTGAGTGATTATCTTTATTTCTTTCAACCCATTTGTTTTATTTTCCTTGTTTTATCTTGAAAACAAATATATTCCCTTCTCTGTTGATATCTATACACTTGTCAAATGTTTCATTGAGAAAGGAGTGTCTATAGATAGAAGCACAAGGTAACATCTTACTCATTTTTTTTTCTATTAGAGAAAAAATTTCCATTATAATCTCACTAATATGTTTTAGTGCCTATGTTATTTCAGCAAAACACTTAATAATAACACCATTATAGAATACAGCTGGTTTACACACAAAATATTACACATCTTCATATATATTAACCTTAATGTGAAGAATGAACTAATATGCTGAAAAATAAATAAATTATAAATATTTAAATGCTGTGTTAGTGATGATTTTAATTTCACGTTTGCAACAATTGTAGAACAGAATTCTTAGAAATACCTTAAATATATCAGTGAACATGTTTTTACTGAAACACTATATTAAAGCTTTTCATATAATTTGATCTGACATTTTTTATCTCATACATGAATTAGAGAATTAAATTACTTGTAAAAAATTTTCAAGAAAAATGAATTCTATAGAAGAATCTTACAGTAATATATAATGTTGAAATATGAGAGATACAACCAAAGTGCTTAACAGCCTGCATCAACTTGAAAAATATTGCTAATGATTTACCTTTAACTTAAAATTTTAAAAAATCTTTCAAAATGCCCTCTTAAGAATACTGTAAAATGTAAAGAAATTTTAAATGAAATTCCATATTATTATACAACATTGGCTGTTCCATATGATGCAAGGTGGTCTGATCTGGTAACCACACCTCAAAGCACAAGCCTTCCAAATATGGAGTTGTTTTTCTCTTTAGCAGTGCCTACTCATGCTTGCTGGCTACATGCCAAGCGCCATCTTTTAATGGCAGGGAGAACTGCTTCCTACACACTCTCACAAATGGACAGGATATCCATGCAAAAACTAAACAGAAAAAAAATGGAGTTAACAGACAGTATGAATCAAATGGACATAACAGATACTTAAAAAACATTTTAAGGAAACGTGAAAGAGTACACCTTTATCTCAGCACCTGATAAAATATTCTCAAAATGTGACTTGAACAGAGAGCAAGTCTCAACAGAAATAACAAAATTGAAATAATCATTTGTAACATATCAGATAACCATGGATCAAAGCTGAATTTCAATAACAGAAACAATGGAAAGCCTACAAACTCATGGAAATTGTACATTTCTATACTAAACAACTTTGGTCTCAATAATATAAAATATCTTGGTGTAATTCTAACCAATCAAGTGAAAGACCTATATGATAAATACTTCAAGTTTTGAAGAAAGAAATGGAAGAAGATAACAGATGGAAATATCTCCATGCTCATGAGTTGGAAGGATTGGCATAGTATAATTGGCTCTATTGCCAAAAGCAATACACTGACTGGTTCAAAGCAATCCACATGAAAACTCTGTAAAATTATTATACAAACCTTGAAAGAACAATACTTAACTTCATATGGAAAAACAAAAAAAAAAACCAGGATAGATAAAACAATACCATACCAAAACAAACAAATAATCAAATAAATAAAAGCACAAAAAGATTTTACTTCTTTTAGTTCATCAAATAATGCACAAAATATAATGTTAAAACATATAGTTAATATTTTCCATGATCAATTTGACTAAAGATTATATAAAATAATTTTAAATATATAGTTCTAATTGTCTACTTCGTGGAGATTTAAAGATAGTTCAGTTTCAAATATCTTTATTTCTCAGGGACACCATGGTACTTAGCTTAGACCTCAATTATCTATCTTCTATAGTTCCTTTAAGGTTTTGTCTTTCAATAGTTTTTCATTTTCTCTGCCTTGTACCACTGATGATATTTGAGTCAAGTTTCATGTCTTTTTTTTCCTTCTTTTATTGGCTATTTTCTTTATTCACATTTTAAATGTTATTCTTTACTTGTTTCCCTTTTCCCTCTCCCAGCTTCTATGATTTAATCCCTGGGAGCTCTTGGCGGGTGGAGTGGGTCTGGTTGGTTGATATTGTTGTTTTTCCTATGGGGTTGCAAACCCCTTCAGCTCTTTCAGTCTTTTCTCTAACTCCTCCATTGGGAACCCCGTGCTCAGTCCAAGGACTGGCTATGAACATCTGCCTCTGTATTTGTCAGGCTCACAGAGCTTCTCAGGAGACAGCTATATCAGGCTCATGTGCTTGAAACATATATATTTTTGAACAATATGAGTCATTAAATTCCCTGTAACCTTTCCATGATTGCATAGGTCTTATTTAAACCACTTGCTTTCACTCCTTATTTTGACATTACCCAAAGTTATATTCTCCTATTTAATACATATATATTATTTTGTGATGTCAGTGAAAGTTTTCTGATTGATATTTTTTTCATTTTTATTGGTTATTTTATTTATTTATATTTCAAATGTTATACCCCTTTCCAGTTTCCCCTCCACAAGCCTCCTATCCCCTCTTTCCTCCTCCTGCTTCTAAGAGAGTGCTCCCCCATCCGCCCACCTACTCCTGCCTCAACAGACTAGAGTTCCCCTATCCTGGGTCATCAAGCCTCCACAGGACCAAAGGGAGTGATGCTCCCAGTGATGCTAGATAAGACAATCCTCTGCGACATATCCAGCTGGAGCCATGGGTAGCCCCTGTGTACTCTTTGGTTGGTGATTTAGTCCCTGGGAGCTTTGGGGTACTGGTTGGTTGATAGTGTTGTTCTTTCTATGGGATTGCAAAACTTTTCAGCTCCTACAGTCTTTGCCATATGTTCCCCATTGAAGTCCTCACTATCATTCTAATGGTTTGCTGTGTACATCCACACCTGTATTGGTCTGCCTCTGGCAGAGCCTTTCAGGGGACAGCTCTACTGGGCGCCTGTCAGTAAGCACTTCTTGGAATCAGCAATAGTGTCTGGGTTTGGTGTCAGCAGTTGAGATAGATCCTTAGGTGGGGTAATCTCTGGATGGCCTTTCCTTCAGTTTCTGCTCTACTCTTTGTCCCTGCGTTTCCTTTTGACAGGAAGAATTCTGGATTAATATTTTTGAGATGGGTAGGTGGTCTCATCCCTGTGTCGGGGGCCGTGCCTATCCACTGCAGCATGGGTGACTGACTATATTTGTATTTTTGAGAACAAAATCTTTACTAGTTGAAGTATTCTCATGTCATATATCCTTAATTATATATTATTGAATGAGTTTGGTGCCCATTTACTTCTTTAAATTAAAATTAGTATCATGACATTCAAAGCAGTTAATCAACTAGCAACAAAAGCCTTCCATTGCCAAAGCTGTCCTTGTAAAATTGGTTTTGCTTTATTTCCTCCAGGCCACTATGGGTTTATCTGTTTTCTATTAGACCAGTAGATCCAGGTAATTAAGTAGGTTATCTAGCTAGGAGTATTGATGTGCATTATCTTGTTCATCTAGAATTCAGAATTAGCCTCATCTTCACTAATAATTTCTTTTTGGTAGCCTTCAAAGGCTAGTATCAGATAATATTATTCAGAAATCTATTCAATCATCTTCTCTCTTATATACTTGCTTTGAGAATTCCTTTCAGGATTTTAAGTCTGGGAAGATGGGGACAGTTTTTTAAACCTCTTTGTGTTTGAATATGAGAGAATAGAATTGCTACTCTTGATTAAAACATATTCTCACCCTTCCAGCCTATGTGTTTACTAGTGAAGACTTTGAATCCTATGATTTATTCCATCTTTTTTCACTACTGGAATATTTCACAGAAAAACTGCAAATATACTACAACAAATGAAGCATACCTCTCAGTTAATTGTTGTCCTGTTCACTGGAGGGAAACAAGGAATAGTGAAATTTTGTGCTAAATTCTAGCTCTATCTTGTCTGATATTTACTTATTATTTTGTAGAAAAGTTCTATATATGGCATGAAAGTAACACAATTTCATGGAAAGTTTAACATTAGAAAAGTAAAAATTATAAGAATGTCTATGTGGTATTTTTCAGATTAGAATATACACAGTCAAAGTCCTCCTGAGCCATACTTAAGCCTGTCAAGGTGTGTTCCATAACAAGACTATTACCTGGCAAATGCAAAATTAGAGACTTCATAGCCTTAAAAAGTTTCTGGCTTGGTTAGGAAAAATAAAACGAATGAAAAAAGAAAGTTATCCCAAGTCAAAGTCATTGACATTTACAGCTATAAAGGTAGAAGCAAAAGCATATGAGTGCTATGTGAACTCACCTGAATTGAAAGAAGTTAGAAGATTATTTGGTTTGTGTTTTGTTTCTTCCTTGAAATTCAGTGCTTTCAATTAACTGATGACCTCATTGGTCCTTGTGGCTTCCCAGGACAGTAATAAGCTGTTGTCATTTGTTCTTAAAATGAGAAAACAAAAAGATAAAAAGTGTCTTATGTAGGAAGCATCTTGCGTGAGTTATTGTGCTGTTGACTGTGAACTCATTGTTAAATAATCATTCACATTACATATTCAACAGCATTTTAAAATAAATACACACATACTAAGCAAGATTATATATTATATCCATCTTTGAAAAAAAATATTGTAGCCAAAGACTTGAGAGATTCAAAATTAAATCTTTTTGTTGTTGTTGTTGGTTTGGTTTAGTATTTCCTAAGTTCATAGAAAATTTGTAAATTGCAGTAGTGTGAGTAATGATTCTCACACTTATATGATTTTAATTTCTCAGGTTTGTGCCAACTCACAAACACAACAAATCCATCAAAAGATATATAGAGTGTATTTTACCATTCACTTGATCTTGTATCTCTAAAGCATTTTAAGATGAATTTAATGTCTGAATTTCAATCCCTTCCAGGACAAACTTTAATGGCTTTGTAAAACAGTTTTCTTTTTCTACTAGTGTGTATTATGGCATGACAGAACATTTTATTCCAAAAGCACTCAAACACATTTCTCTTGTTTGATAAAGAGGAACTTATTCTAATTCTACTGCTTGAGGCATGCAAGCCAGGGTCAGTTTCTCTTCAAATAATAAATAGTAGCTATACTGGAAATTTGGGGGCTGGAAACAAAAATGTATCTCACATTCCTTGTTGTTGATGTTGAATTTAATTTTTCTTTATCAGTTTGGCAGTGATTTATAAGGAACAGGTAAAGAATTATACAGAAGGTTTAAATAGTCACAATCTTGTTTACTCAATTAATATTATTATGAAATATGAATCTACACAAGCAAACTCTCCGAATAATGATGGCACCATATCTACTACTAACTTGTGGTTTGTACTTACTATGAAGTTTACAAATATCAATTGAAAAATTATACCAATTAGAATTAATTATATAAAATAAAAAGCACAGTAACCAAAAAGAGCCCTGCAAATGAATTTATTATTGCAATATTTTAATTTTCATTCTTTGAACTCACTAAAGGACTTATATTTTTAATTTTTGTGTGTTTGTCCATCTACCTAATATATAAATGGTTTATACAGCATTTTTCAAATATATTTGATGGAACAGTTATTTTTAAAATATATTATGGAGGTACATGTTTGTATTAGTTGTTCTCTAGAGTACTAGAACATATATAATGAATCTCTGTGTCTGTCTTTCTGTCTATCTGTCTGTATGTTTTCATATATATATGTTATAATATATATTATATGATTAATGGGGGGTGGTGTGGTGTGAGTGGTTGTGTGGGTGTGGGTGGTATGTATTTGTGTATATCAAACTTCTTATAATGACTTACATGCTGGAGTCCAGATATTCCAATAATTTCTAACTTTTAATATAAATCCAAGAATTCAGTGCTTGCTCATTCCATGAGGTTTGATGTCTCAAGTGTTTTTCAATATTCACAGGAATCCTAGACTCTAATACCAATGAAGACATGCACTTGCTCATGATCCAGAGTAAGCAAAAAGCCAAAGCTTCCTTTTTCCACAGCTTTATATAGGCTTCCAGAAGAATATGTGTTCAATATTAAAGGTGTGTCTTTTCTTAGCTCAAAAGGTAAAAAGCAATTTTCCTACCTCAAATAGCCAGATGAGAAGAGAATCTTCCAATTAAATTTATCAAAAGTCCCTCACAGGTGTGCCATTCATTATGGGGATTTTCTTAATTCCAGATGTAGTCAAGTGGCAACCAAAAATAGCTATAAGTATGGCACTGTCTTTTTCTTGTTCAGTGTGTTTCAGTTTGAAGACTTTTCCTCATAATTCTTATAAGCACTTCATAAATAAATCACCTGGAAATGTATTCATTCAGCAATAAAGGGGTTCTTTTTTGAAGGATAGTATTTTGGTTAGTTATGTATTGTTTTGTTTTGATTTTGCAGTTGTTTCATTTGTTCCTTCTCTATTGTCCTAATGCTGAGACACATTAATACAGTCCTTCATGTTGTGGTAAACCCTAACTATAAAATTATTTTGTTTCTACCTCATATATGCAATTTTGCTACAGTTATGAATAGTAATGGAAATATCTGATATTCTGTATATCTGACATATGACCCTGTGAAAACGTTAATACCCAAAGGAGCCGTAATTCACAAGTTGAGAATGGCTTGCTGTATCAATATTTCCTTGTCTGTAAGTTTTCTGCTAGTAGGCACTTTAGAAAATTCTGAAATATTAGCAATTTTATATGCCTTGTAAGTTTTACAATATTCTTTTTCTTTTACTTTATAGAAGTATATTCTAATATTTCCTTGGGATAAATTTGGTCAGTTGACTCTGGTCAGTGATTTTTGCCCACTTTGTACTCTTCATCAGGTTTGCAGTGTTTGAACTGTTGTATTTTACATAAACATGATTATTCTTTGACATTTTTAAATAACCATCAAACTTAGATAATCTCAATACTTGCTTCACAAAGACTCTTTCACTGTGCCTTGATTGTTTGTCATTGGTTTCTTTGCCACTCCACAGATTCTGTGCATTATGCTTGCTAACTTTGAGCTCTGTAATTATTCTTCTGTTAAGTCGACTATGCTGTTAATAATTTCTGTCTAGTTTTTCATTTGGTTTCTGTATTTTAAGCCCACTTATTTATTTTTGCTGTTGTTTTTGTCAACTATCATTTAAATCTACTATTTTCCACTGATGAATTATTGAGTCATTAAATACTACCCTGTATCTTCTCAAAGTATATTAATTGACTTTCAGAAAGGCTCTTTAAAATTCTCTGCCAAACATGATATACTTGGCATATTATGCTTGGATCCTGGAACCTTTCTTTTATGATTTCATCAAAGTTCTTTCTTTCAGTTGGCTAGGTGTTTCTGTTTATTGTTTGTTTGTTTTTTCTTTTGTGTGCTGTTGTTTTATTTTTTGAAGTTGATATTGCTCGTTTGTTTATTTATGTCTTTTTGAGATAGCAAATTGCTATATAGCCCAGAGTGGCCAAAAACTAATGATCCACCTAGTTCTACCTCCTGTCCTACATCTATAGTCCAATCTTGAAAGAAACTAAATTCTGCTCATTGAAGGATCATGTTTAAAATGATCTTCATAATCTGGCTTTTTATGCCTGCTTTTATTTTCTGGAAATTCTAAGCAGTGTTTGTTTTCATTGTTTTAATTTTTTTGTGCCCTGACTGGTCATAGTTACTATTTTTTCATCCACTCTAACTTAATTAATGGATTATTCCCTCTCCCAAGTGAGAGTGTACTCACTACAAACTATGCAGCTAAACATAGAGGTTGGATTGATGTACCAAATACTCCTTACCACATTTTATAATGTCCTTACCTATTTTTATCAGAAGAGGCATGATTGTTTCTCACCTATTTCTTGGAGCTTTCATGAACATAATCCCTTGCCTGAGGAGATGTTCAATCATTTTGTGTTTTGGGACAACATTCCAGGAATAAGATGAGTGTTGGCTTTCAATTATGACACAAAAACTACTCACACCACAAACATACTACATTCATGCATGCATACATACATATATGTATGCGTGTGTGTATACATGTATATATATATGTATGTATACATACACACTACTTAGGGCATCATAAATATACATCACCCACACACAAACCTACACACACAACACATATACACATATAAAAACACACAGAAACCACTCACTTCACAGCACACTATACTCATGTTATATATGTATATATATATATACATATATAACACACACATGCTATCTTGAGTATCTTCAGTATATATCTCACTCTCTAACATACACACACACACATACACACACGAATAACTTTTTTTGCTGTACAAAGGAATCTATTGAGCTAGAAGATATGGAGTGTTCACATCAGCATGTTTGTTTCAACAGGAATTACAGGGAATACTTGCAAAAATGTGCTGAGCCCCTCTAAGATCAAAGTGACTACAGAAATCAGCTGGACTGCTCTATGAAATAGTAAATATTTTTTGAGAAAAAAAGAGTGTTCTTTTGTGCCTTCACATTTTAAGGTAACATTTGACAATCTGAAAGAGGATGATTTTTTAGTCACTTAATGGGACTGAAATCAATGAAAGGAACTATCTTATTCTCATTAAATATTAAATTAAAATTGAAAATCATTGTGTGTTTAATGAACCAACATTGAATAATTGTGCAACAGTTTTTAATAGCTGAGTAGTATTCCATTATGTGAATGAACCACATTTTCTATATCCATTTTTAGGTTGAAAGACATCTGGATTGTTTTAAGCTTCTGGGTGTCACATATAAAGCTGCTATTAACATAGCAGAGCATGTATCCTTGTGGTATTGTGGGACAGTTTTGGGAGTGGTATAGCTGGGTCTTCAGGTAGAGCTATTTCTTAATTCCTAAGGAATTGTCTGACTGATTTCCAAAGTGCTTGTAAGAGTTTTCAATCCCACCAACAATGGAGAATTATTCATCTTTGTTCACATTCTCTGCAACATGAACTGTCACATGAGTTTTTTATCTTAACCATTCGGATTGGCTAAGGAATCTCAGGGTCATTTAGATTTGCATTTCCCTGATTGAGGTTGTTGACCATTTCCTTAAGTGATTCTCATTCATTTCAGATTTCTCTGTTGAGAATCTTTTGTTTAGCTCTGTACCCCATTTTTTAATTGGATTATTTTATTTATTTATTTTTTTTTGGAGCCTAACTTCTTGAGTTCTTTATACATTTTGAATATTAGCCCATTATCAGATGTAGGGTTAGTGAAGTTCTTTTCCCAATCTCTAGGTCACCATTTTGTCCTACTGACAGTGTCCTTTGCCTTACAGAAGCTTTTCAGTTTATGATGTCCCTGAGCCATTGATGTTCTTTTCAAGAAGTTTTCCCTCGTGCTAATGTGTTTGAGGCTATTTTCCCACCTTCTCTTCTGCCATATTCAGTGTATCTGGCTTTATTAGGAGGGCCTTGATCCACTTAGACTTGAGCTTTGTCCAAGGCTCCACCAGACTGAGACAAATGCATATACTTACAGCCAACTTACAGCATTGAGGTTGAGGACTAATATCAAAGGTCCTACTGCAGAACTAAAAGGGATTGCAACCCCATAAGAAGAACAACAGGGTCAATTAACTCAGACACTTTAGAGATCCCAGACACTGAGCCACAAACAAAGGAGCATACATAAGCTAGTTCGTGGACATGGGCACATATGTAGCAAAGGACTGCCTTGTATGGCTTTAGTGGGAAAGGATGCATTAATTCTGTGAAAACTTGATGCCCAAGGGAAGTGGGTTGCTGGTGGGGTGAAGTGGAGGTGGGTGGGCATGTGGCAGAAGGGGACATGGGTTTAAGATATCTAGGAGGGGTACTGAGAAGGGGGCAACCTTTAGAATAAAAATAAATAAAGTAATTTAATAATAAAAAAGAATAATTGTTCAACAGAAATAAATATCACACTATGTAGATAAATCTTGTCTTTTATATTGGATTTAAAGATAACTTGTAACAGGTAATTTTAATATAAACATATGGAGTAAGATAATGCAGTGGCTGTTTTTCTTTATCCTACTTCCCCAGTATTGACACAGAGAGACCAAGACTTATTTAAGTCTTTACCTCAATACCTGCACAGTCATTTGATCTATTTTAATGTCTTAAAAAAAATCTGTCTACATCTCACCCATAATCCCCAAAATACTTGCCTTTCGGGCGACCATTCCCTAGCTGAATTCACATGAACTCCTTCCTTTTGCACATCCTGATGCAATCTGAAGATAGTCTTCTCTCTCTCTTTCCTGCCCCTGCCAGGTAGAAGTTCTGCCCTATTTTCTCTTCTGACTAAGCATTTGATGATCAGCTTTTATTAACAAGACAGAGAATAAATGGTAAGCATTTTTTTTTTTTAACACAGACATGATAGGAGATTTTTTTTGAGATTTTTATTCGATATTTCATTTATTTACATTTCAGATGTTATCCCCTTTCCCCATAAACCACATTAATCCTGTATCCCATCCCTCCTCCTTTTTTATGCTTTAATATCATTTAAATTCCATGCAAGTATTAAGGTCAGTTCTAGGTTGAGGAACTAGCAATTCAATAGATGCAAATAGTCAGGAACAAGCAAGACAATAATCCCAGATAGTCAAAGAACAAGCAGTACAATAAAACAGAGTCCTGTGATCATTATTTCTAAGGACTTATCAGGATGACCAAAATATCTGAACCTACTAGGACTTTCCTGTCCTTGCCCAAAGTCATTTTCATCTCTGAAGCCTACTTCTTTGTTCGAGTTTAAGTTTTAGATTCCTGCCTGTAATTACTTCTTTGTTCTAGCCTAAGATTTAGAGTTCTGCCTGAAATTGCTTCTTTGTTCTAGCCTAATGTCAGATTCCTGCCTGCAGTTCATTTTCTTGTTGTTGACCTATGACAGATTCCTTCCAGGTCAGTCCATCTAAATGATAGGAGATTCTTAATATACGCATTACAATGTCATGTCCAAGTGTCCAGATTGCAACAAGATATGGTGGCAGAGAAATCAGCATTTGAATAACAAAATAATAATGTTTACACAGTTCAAAAAACTATTATGACTACATTAACTTATATGTATATAACTTATATGTATATATGTATAACATATATATATATATGGAAAGTCATGGAAAAACTACAGATTAGTTTTATGTGTCATACCTTGACTCAACATAGCACTTAGATAAGGTTTTCTGAATTCTTGCATAAAACTGTTCTTGGGCTACTTTTAATGATGCTTTTTTTTTTTAATTTTTGATTTACTGTTAAAGATTTTTTTTTGGGGGGGGTCATAATGACCTACCTCATGTTGATATCACATAAGGACCCTTATTTATATATTTGTTCAATGTTTGATACATTGTTTGAAAGGAGAATAAAAATATCTTAGTCAGGATATCTAAACCAAGTTTAATAGCAGCCACTAGTCCAAGAATATTTGGCTGAAAAGTCATTTATTGTTTTATGGAAAAGGATAAAAATCTCTTGTCCTACTGTCTAGCACATATTGTATTCGAGTTCCCAGTCATAGAAATGTTTATTAAACCTGTGGGGGAAAAAGTACTATAAGAAAACAAAGAAAAAGCTAATACTAATAAATACAAACAATAGAGCCCTCTTCTACTATAGTGGTTCATTTTAAGTGCTGGTAGAGAAAAATATCCAATAGTAATTCTACAGTTGTTTAAAGTAAACAAACATATAACATATTTTATTCTGTATTAAAAATTAAAATTATTTAGTAAATATCTGTATATTTCATTGGTCATGTTTATATAGTGTTAGTTTCAGATAAAATATTTTTGAGGTATTCTGAGTCATATAAGCAATTTCAAAGCTTTTCCCTCCAATGTATTAATAAGTCTTGGATTGAAAATAAATAACATATTATAATAAATTAAATCACATTAAGTGAAACTAATACAAAATTTCTTTCAAAATGAGGAAGCTTATGCTAATGTAAATATACAGCTTATAAATATATTACATTAAGAGACAAAGTATAAGCAAACATGGAAAGAAAAATAAATCCTAAAAGTGAGAAGATACCGATCAGAAACAAATTGTGTGAAGGCTAAATTAGTATTATATTAAAAACAAGTCAGTATATACTATGATTTCTAAGATTATAGGCTCACCAGATAAACATTAGATTGTTGATTCAACTGATCATAATACTTGTAATGGGAATGCCACTGATGTAAGTAGAGTAAGGAGACTATTTAGTGACAACCCTACTAAATTGTTTATGTAAATGCACTAAATGTACAGTCTTAATGAGAATACTATAACATGCACAAGAGAAACTAAACTGAAAAAATATTCAAAAGCACCATATAAGATTTTAGAAGCACAGTTTACCAAAAGACCCTAGAGATATCACCAAGTAGGCATTCACATTATTAGAATACTAAAGGAATATTGTAAAAACTGATTAATGGACTATTTGTGGACTAGTTGCTCTACAATTCACTGTCAACCAATGTCAAATAGTTTTAAGAACATATATAATATATTATTTACCAAGGACACATATCCAGTCTTACTCAACGTTTCAAAACTTACCAGCTGGGAGTGGGAAAGATGGCCCAGTGGCTCAATGGGCTTGCCACCAATGTTGACAATCTATGTTAGATACCTAGGACTCACATGGTAAAAGGAAAGAATCTATGAATCTATACCTATAAATTGTTCTCTGACCTCCATATGTGCTCTTTGACATACATGAAGGAATACACAGGCATATGTGTATGTCACACCCACAAATACACACATACACACACACACACACAAATAAATAAATAAATAAATAAATTTTCATAAATATTTGTTTTTGGATTTTTGGTTAGAATGCCATTGTGTGGTCCTGGCTGTCCTCGAATTCACTGTAAAGACAAGGCTGACCTTGAACTCACAGAGATCTATCTGCTTTTGCCTCCTTAGTATTGGATTAAAGGCATAATCACATCAAATAAATACATTGTATTAAAAAGAAAAAAAATCTATAAATTTATCTCTTAGGAGCTCAAGTGGAATTTTTACAGTCCCATTCTGTTTCTTGGAAAACAGAGCTTGTGCCTGATCACTGAAGAAAGAAGCAATGCCATCTGTGGAACCACCATACTTAAATGACAACAACTAGAAATGAACCAGTACTCACCAATTATGCTATTAATTAATAACTCATGTTACCTTCATAAGCAAAGATCTACTCATGAAACGATAATATAAATGGTATTACATAAAACTATGTCTCACAGATGAAATATTCAATGAAAATTTATGTACAGAAGATTGCATGTGTGTCTAGAAATGGGAATGATTGAGGAACATTTTAAGGAAAATTTAGGAGAAAGAAAGAGTCATACGGCTGAGCAGAAAATGTGTGAGTACTTGAGTTTGATCTTGGGGACCTACGAGGTTAAGGGAAGAAAATATGTTCCCAAAAATTATTCTGTCCCTTCCACATGCTGTAGAATGACAGTTTACCTTCGAAATCAGTAAATAAAAAATAGTTGTGCAATGTGCACAGAATCCAGAAGCATTCATAATCAGTAAGCTAAATATTAGTAGTAATTAGAATAACTCCCACAATTTAGGTGACATAAAGATTACTAAATAGTGTAATAAGATTTAAAACAGTGATATCAGTACAACATATTTATAACAGTATGTAGATAAAGTGTAACATTATGATAATAATGACAGAGAACTAAGTTTATTCTGGATAAAAAACAATGTATTTATATCCATTGTGAAAGTGACAGAAAAAAGAATAAAAACATTTCTAGAGGAAAAATAAAGTGATGGCGACTAAAATTCTTCAGATAATAAAATAATACATTTATATCACCATTCACTGTAACTCTAGTAGTATGCATGAAGAGCTGATTAAATTTTGCAGGAAAAAAGCATAAAAAATCAGTACATCAAAAACTAATCAATTATATGTAGAAAACTGAGTAATTCAATGGTAATATAACTAATTCAGTAATTTGTTAAAATTCTCTTCATAGCCAGGTAGAGTGGTGTTTGCCTATACTTAAAGCATGAGAAGTGTTGGGACTACATAACCACATAGTCAGACTTTTTTCAACAAACAAGAGCAAAATGAATCTGCCTTAAAAAAATCATCAGTCTTTGAAATTGTTTTAAGAAAGGTCTTCCAAATATTGAAAGAACAAAACATTTGAATTTAACATAAACTTTTGCAAAGAGCTAAAGAGAAGTTATCTATCTCAATTGTTTTTATTAGAGATGGAGCACATTGTTATTATTACTAGATTGCGGTAAAGAAATATATTGGCTTGTTATATTTATGAATCTTGATGCAGTATCATAAACAAATTAATAAATTAATTGATCGCTACATTTAAAAGAGGCATTATACTTCAATTGGATTTAGAATGGCAACACTAGTCAGTTTAATATCAATGAATGAGTATTAACATAATTTATGACATGAACTAATGGAAAGTTAAATTAATGTAGCCATCTCAAAGCATAGAGCATTTATTAAGCTGAATTCAATGTATATAAATAATTATAACGAAAAAAAAACCTCTTGAAACGTAACAGTAAATTCTCTAAACTGAGAAAGGGATTCTATGAGACATCTGCAGGAAACATATATACTAACTATTTTCTCTATTTTTTTCATACTTGATAGTATTTTGAATTATTCTACAATATTTCATTTATCTAGTTTGTCTTATAGTCTTATTAACTTTTTCACACATTTTAAAGGAATATAAATAGGTGAATAATAGTTACATTGAAATCTAGAAATTAAAGTGGATGTATTTCATCATTTTAACATACCTCCTTGAAAAACCTGACCCATGAGTTATAAACTGTGGTAGCACTGTAATCTAAGCACTTGTGTAATCTAAGCAACAGAGTTATTGCAATGAATTTCATTCTATACTGTTTTACACAAAGTTCTGAGGCAGCAAGACCCTGTTTCAAAAATCCAATAAACCATTTTTGTGGTTGAACAAACCACTCTCCCCAATTAACAGATCATCCAGAAAAAAATTAAACAGAGAAAAAATGAATAATGAAACAAGCAAACAATATGGATCAAATGGACCTAACAGACATCTATAGAATATTCCACTAAAACAAAAATGTAATATACCTTCTTCTCAGCACCTCATGGATTCTTCTTCAAACTGAACATATAGTTGTTCACAAAGAAAGCCTGAATAGATACAATTAAAATACTGTTTTGAATCTTATCAGACCACCATGGAATAAAACTGGACTTCAACAACAGAAACACAGTAAAGCCTATGCACTCATGAAAGTTGAACAGCTCTTTACTCAATAATCTCTAGGTCAGGGAAGAAGAAAGAAGGAAATTAATGAACTCAATGAAAATGAAGGGACAACATAACCAAATTTTGGTGAAGTGAAATGAAATAGCCATAGGAGGCAGATGGGAGAGGGAACGGGAGATAGGGAGGGGAATATTGTTGTTAGGATCAGCTGTGAGAAAGAACAGGAGAGATGGCTAGATGGCCATGAAAATGATTGGAAATTTGCAACTGAAGAGGATGAATAAAGGGGAGGCATCTCCAGACCTGGACAGAGACCTGGGATAAGGAGGCACCCTAGAATTAATGGGAGTGACCTTATCTGTGATTCACCATACTGAGGTTATGGAACTTGAGGTCACCTCCTGTAGCCAGGTAGGAACCCCAGTGGAGCAAGAACCTCCAATACTCACAGAAAACTTTCAACCTACCAGAAATGTAAGGCTAGAGGATGGAGTAGAAATTGAGGGTTTGGAGAACCAATAATTGGCCCAACTTGAGTCTCATCCCATGGGTAAGTACTGATCCCTGACACTATTAATGATAATCTGTTAAGCTTATACACAGAAGCATGTCTTCCTCTGAGAGGCTCCACATAGCATCTGACTTAGACAGACAGAGATACCCACTGACAAACAGTGGACTCTTGTGGGGTCCTTATGGAATAATAGGAAGTATGACTACAGGTGACAAAAGATGATAGGAACTTAATGGGAAGGCCAACAGAGTCAACTAACATAGACTCTTGGAGTTCTCAGAGACTAAACCACCAAGCAAAGAATATGCATGGAGTGGACCTAGGCCTCCTAGCACTTATATAGCAGATGTGCAGCTTGGTCTTCATGTGGGTCCTGAACAACTGGAGCAGGGGTGATCCCAAAAACTGTTGCTTGTATGTGGGATATGTACTTTTAGCTGAGCTGTTTTGTCTGCCTCAGCAGTGAGAAAGTACTTAAAAACTTGAAAAGCCAGGGTACAGAGATACCCAGGGGAGCCCCACCATATCAGAGGAGAAGGGGAGAGGGTATGGGGGATGATTTGCAGCAGTGGGTGACCAGGAGGTGGGTAGTCAGCAGTATGTAAAATAAATAAGTAAAAAATAATACAAATAAGTAAATAAATATTAAGATGAAGTTACTCAAAAACTCCTCATAACTTTCATACCTATTCCCCTTTGGTCTCATTTTAAGACTGAAAAGTTATGCAACTTTCCTTTTCATGACCAATCAGTGAAATGGAAAAAATACTACCTTTCCCTATTGGGTAAGTCAGTATCATAAAGATTGGAACCTTGTCAGGTAGAATTCTTAGGTTTTGTTTTATTACAGCCAGGTTTTGTGTGTGTGTGTGATGTGTGTGTGTGTGTGTGTGTGTGTGTTTGTGTGTGTGTGTGTACGCACACACACCCAAATAGTAACATTCTTGTAGAAAACCTAATTCCACATTATCAGAATCCAATGTTTGTGAGACATGTAGCAAAGACTTTAAAGAAAGGCGAGGAAATACAATAGCAAAGACTGCTTCTCACTTCCTCTTGTATTTTGCACAGTGACCAACACTGTAAAATTAATGGAATTGATCAACTTAAACATTACCTTCCAGGGTGAATCCTCAGTACTCCACTTCATCTTTCTGTACACCTGTCACTTATAAGTGTTGAGCTAATATAAGAGAGTAAAATGTTCATATGCTACTTGCTTCATTTTATTGTTGTAAGTTGAATTCTTTCATTAAGATGTGATATATATTATTTAATAGGAATGATGTATGTATTTTGACCAATCTGTAGATAGTGCTGAGGAACCAAGCTGAAATCCATGCCTAGTCTATAGTCAGAAAACATGAATACAATAGGAAAATGCCCTTGATCTCATTGAAAGAGACCTGGTATAATAAACCAGCCACCTAATATCTGACTGCTACTCTTGGAGAAAGGAGTCATAATTGGAGTTCAGTAACAATGCAGGTCATTTGAATATGGGATTTTTAGTGTTAGGAATAGCAAGATCAGCTTTTATAAAAGGAGGGATATATTTCTTAGACAAATGGCATCATCTATTCCTGGCACAATTTGCATTCACGTTTTATTCTCTATAAACAGGTTCTTCAATGACTGAAGTAATTGCTTACTGAGATCCACAGTATGTGACTATGTCTAATTGGTTATCGAGTCATTTCTCTATAGTTATCATTTTTCCAAGATTATTCTTATGAAACATAAATACTTTCAAAATCTGTGCTCATTCTAAAATGCCTGGGGTATCATATCTTTATCCTAGACTTTCAATATTCCCATCCTATTTCTTCCAAGTCCCTGACCTTTCAGACAAACTATTAACAGATGTCTGTGAATCAGAGAACATTTATATCCCTGGCCAAGCAAAGCAGCTGATGGAAATGGAAAACAAAATGTACTCAAAATTCTACAAATGGTGAATATTTCCTTTCTTATTGTACTGCAGATGTATGGTCACCTTGAACTCCCCTACTCAGTATAGTTCTGTCATCACACTCTGCCTTTGAATAGCACCAACATACCAGGATACTGCATCAACTCAGAAAAAATGTTTAGTTCTGAGGCCAATGAGATGATTCAAGAGGTAAAAAGGCCTTGCTATCAAGCCTAATAACCTGAATTTGTACCCTGAGACCCACATGATAAAAATAGAGGTCCACTCTTGCAAGATACCTTTCCACACACTTGTCTCTGTACACATATACTCATATACACAGACTAAGAAATGAATAAATATAATTCAAAATTAAAGAACACAAGGTAAACTAATTCCTCAGTCAACTAATTTTAAAATTGAGGGATGGATGGACAGTCATTAAGGGAAAAGACTCAATATAGGAGGGATCAATCACAGGTGTGAGTGACATGCTCTGAACATGGATTTGTAGCTTTCAGACATGACCAATAGTCTTATGCTGATTTTCACCTAATAAGATATCATGCTGGATTTATAAATCATTTTCTGTCTTTTGATCAAATAATAATATACAAAAGACTAAATAATACTCTTTAATACCTGGCTACACGTATTGTTTCTTCTAATACACACTAGTAGACAGGGATCTATTTCTTTGTATGTATCACTGTATATGCTTTCTTTGATATTTTCTATGTTATAATTCCTAATGAAATTGTTAAGATACTTCTCTGTGTTCTGAAATATTTTAATCTCATATGTTCTAAGTTTAAGGTTGTTTATTATTTTTAGACATTTGAAACTGCAGGACTGTGGGAAATCTATGTGAATGTTCGAGGAGTGAAGAAAGAGTAAAATTATGGTTATTGTCACACAATTTTCTTTCCACAGACATGATGACTTGAATAGATATCACACATAATATTTTAACAAGTACTAATGAAACTTAGTTGTAGTAAAAGATGTATTAAACAATGCAGGAAGGAAACTCTCATGCATTTCATAATTTCTGTAGTACAAGTACCATGATAAGTGATATCTCTTGTTGAAGGAGAAAGAACAAAGGAAGTTGAGATCTTACAGTGGCTATTCATTAATACATGACCCAGTAGAACTCTGTGGTGTGTAGAGTTCCATAACCATCCCAAAATTCAGAAAGTTAGACACTGGAATTGAATTATTCTAGCATCTAATGTTGTCAAACAAAGACCTCCAAATTCATTTAGAAGAATGTTTAGCAAAAAGGCATTTTTGAGAATCAGGACACAAATATGAGTAAAGAGCTAAGTATTCAACATCAGTAGACAGGATCAACAAAGAAGGTCCAACATCAGAGAGAAACTAAAGGCCCTATTCTCATGAAAGAATTCAAAGATGGAGCTCCTCAGGCCACAATTCATAGATCAAGTCTGCAGACCTATTCTGGCTTCAGACTGATATATGTTTCTGATTGGAGTGATGTTTGTAAGTGGGACAGCTAGCTTCTTGCCTTCTCAGAATATGCAAATCTCTACAACCAGAGGCTTCAGGTAGAGTCCACCATAATATCAGCCTTAGTAGTGTGAGACAGAGTCAAGGACATTTCTAGATTCTAAACCTTCACGTGCAGCGGACATAGTCTTGTGCCCTGGATGGGGTTAACCTGAATTTTATCCTACATCATCCGGAGTGTTAATATGGTACTGCATATACCGAGACTGAACAGCCCTTTGCATCACAAAAGTAAGATATTAGAGTTTAATATTCACTTTGATGACCAAGAGACTATGGTACCAGCACGACCACCATAGGCAGTATCATGAGGAATAAGATAATAGACTTCTAAGTATGAAACTTTGCTTAACTATTAAGCAGTTAAACTAGCTCTAGAAATATCTTAACTTATCCTATCTTAAGGCTTTCCCAGGATAGATTTATCTGAAATAGATTTATTGTCCCTGGTGAACAATCTCCTATCTTGCTACCCCTACCTGTAGCTTTATTGCAACTTTTTTATCATAAATTCTCTTAAAAATAGGCATCTTATGAAGTATAGTCTTACCAACATGTCATGTTTCTATTCTTGTCAGAGGTGTCTGTGAATTGAAGTGTGGCACAATGTTTCAACATTGTGGCCACAGGAATGCCATATAAGTCTGAAGTTGTTTTGTAAACAATGTATTGGAACTATGATTGCAGGAAAACTGAAAAATAACCTCCCTCTTTTATTGACTTAAAAATCTTATAGTAAACAGAAACTGGGTTCATTCATGTTTATTATTAAAACTGTTTCTCAAGGATTGGGCTATGCTATACTTGTAACCTTATTGACCAATGGTTCTGTACTGCCTGTTTCAGGAATGACAATCATGTCTTTGTTTCAAAAAAGTGTTTATAACAATCTTTCAACCTAATATTTCTTTTCACTGGTTATATGACCACCTGTGACTACTTGTATTCTGACTATTGTTATATCTACTTTGCATCCATTTCTATGTTTCAGAATGTCCTTAGTAACTTGTTATGCTTGTGTTCACTTCCTGTAATCCTACTTGTTTTGACCACCAAAACCCCACTTGGAAACTTCCTACCCCTGACCTAAAAAGAGCCTTGTTTTCCTCCCATCTATTACTGATCTCTTCAACATTGACTTTGGAGGAGGAAGTCCATGTCCATGAGTGTAAAAAGTTTGTTTTAATTAAATTGGCCTTGGGAATTTGGGTTGGTGGACTTTCTTCTCCCATCTTTGAGATTAACACAATCTTGGGCTTGAGTGGCTATTAAGAATGAAACAATGCAAACACAGTCACACCAGTGGCTGACAAGTAAGCAATCTGGGTTTAGGATGGAAGTAGAGTTGGTGACTGCAGACTTAGTGTGGGAAAGAGAAGGAAAGAAAGAAAAAGAAGGAAGGAAGCAAGCAAGCTTTCTTTGAATTTGAAAAGTTATATACAAATAAACCTAGATATTAAGACTGAAACAAATATGAAAGGTTGGCTCAATATATGAAAATCCATTAATATAATCTATTATATAAACAAACTCAACGAAAAAAATTCCATGATCACCTTCTTAGATGCAAGAAAGCATTTGACAAAATGCAATACTCCTTCATGTTAAAAGTATTAGTGAGATCAAGATTTCAAGGCCCATATCTAAACATAATAAAAGCAATTCACTGCAAACCAACAGCCAATATCAAATTTAGTGGAGATATATTTGAAGCAATCCTATTAAAATCAAGGACAAGACAAGGATGCCCACTCTCCCCTTATCTATTAAATATAGTACTTGAAGTGCTAGCTAGAACAATAAGACAACAAAAAGACGTCAAGGGGATACAAATTGGCAAACAAGAAATAAAGGTATCACTATTTGCAGATGATATGATAGCATACATAAGCGAACCCCAAAATTCTGCCAGAGAACTTCTCCAACTGATAAACAACTTTAGCAATGTGACTGGATATAAAATTAACTCAAATAAATCAGTAGCCTTCCTTTATATAAATGATAAACAGGCTGAGAAAGAAATTAGGAAAACTACACCCTTCACAATAGTCACAAATAATATAAAATATCTTGGGATAACTCTAACCAAACAAGTGAAAGACCTGTATGATAATAACTTCAAGTCTCTCAAGAAAGAAATAGATTTCAGAAAATGGAAATATCTCCCATGCTCATGGATTGGCAGAATTAATATAGTGAAAATGGCCATCCTACCAAAGGCAATCTACTGATTCAATGCAATCCCATCAAAATCCCAACATATGGAGAGAAACTGCTGACCCTTGTGGTTGAATTAGGGAAAGGCTGAAAGAAGCTGAGAAGGAGAGCAACCCTGTAGGAGGATCAGCAATCTCAATTAATCTGGACCCTCAAGATCTCTCAAATACTTGACCACCATCCAGACAGCATATACCAGCTGATATGAGGCCCCTAACACATATACAGCAGAGGACTGCCAGTTCTGTGTTCAATCTGAGATGATGCTTCTAACCCTCAAAAGACTGGAGAACCCAGGGAGTTTAGAGGTCAGGTGGGTGGGGGCTGGGAGATGGGAACAGCCTTGTGGAGACAGGGGATGGGTTGGAAGTATGGGATGTGGAACAGTTGGAAGGTGGAAGAGGGGAATAAAATCTGGGGTGGAGAAGAAAGAAAGAAAGAAAGAAAGAAAGAAGAAGAAGGAAGGAAGGAAGGAAGGAAGGAAGGAAGGAAGAGGAAGGAAGGAAGGAAGGAAGGAAGGAGGAAGGAAGGAAGGAAGGAAGGTGGCACTCTCACCACCGAGGCCCGGGGTTCACTTTTCAGTCAGGGAACCACTGACTCTAGAGTAAAGAGTACAGTGTACAAGTGGAAGCTGAATGGTTTGATAAGGATTGACTTAGGGAAAATTGTCACTGACTCTAAAAAGTACAGTGTACAAGTGGAAGCTTCTCTGGAGTACAGAGCCAAACAGATAGATGGTATAAATAAAAAAAACTGTTCTAGGCAGAGGGCCAAACAGAAAGATAGTGTAAATCAGGTGTGTTCAGATGGTATAAAGTTATATTGCCTCACTGGAGACTCAGGTTCTGTCTAACATGGGCTCCACGGGAATTCTGGGTTCTTTTCCTGCTTAACAAAATAGGGAAGGAGATAGGTATGACTTTCAGTTTTGTGGTTATATTGTTCCTCTGAGAAAGAGGTCAAGATAAAGGTTTTTCTGGTTACTGGCTCAAGAATATTCTGTTTAGGGAAAAAGATTTTGTCTGTGTGTTTTCAGAAGAGACAATTAAGATATTTCTACCTTTCAGAATTTTATGAATTAGAAATCATAGAGGCAGGCCACAGAAGACTAGATTACAGAATTCAAACAAAAATTATCTTGATACAAAAATTTGTTTTGAGAATTATATATGGCAGAATAAACAGCCTTGATTTATCTACTCATCAAGCAAGCTGAGCAAACCTGTTCCAACCTCTGATGTCCTGGAATTTCAGCTGGATGCAATGAAGACACAGACATCGGAGGCTTATCAATTTACCCTTCCCCCCACCCCTCTTCTAATATCTCAATGTCCATATTCAGCTTGAAGAAGTTAATGAATAGTCGGCGCCCCAATTCCCTGTGCTTTAATATTGTTACTCACATGGGCATTGTGCCTATATAACACATTTAGTAATATAAGGCTTAGACCCAGTCTTTCTTTAATTTTGTTAACTGATTTGAGATGGTTAGCCTGTAAGTTAAGGGCCTATAGCAAATTCATGGCTCTGAGTTTACGGATAAGGTGTTTTCTAGATGTTAATTATAAATAGCTGAGGATAGTTGGTTTTTAAAAACATCAGAAGTCCATAGAATTGATATTACAATCATCTCTGTACTAATGTTCATCTTGATTAGAGACCTGTTTACTCCTGACAGCTTCCCTGTCTTAGATTCTAAGAGGAAATGAGTATCTTTGGAGTTACTCCAGTTGTGGTGAGACAGCCACTAGGCAAGAACTGCCTCGTTTCATCTACAGAAAAATTACTGTCCAGAAAAGGACACATTTGTGGAATAGGCCAAGACAGAGTAATCAGCCCTAAATATTTCTGCATTACTAGGTCTGTCAGATGATCCTGGGCCAGAAGGCTGAAGATCAGATCCTCCAGTGTTTTGACGTATACGGACTGTAGAGTTGTTCAGTGGTCTCTGTATACTGGCTAAGTTTTAGAAGCTATGGATTGTGCTTAGCATAATTTCAGTTAAATCAGTCATTCTGGATTTCTGACAGAGTTGAAGACTTACAGTCTCACAGCCAACCCAGGGTATTTACATTGAGAAAACAGATTTGAGAGGATGATTTTTAGCTGATACTCATTCTAAAGCCAGGAAAAAGGCCAGGTTAAGAATTAAGTCTTTTAGATAGGAAAGATTACAGAGGTTCAATTTAGTTAACAAAAATGGTAGACTGGGTGTTTGGTCTATATTGTACTTTAACAACTATAATATGGTAATATAGTTGTGTTCAATTTATATCTGGGAAAAAAAAGTCTTTTAATTGAACAGAATGGGGGAAGTGTTGTGGATAGCCCTGGCCTTGTATTTTGTTACTAATTCCCCTTTCCTGTGAAGGACTGTAGAGGAAGTATGAGACATTACACAGGTGATTTCTAGTGAATTTTCTGCCCATCTTAATTTTTAAAATAAAGGCTGGAGCCAGTGATTGGGCAGAGGAAGGGGTGTTGGAGAAATAAAGGCTGGGGAGAGAAGAAAGAGAGGGAAGACAACCGGAGGAAGACAATGGAGGACGGAGACAACAGAGACATGGAGATGATGACAACTGGGGAGAGGAGAGGAGAGAGATGATGGAAGACAATGGAGGAAGATGACTGTGAAGCAGAAGGTAGAAGGACATACACAGGGTCTGGAAAACCCTCAAGTTATAAGGGTCTCATAGCTGGGGAACAGAGTAGTGTAGGGGTATCTGCCAAATCTAGGCTTACAGACTATATTCGTAATTACTGAGTCGTGTTTTCATTGACCAGTCCTGATTGGGTTGGATATTTAAATATCTCCCACAATAGGATGGAAGGAAGGAAGGAAGGAAGGAAGGAAGGAAGGAAGGAAGGAAGGAAGGAAACTTTCTTTGAATCTGAAAAGTTACATACAAAGAAACCCAGATATTAAGACTGAAACAAATATGGAGTCCTTCAAGGAACAGAAAATGTCTCACATCAAGAACAAATAAAAACTTCCAGGGATGCCTGATCTCATAAGATACCCAAAATAATATGGACAAAAACTCTACTATGAAGAACTCAACACAAAAAACTGAAGAAGAGAATCGAAACCAACTCTTTTTAAGATAGCTAACATGCTTCAAAAATATGCAGAGAAATGAGCTAGTCTTACACAGTCTAGAGGAAATCACTTAACCTAAAGAAAAGATCATAAGAAAAAGAAAAGACATATTCAAGAAGGATTGACTATGTGTTATTAGATGAACAAAATTAAGACTAGAAATGGAGGTTTCTATTATTTATATTCAGATGAAGGCTGAATTCTTGGAATAAAAGTAAAAAGATAGATTAGGAAACATTTTTGAGAAAGACTCTGATTTACCTTTAGAGATAAAAGGCATGAAAAGAACCATTCACATGTTCACAGTTAAAAATCAAAGAAGAGGAAAGTAAACTGAAGGTATGTTTTCAGCAAAATGTATACAATATCCATATTTTTGTTTGATTCTTTGTTGGATTAAATAGCCAGACAGTAATAACCTGTGGAGAAAAGTGAAATAATTTTGTTGTGGATACTAACAACAGGTTTGGGTGTGGGGACTGGAACTACAGAAAGTATTCCTGGCCTAAATTTGTCACAGATGACAGTAGATCTTTCTTAAACTGTGTTTCAGTGGCCATTTTTAATTCACAGTGTACATGTAGATGAGTGAATATTCTTCAGGCAACTATTTAGATCCATGTCTCATCAATGGCAAATACTCTGTTATATTACCAGATTTTGTGCCATTATGTTATCTAATTATAACAAAATGTGACATTGTTTAATGGTCTCAGGGAAGACATTAGCAGCAGATGAAGAAATAGCAGAAAATGGGTTAGTGAAATACAATACAAGATATGTTTTTGAATCTGTAACATGTTAGTTTTTTAATAATGAGAATGAAATGATAAGAGAAAAGGACATGATTCCTCCTGGGTTTAATTTTTTAAATGTGTGTGTATACATATCATTAACAAAGGGAATTATGTTATAATAATTGAAAATTTAAATTCTATACAATCTATAAATACTCTAAAATGTACAATTTCATGACAATGTTAAAGAGTGGCTGGTCTAGAGACTTAGGAAAGTCATATACTAGATATGAATATTCTTGATGATAAAAACTGCAAAGAAAAATGTTGATGTGTATAATTGTGTAACAACAGAGTTTACAGTCAAGTGAGTGTTGCAGAACATTAACATATATTAATCAATAAAATATTCATTTATCTTTAACTCATACTTTTATTAGGTTGATTAAATATTGCTTCATTAATTAATTCATTTGATGTTTCTACTTTCCTTATGATGCATACTTATTATGTCCAGCATGGTGTCAATAAAATTGAAAAAAATAACAAGTACCATCATTGAATGACAGGCACCCTGCACAGATAAGGAACCTCCTGATATAAAATCTGTAGCTTGAGGAACATTGCAAGAGAGAATGAAGAAGTCCAGAATACTGCATGGCTGTTGTAAGCTGAGAGACTGGAAAGCTTCTCTCTCTCTCTCTCTGTCTCTCTCTGTCTCTCTCTGTCTCTTTCTCTCTCATGCTCCCTTCCTTCTCTTTATCTCTCTCTGTGTCTCTCTCAGTCATACTCGATCTCTCTGTCTCTCTCCTTATTCCTTTCTTCTTCATCTTTTTTTACTTGTTCATATGTCAAGATAATGTAAATCACTTCTATGTTTGGCAACTTACTGATTTTCAAAGAGAGTTTTGTGGAATTTTATATTAATTTTGGAGTTCTGTCAAAGTTGCTATATAAGAAAAGTAGAAAATTAGATAGTGGATTATATTTCTCAAATCCATTCAAAACCACTGTACTTTGATCTTTTGCCATAAATTAAAAACTGTGTAAAATTTTGATTTAATATGTATCTGTACTGTAACTAAATAAAAGCATATTTTATAGTTTTGCCTATTTTTTTAAGAAGTAAAACATGATGAAGAAGTACTTGTTAGAGTACCTGAGAGATAAATTTAGAGAGAAAAAGAAATAATTATTCTTGGGTTCATAAAACCCACACTGGTAATTCATATAAAGTACCACAGATAAACATGAGAAAAAATTGATATAAAAAGCATAATATAAGTTCTTTTGTATGATCAATGCTTTGAGAATGTGGGATGGTTAAGGTGAATAAAGAATACATACTTAAGAAGATAGAAAGAAATTCCTATATTTTAAGGTGAAGTGGTTCATAGCAATGCTGATAAACAGTATTCATACAATAAAACATACAGATTTGAAATTATTATTTGTAAATGTTTACATTTTTGAAAGACACAAAAATAAAATAAATGTGCTAACCAGAAAATAGTATGAGCAACAATCCCAAAAAGTAAAACTGTGATATGCAAAAAATGTGATAATTACAATGGTGAGTCATTTCAAAGTTAAAATTGAAAATTGAATCACACAAAGTTATTAAATTCAAAACGTATGGCCTCTTACTAACATTATCACACTCAGATTACCCTTATGTACAATTTTCTCTTCCTGTTTGCTTAATTTCACTACTGGTCTTTAGCAATTAACACAATATGAATTAAAATTATTTATTACTTTTTCTCAAAGACTAAATTTTGGTTTGCTTGTTTCTTTATTAAAATGAGGTTATAAAAATCTCTATCAGGCAACCGTTCAATCCCTCTAATATGTGTGTTCCAGACGTACTTTACAGAACTACATCTTGAATGCAAGGATTCTCAATAGTTATCTCTTTATAATTTTTACTCATATTTAGAATGTGCAAAGTTCTAAATAGAATGGAATGGATATCGAAAGACATAGATGACTAAAATCATACACAGATGACTTCTGCAATAGGAAAAGATACTAAATGCCATCTAATGACACTAATGTTATCTGGACATTTCACTGCATTAAAAGAAAAATCAACCACGGAAGGAAAAGAAAACCACATAAAACATTTTTATTGCCTTCCCTAGGCTCTTTCGTTGTTGGTGGTGTTTTGTTTTATGTTTGTTTGTTTGTTTCCTTAAATAATATTTCCTTAAATTATGATCTATGATCATAAAAGTTTAAGAAAAACCTGTTTTATTCACTCAGGACTGTAAGTGTCTTTTTTTTTCTTGAAAGTATAGCTCTGCTTCATGAGCAACTGCATTTCACACAGTTCCATTGTTTTGACCCAGCCCAGCATTGTCCTTGTATACCATGCTGTGTCTCATAGGCTCACCTTGTGAAGCTTAGGGAAAAGAGTAAAAAGTACAGATGCAAATAGAATAGGTCAAAAGGAAGAATTATCAAAGGCAAAAGATAGGGTATACTGATCACCTATTCTAGTGAGGCTCCTTGGTCTCTCATTCTGTTTCTCAAGTTTCTGACTTCAAAAACAAAGTCTGTATTGGTCCATTTAAGTGAATCTGCTAGTGTAATCCATTGCAACAACCATTGGAATCTTTGGGAAAAAAACAATAAGTGTCATTGTTTTGAATCAATCAGAAATTTGCTTGAAATTGGCCATTCAGTTCATTTAAGTGATTCATTATGATGGATACAGCTATAACCTCTACAAAATTAAGTCTAGATCAAGTTTCAGATAATAATGAATCAAGTAACATCCACATGTTGAGTATCATGAAGGTCTATCTGATAAAGTGTGAGGTATGTCAGACATTTGATTTTTAATGAATTGGACATGCCCTGGCTCTCATGCTACCATTCTAGAGGAAGAGACAGGTAATAAATTGTAATGGATAATTGCCATGAATATTCATAAAAAAATCATAATATAAGGAAAAGTTTATTGAAATGTTTATGATCTGGCACTCAATTCACTGTTCCTTGTAAGAATTACACATAAAATACCAAACTTGGTGAACTTAAAATTATTGAGATAGATCAATACTGTGGTGGTTTAAATATGCTTGGCCCAGGGAGCAGCAATATTAGGAGGTGTGTCTTTTTTGGAGTAGGTGAATCCTTGTTGGAGGGAGTGTGTCACTGTAGGGGTGAATTTTGAGATCCTTCTTCTAGTTGCCTAGAAGACAGTCTTTCCTGGTGGTAGTCAGATCAAAATGTAGGATTCTAACCTCCTCCAGCACCATGTCTGCCTATATGATGCCATGCTTCCTTCCATGATCCTCTGAAGCTATAAATCAGTCCCAATCAAATGTTGTCCTTTATAATAGCTCCCTTGGCCATGGTGTCTCATCACAATAATAGAAACCCTAAGACAAATATCCAATATCCATTTAATTATGTATTAGATACAGACATTGAAAGAATGAAAGCAAATTGGAGAGAAGAAAATTACTATGGGTATGAAACACATCCTTTCATACATAAAATCACTGAACTTGACAATACCTGTGGGAAAAAATGGCGGGCAGCGGTGGAGTCCCGGGCCCACGCGGCAGCAGGCCCCAGGCCCACACGGCAGCAGTGGCCTGGGACCTGCGAGGTGGAGGCTGCCTGGAGGCCTCCAGGCAGCCTGTGTCACATACTGGAGGAAGGTCCCAGGTTCCAGGGGCTGGAGGCTTTGGCAGCGGCGGGCCCAGCAGTCCCCAATGATACGAGGAAGTACTTGGTTCCAAAAGGGTTTATTGTCATGGTGGATGGTAGATGGATCTGGAAGTACCCCCCCCAAACTCAGGGCAGACCTGGGTTAAGTAGGGAGGGAGAAAGTGGGAGGTTCTGGGGAGGAATGGTTAATTGGCTCCGCCCTCTGACCTTCATTAGTATGTAAATCCCTAGGGCCTGAGGCCTATAGTTACACCCTCTACCTGTGCACTTTGGGAGGGGCTGTAATGGCCTTCCGTGACTGAACAATGTAGGTCTATGGAGATTAGACTGCTTGTTAGCACCTTGAGTTCTGGGGAAGTAGCTGAACTCCTGCCGTTTCTCCCTTGGAGTCTCGGGGTTCTAGGCCCATGCCAGCCAAGAACCAGGATACCCTTACGCAGTCCCACAAATACCCACAAAAGAAAACACATAGCCAATTGCTATTACCAGAAAGGAACAACTAGATGATGTCAGATGCATCAATTGTTACATAAATATGACTCATGATGGAAATCATGACAATTTAATGAAGGTAAGTGACTTATTTTTAACATTCACCAATTATAAGAATTTCTTCTTAAATTATTAGATGATTATCATCCAATTTTGTTTCACTGAATTGTTCTGTTCAACTCTGGTATATCTATAATACCTTTTCAGTCATATTTCTAATGATATTATCACAGTAACTTTGTATCTTCATTCTCACTAACAAAATGTATAGTATATAATATACACATTATAGTTTAAAGCTAGTAGAACCAGATATTGATCACTTAAGAAATGTAAGTGTATATACTTGGTTATATAAATACATTTTCAAAAATTAGACTGGAGAGATGGTTGAGAGTTTAAAGAGCCCTGGCAGCTTCTCCACAAAACCCTCATGGCAACTAATAAGTATGTATGTCTCCAGTCCCTGAGTATCCAAAACCTCTTTGGGCTAGGCAAGCAGTCTAGAATACATACATATACATGCAGACAAACCACATTCACACATAATCAATCAATCTCAATCAATCAATCAATGTCAGATGATGATGATAGATAGATGATAGATAGATAGATAGATAGATAGATAGGCGGTAACATTTTTAAATATTTGACATATAACTCACACTTATCTTCAGGGGTTACTTAAAATAATTATGTCCAAACTAGGAAAACCTCTACTTAGAGATGAAGGTGAAATTTCCAAACATGTCTAGTTAGTTTTGCAACGTTTCATGAGGAGATAAATCAAATCTAAAACAAAAATTTCAATTTGAATAAGTCATAGATTGAATTTATATTGAACATTCAAAAACTCATCTACAGGATAAATTTTGTATAATATTCTATACTGTTGTTTCACATTTTGCACAAGGCATATTGTTTTCCATATAAGAAGGCATTCATTTCTGAGCCAATTTCCAATCTCTAGTGTTCTGTACTAATAATTATCAAATTAATGTTTACTGTATGCATTCATATGATCAATGAATCACTTATTGTTATCTTATTGTTCCTAATTTTCTATAATTTGTAATTATTTTCAATATCTCAGTGACTTAACTGAAGATGGAAAAAAGAAATGTATTTATGTCATGACCAGTTAGGGATGTTTGTTAAAATTTGTTCCTGTAAATAACCACTATATTCCAGTCATTTGATAGACACTCTACCTACCTTCCACAAGTATAGTGATTCATTAAGTATGATTTACAGTAAAAGAAATACAATAAGATAGAAAATAGGCACAGCAATTTATAAAAATAATTATAAAAATTAGTCTAACAGTATTCATCAAATCAAATGTAATCATGGATATGAGAGAATTTGATATAAATTTTGACATTTGAGTCATACTTTCCAGATGTGGGCTTTCTCTAAAACAAACCTTTAAGATCACTGAACCTTTGAATTCCAAAGTTAAAAGAGCTGAATCCGACTTTAATTAGCTCCCACCCCTCACTCTCTCTGCTTAAGTAATAGAAAAAAGATTATGGTGTTGAAATAAAATTGACCCTATGGAAACCTCAAAAGGCTTATCAGGAAACATTTGTAGCCACTTTCTACAGTATTCGACTTCCCCAATTATGAGGCCTTTTATATAATAATCAATATATGCATAGATGATTGGTACCATTTCACCTTTTCTAGGTAACCAGAAAAACAAATCAATATATCATGAACTTTGTTTGCTGCTTCTTTCAATTTAAGAAAAACAATTATTTTAAGAATTAAGCTAATAGCCAATACTGTGATAAAGCTGTCTCTAAGGTTATAAAGTTGTGAGATCTAGGAAGCTCCCAGATTGTATTTATTCATTTCTAAGTGCTAAGTGAGAAAATGTTATAGCTACTATTTCTATATCTCACAATAATATGTAATCATGGTGCAGTTTTACATCAAGTAATCAAAAGGTAAAAATTAGATTATTTGCACTTATTTCTTCTTTCAAAAACACTCTATTTATGAAAAATTCTGTTAAATGCTTATGCATGGTATAAGATAAAACAAATAAACAACTCTTATCATTTGCTGCAGTCAATGAATTTCTTACATGTATATGAGATATTCACAAAAATACATCAGTTTTGTTAAGGAAGCCTTTTAATTTCTATGAGACCCAGGTTTCCTAAACTTAAAGGGAAGTATTTGGTTAAAATATATTTAGATCTTTCCCCCACTTAATAGACCATGCATAATGCACTAATTCAAATTTAGCTTTGATGAAAATACAATTGGATTAAGTCTTCATCTGCCCAACCAAACTTCAAATAAACTCTTTTCCTAATTCCACAGGAAAGCATTCCAAGGTGGAAGTCAAATAGTAAGAACCACAAACCTTTGATAGACGATTTACATTTATGCCTGTTAGGAGCAAGTGCCTCCTTGCAATCTTCTTCAAAGTCATCCCTGAATAAAATCCTATATATAATCAAAAATGAACACTTCTTGATTTAAATCACCAAGGAAAAAGACTCTGGTATATCTGAGAGTGTTTCCTGTAACTCTGGAGGAAAGACCCATTGTGAAAGTAAATGGCAGTTTCCAGAGGAGGAATCTTTGATTCAATTAAGAGGATGAAACAGCTGGGTTTTGACATTCATCTATCTCTGCTCCTTGACTATAGATACATTAGGGAGAGATATCTCATGCTCATGGCCATGCCGCTCTGGCCATGAAGGACAACAACTTCCCAAAATGGCAATCAACATACTTTCTGCTGCCCTTAAATTGCTTTGGTTAGTTAATTGGTCACAGTAACTATGAAAATGGTACAAAGATATAAGATAGATATAGATAACAAAGGTTACACGAATCGATATTGATTGCAAAATAACTTTCAAAAAAGGGTATATATTCAATAAGTTACACATACTTGTTTTGTGTACTTTTGTAAATAAAAAACAATCTAGGTGCGATGAACAAAACAGTTTTTATTCATTGTGATAGATATTTTTCATTATTATTTTGGCAGTCAAAATAGGAGTCAACTAGAAATAAAGTCAATATAGCACACATTTGAATGGTAGCTCTATCTTATGCCAAACTTTTGTTTGTAAAGTAAATTTATGTCTTAATCTAATGTGGTAGCTCAGACAATTAGACCAGCTTTAAAGAGTCAGAAGCAGATAAATCTCCATGAGATCTTGACCAGCATGATCTATGTCCTAGTTCCAGGCTGCCAGAGGGATATAGTCAGCACTTGTCTCAAAACGAATTGTTGTTTCATAATGTAATAGCGTGTTGTCAATACTAAATAATCATCAATATAATCATAATAATAATAAATAAGTAGTAGTAGTTGTTGTTGTTGTAGAAGTAGTAGTATCTATCATGTAAATCATATGTAAATCAAATGTAAATCATAGATCTGATGCAATTTCTTCCAGGCAGATTCTATGGAAACATACAAATAACTTTGAACAAACTTTAAAAACAAAGACACTTTTATAAAGTCAATTTTTATACTGCAAAGTAAAAATTTTTTATTCATTATCTTGGAAACTTAGGGATATAGAGTGAATTAGAAAACTCAGTTTTGGGATGGAGAGATAGCTCAGTGGATAAGACTGTTCTTCCAGGGGTCCTGAGTTCAATTCTCAGTAACCACATGGTGGCTCACGACCATCTGTAATGGGGATCCAATCCCTTATTTTGGTGTGTCTGAAGACAGTGACAGTGTACTCACAAACATAAAGTAGATTTTAAAAAATCTTAAAAAATAAAAGAAGATTCAGTTTTGTTGGTTTTACACTATAAGTAGACTGTCTGGTCTTTGCCACTTTATTATCTCACAGAATGTATCTAAATCTTTCATTCCTTCCCAGGATAATCATTGATTTCTATTAAGGGAGCAGCAATTAAACTCTAAGCCTTCACATGTTTTTCTTAGGGATCATTATGGAAGATGAAACAATATAAATTGTAAGAGCCAGAAAATCAGAGAGTTTCCTGTGGTGTGTCAGAAGCTACACCAATAAAGTCTCATCAACAACACAGGCCAGACATTAGCTAGACAAAGACAACATTAACGCATATGCCAAAGTATTCAGTAAAAACTCAGCAGGCACCCACTGTACACAAATAACTATAGGCAACTGAGAAAATATGGGAAAAAGAGAGGTGGCACCTCTCAGGAAAGAGAACACCAATTGGTTCTAAAGTTCAGTCAGCCAAGGAAACATGCATGTGATTTCATTATACAGACTGAGCCGGTTATACTTAAGATTGTGTGTGTGTGTGTGTGTATGTGTGTATGTGTGTGCATGCAATAACAATTAGTGCAACAAGAGGTTATGATTTTGAAGGATAGTGAAGAAAGGTATATAGGAGGGTTTGGAAGTAGACGAGCAAAGGGACAAATGTTAGGACTATATTATTATCTTAAAAAATTAAATTAAGAAAAGAGAAAAGGCTCCTGTCAGCATCTCCTTAGAGGTCTGCATGAGTCTGACATATTCAGAGGCAGATGCTCACAGCTAACCATTGAATTGATCAAGGGGTTCCCAATGGAGGAGTTAGAGAGAAGACTGAAGGAGCTGAAAGGGTTTGCAGCCCCATGAGGAGAGCAAGAATTCCAACCAACCAGAGCTCCCAGAGTCTAAACCACCAACCTGGGAGCACATAGGGAGGGACCCATGGCTTTAGCTGTATATGTAGGGGAGGATGGCCTTGTCGGGCATAGGTGGGAGAGAAAATCCTTGGTCTGATGAAGGGTGGACACCTAGTGTGGGGAATACGATGGTGGGGAGATGGGAGTGGGGGTAGGTGGGGGCACATCCTCATAGAAGCAGGAGGAGGGGGGATGGGATAGTGTGTACCTGGGCAGGGGGTGAGTGGGGAAATGAGATAAGGAGATAACATCTGAAATGTAAATAAAATACCCAATTTAAAAAGAAAAGAAAAGAGAAAAGATGATAATCTCAGTCTTTTACTTAGTAATATTGAGAAGATACTATTTAAAACTCATAAAGAATATCTGGAGTTAATTTTTATTTGTTTACTTCTTTGTTTCCTCTTTAAAATTGGCATTCTGAAGGTTACTTACTTCCCTGTTTTTGGTGGAATATATTTACTGCATGATGTACAAATTATTTCTCTGTATTTCCCCATTGATGCCCTTTTTCTGAGATACTGAAAAAAAGTAATTCCTTAGAAGGTAACACTCTCTTGGAATCATTGTCACCATCAAAGAGTCTTACAGAAAATATTTTCTTATACTAATTCATGTCTGATAATAATCTAACATACTTGGTAACATTATCTATACCTATACCTATACCTATACCTATACCTATACCTATACATACTATACTATACCTATACCTATACCTGTCTGTCTGTCTATATCTATCTATCTATCTATCACTATCTATCTATCTATCTATCTATCTATCTATCTATTTATCTATCTATCAATCTATCTATCTATCAATTGTATTTGGATAAAAGTAAACTTTTATCCAAACATGTAGAGTCATATCCTATTCATACATACATATAGCTATTTTGATACTTTTTATTTCTACTTGAAAAGTTTCAATGGGAACATACAACTTGAATTATTTGTTTGTGTGTGTGTGTGTGTGTGTGTGTGTGTGTGTGTATGTGTGTGTGCGCGTGCATGCATGCGCATGCATGTGCACACGTTTGTGCATGTATATATATCTATATATGTACATATGTACTTGATTTTATTAATGATTTATCCAAAGAAATGCCATATTTTTATTTTCTTGATTTTTAGTTTTCTTTTAACTTCCCATTAAGCAAATAAATTAGCTAAGTGCAAAGTAATATTATTAGAGCAACTGTTGCAAGAATGGTTGTGAAATTGCATTTCAATAACCATTAGACTTGCTTCTTTTTCTCTATAAAACTCTCTCCATCATTGAAAATGTAATTCTGCAGTATTAAGCAAAGACATGTTTAAAATACAGCTTGATTTTCAATCACTGAGCTATATCTACCTCAAATTAACACTGGAACCCAATTAAGAAGAAGTCAAATACTCTGACCATTTGAATACTTTCCCTTGTATTTGAAAAGTTTCAATGGGTGCATATAACTTGAATTGCATCCGGTTTGGGGAGTGTAAATGGAAGAGGCTGACCAGGAAATCATGGGTCACTAGGCAGAAATGGTCTCTGTAAGGGAGATGAAATAGAAATGTAGGTTAGTAGAAAAACCCTTTTAATAATGTTTTCGCATTAGGAACATTTGTAAAACACCAAAAGATTACTTTGTTGTGTAAGGATACTTGGTACAGAGTCACTCTTCTCACAGCCTAAAAAAAAAAAAAAAAAAAAAAAAAAAAAAAATGCTTGTCTCAAAGACCTTGGCCTGGATTCAGATCCAGAGAGACGTTTTTAGCAAATATTTCCAGTTCTGACACCTGTGGATTAGGGGCCACTTTATGCCAATTATTAGGGATATCAAACATCCATATTTAATAAATTAAGAATATTACAAAGTCCACATAGGCAGCAATGGACAGTGAACTGATCTACAAGGCTCAGGGATACCATTAAAGTATATGGTGTCAGGATTGTACCCACCCTGTAAGTAACACACCTAAAGACTTTGGAAATATAGTTTGTCCTAGGCTATATACCTCAAACTCACATTACTCCCTTGGCTATAACCTTGAAGAACGTGCTATGGAGTAGGTGATACTGGTGGCTAGAATGGAGATGTCACCCAAGCATATTGCATTTATGACAATATAGTTACTGTTGAGTAAACAAACCAAGAAAGTACTAATTGCTATTTGGTTCTAAGCTCACCTGACCACTATTCTACTACAATAAGCAACCATGTGTCAAGAGTTCACTAGTCCTGGCTATGCTACATACTGGCCAAGCAAATTCATTTTAGTAATTTTTTGGTATATGTTCAAAAGCAGATGATAGACTACCACTGAAATTCAGAAAATAAGGCATATAAAATACATTAATGGCTATCTCTAAAGATTATCTAATAGCATGGTTATATACTACATATTACTTAAGTGAAAGATGGGCAAATATTCCCTGTTTGGTAACTATATACAGCCAGACCAAGTGGGATAGTCTTCATATGGATCGATTCTTTTTAGTATAAGACAGCTCTTTTAATATTACCCTAAGCCATCATCTCAAAATAATGTTTCAGAAGATTTTTCTTAATAGCACAGAATTTTTCCAATAATCTATGTTCTATTAATCTACAGTCATTGAAATTTCACAAGGTTGGTAAGTGCTTCCCACATCTAAATGTTATTTTGTTCAAAATTAATTTGGCGTTTATAGGAGAGGGACCGGGTACATATTGATACAATTTTTTTTTAATTTCTTTGTCTAGTAATGTACAGTAAAATGTGTATCTAAGATAGATGTACATGGAAGGTTGTAATCACTTATGTGCCTTACTTTCTACTCAAAAGCAAACACTAAACTCATTCAGAGACATGCTAGAAAGGTATTTTATTGTTTCTTAGGTTTTGACAAATTGCTACATGTATACACTGTCCTGTGATTTCACACTCATTCTCCTCTTGCCTTCCCATCATTTTTCTCCTTTCAAACTCTTAATGCAGAATATTCTGCATTGTGAATGAACTGCAGAAAATGTAGTAATAATGCATGGCTATCCTGTTAACCAAATAAAGTCAGTGTCCAGAACACTCAGTTCTGTCTTCTAATAAACACAGATTCAGAGATACATGTGAGAACAGAAAGGTAAGATATGAGGTTGGTCTGGAAAAAATACAAATAGCATTATCAGAATGGGAGAAGAGGCCCTGACCTTCACAAAGTTTAACAATAAATACAAGATTTTTAAAGGTTTTCACCTTTGGTGAAAGTAGAAACAGGTAGAATAAAATAACAAACATAAGAAAACATATAATCTCCCATCTTCAAAGAGAAAATATGACAAAAATAGAAATATAGGTATGGCCTGGAGTAAAATAAATGAAGTAGGACCATTAATTTCATTAGAACTTGGTATTAATTGCCTTCACTGTCTTGTTTTGTTTCAGACAACCCATGAGGACTTTTCCTACCCAAGGAACTATTGGCACTCAATAATTGATAAGGAAAAGAATATAATTTTCATCAGTGGTTTACTCACTGCAAAAGTTGCTCATGATCCATTAAATAACCTCCAACCTATATTAAAGTAAGCAACTCTAATTAAATGTATTGGGTCATGCCAATAAGAGACCTAACTTAAAATTCCTAGGTCACCATATACTTTGTTCCTTTTTTCTTTTTTTTGCTTGCTTGCTTACCTGAATTAATTGCTAAGACAATATTGTTGAAGATAATCACATACCTTAGTTGCACGGCTTAAAGTAATTAAGCTATATCTGAGTTGTAAATTTCCTCCTTCTGGTTAATACTAAATGATATCTACATGATGCTGGTGGTGAAGTGGTGTCAACAGTCTTATCTAGATGTGAAAATTATTAACAGAATATTAAGCTAGAATTATCCACAAGTGCAATGCTGGCACAAATACATGGGAGAAACCAAGTGTTCTTTACTGAGACTTGAGACCTATTCAAAAGAAAAAATACATGACTAAAAATTACAGTTAAAAAAATTTAGATGCTATGTAGGGAAACTTACAATTACTGTTGAGTTAAATTATCAATGCCCTAAGATTTTTTTTTTTATACTTAAGTGTCCTTTTTTAAATTTCAAACATTTTTAAAATTATTATTCTTTAATCTTTTTTTACAGTCCAGTCAGTATTGCTCTTCCTGTCGACCCTACAAGAGTTCCTCATCCTGTTCTTCCTTTCCCATCTCCAAGAGGATGTTGCCACACCCCACACACACCCCTCCAGGCCTTTGCATTCCCTGTGTCCTCAAGTCTCTCAAGGGTTAGGTGCTTCTTCTCTCATTGAGGCCAGACCAGGCTGTGTATGTGTCGGAGGTCTTAAACCAGCTAGTATATGCTGCCTCGTTGGTGACTCAGTGTCTGAAAGTTCTCTAGTGTCCAGGCATGTTGATAGTTCTGATATTCCTATGGGGTCGCCCCTCCTCAACTTCTTCTAGCTTTTTCCTAAATCAACCACAGTGGTCCCCTATTTCAGACTATTGTTTGGGTTTAAGTATCTGCTTATGTCTGAGTCAGCAGCTTGTTGGGCCTTTCTGAGGGCAGTCATGCCCTCCTTGGTTCCTGTCTATAAGTTCATCATACCTCAATAATAGTGTTATTATTAGTTATCAAACATGGTGCAATTGACCCACTGTTGGCACTTCTTGCAGTTCCTGATCTGTCATTCTTGGCATCCTGGACACTCTCAAACCTTTGTCGAAACAAGAATCCTGCACCCCTGCTAGATGCTGTTGAGCAGATTCTTCCTACTTTAATTCTAGTCCTGCACCATAACGATCCAGAAGTATTAGCAGATTCCTGCTGGGCTATTTCCTACCAGACTGATGGTCCAAATGAGCATATTGAGATGGTTGTGAAGAAGGGAGTTGTTTCCCAACTTGTGAAGCTTCTGGGAGCTACTGAATTGTCCATTGTGACTCCTGCACTGAGAGCCATAGGGAATATTGTCACTGAAACAGATGAACAGACTCAGAAAGTGATAGATGCAGGAGCACTTGCAGTCTTTCCCAGCCTGCTAACAAACCCAAAACTAATATTCAGAAGGAGGCCACGTGGACAATGTCGAACATTACAGCCGGACGCCAGGACCAGATACAGCAAGTTGTGAATCATGGCCTAGTCCCGTTTCTTGTTGGTGTCCTCTCTAAGGCAGATTTTAAGACACAGAAAGAGGCTGCATGGCTATAACCAACTATACCAGTGGTGGGACTGTTGAACAGATTGTGTATCTCATTCATTGTGGGATAATAGAACCTTTGATGAACCTCTTGAATGCAAAAGATACCAAGATTATTCAGGTTATTCTTGATGCTATTTCAAATATCTTTCAGGCTGCCGAGAAACTAGGTGAGACTGAAAAACTCAGTATAATGATTGAAGAATGGGGAGGCTCAGATAAAATTGAAGCACTACAGAGCCATGAAAACGAGTCTGTATACAAGGCCTCATTGAACTTAATTGAGAAGTACTTCTCAGTGGAGGAAGAAGAAGATCAAAATGTGGTGCCAGAAACTACCTCTGAAGGCTTTGCCTTCCAAGTTAAGGATGGAGCTCCCGGGACCTTTAACTTCTAATGTCCAGCCAAGGCACAAAGTTGTTAGCTATGTGCTGTGCTATTTCTGTGTTCTCATAAATTTGTCTTACCGTTTCTCTACTAAGAACGCTTTTTAAATGTGGTTTGTTATTGTAGCACTTTTTACAAAAGAAACTATACTTGAACAGTTATAAACTGTACATACTCTATGAAGCTGTCCTATGAGTTTATTTCTATGTGGAATTTCGTACCCTGTCATGTCCTGTAAATAAAGATTAAGGTCCATTCTTCTTTAAAAAAAAAAAAAAAAAAGAAAGAAACCTATTCGTTTTCTGAGAGACAAAAAGGGGTAGATCTTGTTGGGAGGCCAGACAGGAGAAACTGGGAACAGAGGGAGAGAAACTTAGAATATATTATGTGAGAAAACAACAATCCACTTTCATTAAAAAGAAAATATAAAACTAAAAAATATAACTCAAAATCTTATCATAAAATAAAGACATAGTTGTGAGCTTATGAGCTTTTGGAAATTTGATTAGATACTAAGAACTTTGACTTCACCCATGCATTGATTTATTGATTGATTAAGAAAATTATAATTGGAGATGGTTAGAGGTAGGTCCTCTCTGGAGAAAGTATATCAATAGAGTTGTGCCCTAGAAGGCCATTTCTTGTCTTTTGTCCCTTTTGTTTATTCTTTTTCTCAATTACCTTGTCTGATTGATGTGAAAAACCTCTGTTCCATTGCCATGATATTACATTTCACATAAGATTTAAAGCAGTAGAAGCAATCAACTTTCAAGACTCCATACTAAAATTCTGAGCTAAAATAAATCTCTCCTTCTTAGAACGTGATTTTTTAGGTATTTGTCACAGGTCCAAGAATAGTGACTACTAGGAAGGCATTGTTCTCCAAGGGTATCTAAGATATTCATTAGTTCCTTTGTGAACTGCATCTATTTCTAGACAGAAGGACTATAGTTTGAGAATGTGTGTGAGTATCTGCACACAAATCATCCATCAATACCATAAAGGAGAAGTATCTGAGCTGTGGATGTCAAGCTTGGGAATACATTAGTGCAAGAGAAAATTATTACCTCTAAGACCAGTCCATGAGAAGAAATTGCCAGAAGTGCTTGCTGACATGTTGCAGCTGAAAGCTGGTGGGCTTCAACTAAAAGAGATGCCATGAAGACTCTCAAAAGCTTAATGTATATGTCCTCCTCCTCCAGACAGCCTTCTATGAAGAGGAGTATTTGAAATATGTATTAATTTGCAATATGTAAGTATTTGGTTATGTTGAATGTAAGTCAGTTATCAATGACCATCTGAAATATGACAGAAGCAAGGGGACCAGTGGACGAAGAATACTATGGGAAATTTATGCTTTCATGTGTTGTTTAGATATGTGATCTGGAAAGCTGGAATTTCCCATATATGTAGGTTCATTTTCATAAATTGCATGCTCATGTCAAGACAAAAGGATAATGCTGAACTTGAAAATTCTTTGACTATGATATAAAAGTTTAATATTGTCACCATTTCTAATGGTCATGTTAAAGAACATTGATTTATCTGTATGCCTATAAACAGACACAGTAACAAAGTCATATACCTGAAGCACATACTAATTCTACTTTGTAATGCTCAAAAGCTACTATGGTTGCTATTATTTACAAAACTTAGTTTTAAGGACCTATTGTCTCTTGATAATTCAAAATCCTCTAAAATCTACATTGCTAATTTTATACTGACTTTACACTAAACTTGGATTGAGAAAGTTAGATTTCTACTTTTAACTTCATATAGTGTCTAACATGGTAATGGTCTTGCTAGATCCAAGAGAAATATAAGCTATCAGGAAAGAACTCAAGGTGGCAGAATATTCTTCAAAAGTGAGGGAGTGATTCTTTCATTTAATAAAGCAGATAAAGGAACCTTATACTTCTGTATAAAAATTATGGTCATGTGCCTTAGTTGACTTAATGATAACTATGATAACAGATAACCCTGAAGATGGTCAAAAACAAATGGAATTTATTTCTTATTGTTATGAATTCCCAAATATAGTTTGATTATAGAATTTTTTAACACTTCATAATAATATTTGACTAGACATTTTCTCAATAAGAGTATCAACAATCAAATGTCATAGCTATTTTAAAAATACATGCTTGATTTTAGATGCCTGTTTTCTAATGAGAAAGAAAAAAATAGGATATAAATGTGGATGGGTGAGGCTATGGGGGAAATCTGGAAGATTTAGGGGAAGTGTTAAATATAATCGGAATATATACAATGAAAAGCATAATGTCAATTAAAATGTCTTAATCAAAAAAGAAATGAAATTGTAGTGTAATTTTATTGAGACAGATAAATAACAATCAAAACTAGGTGCATCCTGATGATTTTCGCAGGATTTCTGTTTCAGGGTTTATAATTTCTATTTTATCTAAGTAGGAAATTTTTCACCAGCTGGTGTACTTTGTGGAGCTTTTCCTAATTACTATGCTCATTGCTACAGGTTTAACATATACAAAGTTCATATCTTTACCAAATATTTGTCACAATTTTTTCACTAACATCTACTCTGGTGTAACCTTCACTAGTAAGGATTTCTGACTCCTATATTAAGTAAATAACACAAGCTATAATAATTTGATGACAAATAATTTTATATGTTGTCACTCTCCAAATGTTGCCCTTCAATTCCAGGGATGAATAATTTAGACACTTGGCTTTCAGATTTCTCACAAAAACCCACTGTATCTAGCCAGACTAGAAAGAAATAAAAAATCATGTATGTTAGTCATGTGGACTAGAACACAAGATATTACACAGTGCTATTGCTTTTTCTGTTAAGTAGTACATTTTTTTTATATCTAACCTTTTTTTAAGAGATGCTAAGCAATAGTCTATTTGGGATAACAGAAAAACTTAATAGATCTGGTGAATAGTTAGGAACTCTTTACTAGTAGTGACATGTATAAGCATATTAACATATGTATAGTGTTACCTGCACACATAATAGATACTCTCATTCAGATCACACTGCCACTCTAACAGGCATAGTGTGAAGAACTATTATACTGATTTTTCACTATGAACATTGAGACTTGAGAGACATTAAAATAATGGCCATCCTCATAGTCACTGTTTAAAATTCCCCACTTTAGCTCTGGCAGTACAAATTCTCAGTACCTAAGTCATTGTCGGGAGAAAACAGTAGGGATGTAAGAGATTATTAGATATAATCTCTCATGCTTATAGCAAAGTGCATCATTAAGCTTCTACATAAATCTCTTGGAGGTCATTTTACTAATGGTAAAAATAATATTTCTACATTGAGGTAATTTGCCTCTATTTAATTCTTATGCATTGTTTTCTAAAAGCAGTCTAGGGGAAAATAATATAAATGTAATTTTCTTTCAGATCACATTAAAATATTTGTTAATGGCTAGCTCTTCTTCTGCTTTGCAACTAATAATTACAGGTTCTTTATATGTATTTTATAAGATGTTCTTTCTGGAGACTGTATATTTCTCAATACCTTCTGAAAATGTAGTCCTTAGATGATGCCATTTTCAAGGTGTGCTCTAAGCAATAGATAAGGAATGTGTCTTATTACAAACATGTCCCTTATTTTTTTTCCCATTGTGGCTTTGCCTGAAAAGTGATATCTCTTTTTCCACTTATTTATTTATTTATTTATTTATTTGCTTCTTTATTTGTTTATTGTTAATTTATTCCCTTTACATCCCAATCACATCCATTCTCCTCCTCTCCTTTAAGTGCCAGCCTCCCACCCCCCTTCTCTTATCCTTCCCCCTTGTCCTCAGAGAAAGGAAGATCCTCACCTTGGATACAAACTCTTCCTGGCTCATCAAGTCTCACCAGGACAAAGAGCATCCTCTCCCAGTGGGGCAAGGAAAGGCATATCAGCTAGAAAAAAGGGACCCAAACGCAGGGAACAGAGTCAGAGACATGACTCCAATTGTTCAGGGACACACATGATCAAGCTGCACATCTGCTACATATGTATAGATGGCCTAGGTCCAGTCCATGAATGCTTTTAGTTGCTGGTTCAGTCTCTGTCAGCGTCCATGGGCCCAGGTTAGTCGGCTCTGTAGGTCATCTTGTGGTAACTTTGATCCATCCTATTCTCTCAATCCTTCAAATCAACTCTTCCACAAGACTCCCTGAGCTCTGCCTAATGTGTAGCTGTAGGTCTCAGCATCTGTTTCATCAGCTGCTGGATGAAGTCTCTCAGATGATAGTTGTGTTAGGCTTCTGTCAGCAAACATAATAGCAAACATTAATAGTATCAGGGGTAGGCCCTCTCCCATGGGGTGGGTCTCAACTTGGGCCAGTAAGTGATTGGTCATTTCCTCAATCTCTGCACCATTTTTATCCCTGTACATCCTATAGGCAGGACAGATTTTGGGTTGAAAGTTTTGTGGGTGGGTTGGTAAAATGGAAGTCATGCTTGGCTATGAAGTGGTCTATGTTCAGGATCCATATCCCTCACTGCTAGTAGTCTCAGCTAGGATCATGTCCATATCCTCCAGGAGCCTCCCCAGTTTCAGCTGTCTGGTTTGTTTCAGTGATGTCCTTTCACCAATCTCCTTTACCCATCCCAGCCCTCTCACCCTCCCACCCTCATTCTCCCCATACCCAAGCTCCACTACCATTCCCCTTTTCACCTCCTCTCCCACCTAGTAGTGGGATTACCTCCTCTTATCCATTCATTTCTCATGCCTATTTTATTTCTCCTTCTGAGTGAGATTCAAACAACTTTCCTTAGGCCCTCCTTGTTACTTAGCTTCTTTGTGTTTGTGGATTGTAGCATGGTTATCCAGTACATTATGACAGGTATCTACTTATAAGTGATTGCATACCATGCATGTCATTCTAGGTCTGGGCTAGACTCACTTAGGATGATATTTTCGTGTTCCATTCATTTCTGTGAATATTTCATGATATCCTTGTTTTTAATAACTGAAAAGTATTCAATTGCACAATTATAACACATTTTCTTTAACCATTTTTTTTCAGTTTAGGGACATATAGGATGATTCCAGTTTCTGGCAATCATTAAGCTGCTATATATAGAACTGAACAAGTGTCCTTGTGGACTGTTGTAGCATGTGTTGGGTGAATGCCCAGAAAGGGTATGGTATTGAGGAAGAACTATTCCTAATTTTCTGAGAACCCACCAAATTGATTGCCAAAGTGGCTGTACTAGTTTTCATTCCTATCAGTAATGGAAGAGTGTTCTGCTCACTCCACATTCTAGCCAGAATGCGCTGTTACTTGAATTTTAGATCTTAGACAGTCTGATCTGATTTGCATTTCCCCAAAGGTTAAGGACTTTGAACATTTTCTTAAGTGCTTCTCAGACATTTGAGATTACTCTGTTGAGAATTCTCTGTTTAGCTCTGTACCTCATTTTTAATTGGGTTATTTGGGTGGTAGCTATTTAACTTCTTGAGCTATTTAAACATTTTGGATCTTAGTTCTCTATTGGATATAGGATTGGTGTATATTTGTTCCTATTCTGTAGGCTTCCATGTGTCCTATTAACAGTGTACTTTGTCTTACAGAAGCTTTTCATTTTCATGTGGTCCCATTTATTAATTGTTGATCTTAGTGAACGAGATGTTAGTGCTTTGTTTAGGATGTTGTCTCCTGTCCCAATGAATGTTCCCCCAGTTTCTCGTCTATTAGATTTAGTGTATCTGGTTTTATTTTGAGGTCCTTGATCCACTAGGACTTGAGTTTTGTGATCATGATAAATATTGATCTATTTGCATTCTTCTGCAAGCAGACATCCAGTTAGAAAAACACCATTTGTTGATGATGCTTTCTTTTTTCCATTGTAGCTTTTTGGCTTCTAAGTTAAAAAAAAAAATTCAAGTGTCCAAAGGTGAGTTTAATTTCTGAGTCTTTGATTTGATTCAATTGGTCAATCTGTTCTTATGCCAATACCATACAGTTTTTATTACTATATCTCTGTAGGTAGCTTGAAATCAATGATGGTGTATATACCTCCAGAAGATCTTTTATTAAACAGGTTTGTTTTTCTTATTTGAACTTTATTTCTTGAAGTTGAGAATTGATATTTCAAAGCATATAAAGAATAGTGTTGGAATTTTGATAGGAATTCAATTGTCAATAGATTTATTTTGGTAGGAGGGCCCTTTTTACTATGTTATTTCTCCAATGTGCATGGGAGATCTTTCCAAGTTCTGATATCTTCTTCAATTTCATCCTTCACAGATTAAAGTTCTTGTTATACAGGACTTTTACTTGCTTGGTTATATGATTTGTGGCTATTGTGAAGGGTGTAGTTTTCCTAATTTTGATCTCAGTCTGTTTTTGTTTGTATATAGGAGAGCTACTGATTGTTTTAAAGTTAATTTTGTTTATATTGGTTTTTGTTTGTTTGTTTTACAGTTGATTTTTTATTTTGTTCATCTTTGGATGAAGTGCATCTGTACGGGGCAGTATGAATGGCCCACACAACCATGGATGTAAGAGCACAATCTCTAGTATCATTCCTCATTTTTATTCTGTTTGAATTATTTTGCTATTGTGATTCATACGCCAGGCTAACTGTAATTTTGTATCCAGACATTTTGTTGAAGGTGTATATCAGCTCTACAAAATCTCTGGTAGAGTTTTGGGAATCACTTAGTGATACTTCCACTACTTTCTTTCCAATTTGCATGCCCTTGATCTCTTTTAGTTGTATTATTGCTCTAGCTAGAGAAGGAGAGTATAGACAGTCTTATCTTGTCACTGATTTTAGTGGAAATGATTTAGGTTTTTCTCCATCTAACTTGATGTGTCCTATCAGCTTGCTGTATGTTGCATTTATTGTATTTGCAAATGGGCATTGTTTCCCTGATGTCTCCAAGAATTTTATCATGAAATGGTATTGAATTTTGATAAAGGATTTTCAGCGTCTAATGAGATGATCATGTGTGTTTCTTTTCAGTTTGTTTATATTAGTGGTTTATATTGATGGACTTTCCATATAGTGGATTATATGTTGAAACATTCCTACATCCCTGGCATTAAAACCTACTTTATCTTGGTAGATGATGTTTTTGATGTGTTCTTGGATTCAGTTTGCTAGTATATTATCGAGTATTTTTACTACAAAGGTTATAAAAGAAATTGGGCTGAAGTTCTCTTTCTTTGTTGAGTCTTGTAGGTAATTGGTATAGGGGTGATTGTGGCCTCCTGAGTTTGGCAATGTTCCTTTTGTTTCTATTTTGAGGAATAGTTTATGGAGTATTGGTATTAGCTCTTCTTCAAAAGTCTGGTAGAATTCTCGACTAAAACTATCTGGCCTTGGGTTTTTATTTTTTGGGAGGTGGTGGGAAGGAAACTTTTAAATGACTGCTTTTATTTCTTTAATGGTTATAAGACTATTTGATTCTTTACCTAATCTGGTTTTACTTTGGTAAGTAGAATCTATCAAGAAAATTGTCCATTTTGTTTAGATTTTCTAATTTTGTGGTAGATAGTGTTTTGAAGTAAGACGTAATGGTTCTTTGGATTTCCTCAGTGTTTGTTGTTATGACTCCCTTTTCTTTTCTCTTTTGTTTCCCTTGCATACTATCTCTCTTCCTGTTAGTTTGGTTTGTCTATCATGTTTTCTCAAAAACAAGCTCTTGATTTCATTGATTCTTTGTATTTTTCTTTATCTATAATTTATTGATTTCAGTATTGAGTTTGGTTATATTCCATCATCTTTTCCTCCTGGGTATGTTTTCTTATTTTTGTTATAGAGCTTTTAGGTGTGCATTTAAGTTGCTAGTATAGGATATCTCCAGTTTCTTTGTGAAGATACTTTATGCTACAGACTCTCCTCTTAGCACCGCTTTCATTGTTTCTCATGAATTTTTCTGTTGGCTGTGCCCCAAGTGAATCTTGCCTGAAGGGAACTGGTTCAGATGGGTCTAATCTGGATGATGCTGGGGCCCAGCAAGCCTGACAATGGATCTGTGGGCAGTGACAGAGGACAGCTTTCTGCTGCTGACTGTGTCTCAGGTGGATTTGGCTGGCAGGGAAGAGTTGGGATAGGATATAATATGTGTGTTCCTAGGACCACATAAGACTGGATGTTCCCGAGGCCCAACATACGTCCTCTAGAGGAAAGACAATGAAGCTGCGGATAGGGGCAGTGTATAGCTCACCTCTGTTGGCTCTATCCCATATGCATCTGGCAGACATGCTCTACATAATTATTATTATTATTTGGGCACTAAACCTCTTCCTAATTATTCATGTTCCTGAAGATAGCATGCTATTATCACCTTCTCTATATCATCACTCATCACTCACAGTAATAGATCATATTTTACATACATAGTCAAATAGTTTCTGCTTTGCCAAGTTTAAATTTCAATACCCAACTGTCTATCATAAATACTCCAAGTAATTCCAATTCCATTTGACCACAGTACTAGATATTCATATGAATTTTCACCTTTTTTTTACAACTATTACTTAGTCATAATTTCAACTAAGATCATCTTAGTCACAAACAAAAGGAGAGTTTTTCTTAGTTAAACCCCCACAGCATATTTGATTATGAATAACAATATATTTAAAGATAGAGCTGACTTCCTGATTTAATGCTTGATTCAATTTCCCCTGTAGACTCAGGAGGGAGTTATTTAAGAGATACCAATTAGGAATGATTTGAATTAATTGGAGCAACATAATGTACACACTGCATTGCATTCCCAATTAAGTTGGAAAGAGACAGAAGAAATTCTGCTGACAGCGTTTCTTTATTGTGCTAATAGTCATTATTTACGTATCATCAATTCTTTATCTAAAGTATTTTGTCTCTTCTGAAAACAAAGAAACATTAGTAAGAGACAAAAGTAACAATGAGTAATAAATAGTATAAGTTAAAGGTAATGATTGGAAAACATGCTACAAATTCATGAAGCCTCAAAAACCCAGTACAGAACTGTAAAGTGTGTAAATTACTGCCAATGCTTCTATTAAATAATAAATAATTTTATTGAGCTTTAGTTTATCTTTTCTTGATATTGATACTGAAATGTGTTGTGAGGCATATAAGGAATCTTGCAGTGTTTAGATTATATTTAGTCTTAGGGGTATAAAGCTTTAATAACACATTTCAGAATGGTAAGTGTTCTTTTCATAATGGCATAATGATTGCAAGTCTTAAAACTTTAATTTCAAACGACTATGCAACTTAAAAACTGATTTTGTTTGATCTTCAAGTTAATTGTTTTTAGTTTTGCTACTTTTTATATAATATGAAAATATGATATACTCATTTTGTTTATTTGGGAGTTGCTTATATCACAGAAAAATCTGGCATTACATAATTATTTTGACATTTCAAAAAATAATGGTATGATTCAATTTTCTTGAACACCATATTTGCCAGGAATACATATGTACCACAGCACAGAGAACAGTGACACATGTCCTCTCATTTAACTCATGAACAAAGTTAAGAAAGCAAATTTCTGTCATCAAATATTAGTCTCTCAATAAGACATGTATATACATATATATACATACATACATGTATATGTATGTGTAAACATTCAGAAGATGAGAGAGAGAGAGAGAGAGAGAGAGAGAGAGAGAGAGAGAGAGAAAGCAGAAGAAGAATTTTGTTGTTTTATATTTAGAAAAAAAAAAAAACAGATTCTCCCATGGGATATAGTTTCTACACATGATATTACCCATGTAAATATAGTAGAAAATTTTTAAAAGATACTCTGAGTTTGTAGATTATTTATCCAAAGATTTAATCATTAATTTATGCCTAGTTCATATAGATATGAATGGATGAATTTCTCTTCCCTATGGCCTATATGGTAAGTCATTTCCAATAGCTACAAAATGATTTTCTCATTAATCACAAAGAAATCAATTAATAAATTTCTTTCAAAATTTTAGCTATGGCCAAAATTATTCATTTCACCAATTGACCAGTAGTGATTGTTACTAGTATGTTCACTCACTTAACTGAAGCAAAATAGAAAATCCCATTTCAGATGGTAGATGAAGCTGCCCTATATCCAAGAAGCTATTATGGTTTCATTACAGGCAGTTTTGTGAGGCAAGTACCCAAACTAATGAAGTCTAATTTCCTGCAGATTAAAAAAAGAGAAGTGATAAGACATCGCTGATGTTAGGTAAAGAAACCCTGTACATAGCACATTTATTCTGTTAAATTGTTCGTGAACGCATGAGCACATGGATGCAGACCACAAGAATCACTGACATTTTGCTCCTGTGGGAGCGATGGGATAGGCAAAAGTCCAGAGCGAAGCCTCTCTGTAATTTTAGGTCCTTTAAGCAGAAGCTCCGTAGACAATATCAATTCAAGATAAACTTAAAACATTGCAAGCAAACATATGAAAATATATAATTATCACAAATAGGAATTTAAACAATGTTTGTAACCTTTAAAACCACTGGAAGGGAAAAGTATGTTCTTATATCTTGGTTAACACAGCGTCTCCCTGGAACAAAAGAACAATATAAGGGTATTCATTTAAAAAATTTCACCTGCAAATTTACAATATTAAGAAGCATCATTGGAAAATCAATAGTTATCGTACTGCAAGTATCAGTTGGTTCAGACTGTGTGGTGCTATAATAAGTCTTAAAAAGCACATTACTGCTATCATAAACCATTAAAGTTGGTTTATAACCAGGAGGAAAACCCTTTAAAATCCCTCTCTGCTACAATTCACAAGTCGTTTGTTAGAGTCTTAACCGCCCTCAGCTTTGCCTTGGGCCATTAACTAACAAACCAATCATTAACTGGTAGTAATGCCCAACTTCCAGGGGATTATTGCTTAATTGAACTCTTGTGCAGGACCCATTATTTTCTGAGGTGTCAAAATAACTATGTAATACTACATTTTTCTGTGATGAAAGCACCTCCCAAGTAAACAATATGAATGTCAGAGAAATTAAATTGTTCGCTGTCTATACTATTTAAAATGCATTACTTTAATGACCAATTTTGATATTTCAGAAGAATGTTCTCATTTTATTCATTCTCCTGAGCATATCTGCCCTGTGACTTAGATGTTAAACTAATGTCTATTTTCCTTCAGTAATATATACAATATCAAGACATTTATATTAGTAAGCTGTGTTATATATTCATCTGAGTAAGGCACATTTGATTATTAACATTCTGCTCCTAAGAAACAAGGCACCGTTGCTTGTCTGTTGCCATGGAAATAAATTAGGAAGGATAACCTGCCTACTTATCAGTTTTTATTAATGCAATCAGCCTACCTGCTTAACTCATAAGTAACAATAGCATATTGAAAGTAAGCCAATAAAGCATTCAAGCTCTAGGGGTGCCAGTTAAAGTGAATAGGATAGAAAATTGCTGAAATAAAGAGTGTGAGTTATGTGTCATAGTTTTGATGTGCCCCATTAATATTATAGAATAAACAATTCTGCCATTTGCTAGAGCTTCAAGGATGGAATTACCATCAATTAATGTTTATGGAGAGGAGAAGAAGCAACTGAAACTTGAACTCAAATGAATTCATTAAAACATAATAGCCTTCCCACAGTACTGGTTCAACTTATTGGTAGAAGTGTTAAAATTTGAAACTAAAGGAATCTCAACCTGTTGTTAGTCAAGCAAACATGTGCAGTGTAGAAGGTTTGGCTATTTTGTTTTGGGGGTATCTTAAAGTTCTTCTCTATATTTCTTAAGAGAATAAATCTTCCTCAACAAATACATTAACAGTAATAAGATCAAAATAATAGGTTGTAAAATAAAATATAATCATTTAAAAAACTATAGACATATGTTTAGTCATAAAGAAAGGTGAAATTAGATTCTGAAAATGATTAATTTATTCTTTCTTTCAGACCAACTCCATGATCAATGTTTTCAAATGACCAAGATTTTACAAAAATTTTAAAGAAGGCAACAAATAAGCATGTTTTTGTATATATGAAAACAATAAAAACACATTTAATCCTTATTAAATAGTAAATATTTCTGTCACAAAACAACAGAGACAAGCAAGTCTAATATCTGTAAGTTAACTTTCATGATTTAGTAACGACTATCTAATAAAAAATAAAAACAATGAGTCTTAAATTTTTGTTTTTATCTTCAATGATATTTAGGGTTTTTGTTTGCTACTAAGGAAAGGTAAGCTTATTATTATTATTTTCATAGTGTCAACAAATTAATAGTAAGAAGTCAGAATTAAACCAACTTGTTTATTGCCATTTTGCATAAGCAAAAAGAAAGTCCTGTTGTGATGCATATTTAATTGATTTATAACTTCTCACTGATAGCAAATGGAATGAAAAATATGCATCCCGTTGCTATGAAAAAGAAGAGCTTATAAAATATAGCATCATCTTCATGTAGTCTGACCCCTTTTTATCAAAATAAACTATGTAAGGTGCAAACATATTTTTGCTCCATTTGAGATATAAAATTGAGTCTCATAAAAGATGAGCAGCATTCTAAAATTTATAAACTTGAAAATGTGATAGATGTAAAATTCTATACATGCTAGAAAGGCTACTGCTTCCTAATTGTGCATTACTAATACTGTTAATTGATGTAGAAGTTATTGCATAGAGTAGTAGGTTGAACAGAATTCCTGCATGTGCACACATATAGTAGAATTTAAACTAAAGTAAGATTCATGACAAATGAATGTATGTGCCACTACAGTTGCATACATATAAATAATTGCCAGCAATTTAATAATTTTATTTGTTTCTATTAAGTAATGTAATGTTGCATAGTATTTCCTATTGTATTCAATTAACTGATTAAATAATTTAGTGCTTCAGTTATCATCCAATTCAGTTACTAAATTCTTCCATAGCAAGCATTCACTGGTCTCCTAAACATAAGCAAGAGCTAATATGGATTTTTATCTCTACATATTGTCCTGTTATAGATATGTCACATAAATAGAATCATATGACATGCATTGTGAATGGCTTCTCTCCTTTTGCAAGTTGTTTTTACAGTGCATATATTTTGAAGCATGGATGAATCCTGCACTCTAGTCTATGGGGAGGAGATGTCAAGGTGGCTGGTTATTAACTTAATCAGCAGGTTTTACTGAACCCTACGCATATTCTATTTTTCTATGTGAGTGTTTACCGTAAAATCTGATAGTTAAATGGGTGTATTAAGATATTAAAAATAATAACTATTGATAACATGGAAAACTATAAAAAATATACTACAAGAAAGTTAGTGAGTGCTATCTCTCAGATTATCTTATTCTACTGAGAATTTTTCCTTCTTATGATGATTTGTAATGATAAAAGCCTATGTATAAGATAACAGAGGTAATCTGTCTCCATGATGTAATCAGAAAGTACTGCTTCAAGTCTACATGAATACAATCATTGTACCATGAAACAGAGGATACAATAACCATGACGGCTACAAAATCACCAAAGGCAGGTAACATCTGCACTTTAGACAGAGTGGGCTCAGATGTCTGATGTCCTCTGCAGAACAGAGCAAAATGCTGTAAGAGGAAAGTGTTATCAATAACACATTTCAATTTAAAATACATCATCTCTTTATTACATGGATATTTTATTTCACTTTTAAGAACACGGTCAACCTTGGTTAATTCAACTTATGAAAGCAATATTTCAACTGAGTGGGCATTACATTACATTATTATTTCATCCTATGAAGATGGTACATTTTATCTATCTATATATAAACTGCAAAGTTTCTCAGTTGTTTCATGATTTTGCTATTGTGGATAATGCCTGAGATCTTCATCATACACACACACACACACACACACACACACACACACACACACACACAGATTAAAAAATAGATAGATAGATAGATAGATAGATAGATAGATAGATAGATAGATAGATAGATAGATAGATAGATAGATAAAGATAGACATTTTTCAATCCTGTCTCCTGCTTCTGCAGGGGATTAAGCTGAAACTAATTGTTTATTAATAAATGCCTAGGCCACAAACTTTGGTTCATTCCTTGACTAGCTTGTAACTTATTTAACCAATTCCAATTGTTCTGTGCCTTCCACATGAGTAGTTACTGCTCCTCAGTTTCATGTGTCCATGTCTGGGGCAAATCTCCTCTTTGTTCTATCCTGAGTTCAACTACCTGCTGGTGTGTATCCATCTCCTCAAAGCTACCAGGTGAATCTCTTGCATCTCTCACAATTTCCCAGAATTCTCTCTCTTCCTGCCAGTGCCCCACCTCCTATTTCCTTCCTCAGCTCAAAGGCTATACTGACAGGTGTTATTTATAAAAGATTCTCTCAGAAATGAGCAAAATAGTTTTCTACTTTAGGAAATAAGAACCAGGGTGCAGTTATAATAAATTCAAAACAAAACCAAAGTTCAATAGTATAAAAACTTCAATGTTCAGCAGAATCCCTCTCTTTTCTCTCTCTCTCTCTCTCTCTCTCTCTCTCTCTCTCTCTCTCTCTCTCTCTCTCTCTCTCTCTCTCTCTCCCTCTCTCCACACACACACACACACACACACACCAAACACACACACACACAAAAGTGGAAAATCATGAACACAGCAAATGGAAAAGTTTCAGTCACCTTAAAAACAAGAAATCTAAGGGAACAATCACATCTTATTCAAACTAGCCACTTCCCAGACACTCAAAATACAAAGCTATTTTTCAAAAGTAAATAACAAATATAGTAAAAATAAGCTACTTAATAATAAAATGCTCGGCAGATTTGGTTCTAGAAGAATCATGTAATTACCAACAATAAATCTGGGAAGACTTTGGACATTAATATTTGAGTAATTTCCTGTTAAATTCTATCTTTTCTCCCTTTATTTCTTTAATACTTATGTTAGAGTAAATAATAATGTTAATATCTCTTAGAAGCTCTGTTTACCTTTTTCTCTGTTTTAAATTAAGTATCTCAATCAATTTTCAAATATACTCACTTATCCATCTGCCATTTTACATGAACCATTAAGTACTTCCTGTGAAATTTTTATCATTTTAACATATACGTATGATCTATAATCCACTCATTTCCATTTTATATCCTTGAATTGTTTTGATAAGTTTGAGAAACTGTCTTCATATCATAGTTCCTCGAAGTCTTTAACTCTTCCTTTTGGCATGAGGCCATTATTTCAGGCCTATTGTCTTCTAATTTTTTTTTTCAAACAGGATTGCTTTATTAGTTATTATTTTGTTATTGGAAAATGAGTATTTACCATCATTACAATGTTATCTCTTTTTAAAATTTTTTTATTGGTTATTTTGTCTATTTACATTTCAAATGTTATCTTCCTTCCCAGTTTCCTCTCTGAGAACCTGCCATCTCACATCCCCTCCCCCATGCCACCACGAGGGTGCTCCCCAACCCATATGTCCACTCCCACCCCACTATCCTAGTATTGCCCTATGTTGGGGCATCAAGCCTTCACAGGACAAAGGCCTTCCCCTGGATGCCAGACAATACCATACATATTCTCTGTTACATATGCAGCTGGAGCCATGGGTCCATCCATGTGTACTCTGGTTGGTGGTTTAGTCCCTGGGAGCTCTGGGAGATCTGGTTGGTTGATATTGTTGTTCTTCCTATGGGGTTGCAGTGCCCTTCTGCTCCTTCAGTTCTTCCCCTAACTCCTCCATTGAGATCCCCATGGACAGTCTGATGGTTGGCTGCAGGCATAAGCATCTATATTGGTCAGGCTCTGACGTAGTCCCTCAGGGGACAGCTATACCAGGCTCCTGCCAGCAAGAGCTTCTTGACATCAGCAATAGTATCTGGGTTTGGAGTCTTCAGATGGAATGGATCCCTAGTTGGGTCAGTCTCTCGGTGGCCTTTCCTTCAGTCTCTGATCCACTCTCATCCCAGCATTTTCTTTAGAAAGGAACAATTCTGCGTTAATAATTTTGAGATGGCTGGGTGGCCCCATCCCTTAACTTCGGGCTGTGCCTAACCACTGGATATGTTTCTACAGATTCTCTCACTCCTTTGTTGACTATTTCAGCTAATGTCACCCCTCTTGAGTTCTAGGATCTTCTTGCTTTCCTAGAAGATGGAACTTTGTAATGGCTATCACCTGTTCCCCATTCTCTACTGCTACTTATGTCTGTTCAATTACCTGAACTCCTGTATTTCTATCCTGTTTCCTCCCACACCTGATACTGTCCCCCTTTTTCCTCTCCCTCCCTTTCCCTCCCAGGGCCCTCAATCCCTCTATCTCCTGTGACTATTTCATTCTCCCTTCTAAGTAGGTCTGAAGCATCCACACTTTGGTCTTCCTTCTTCTTGAGTTTCATATGGTCTGCGAGTTGTATCGTGGGTATTCTGAGCTTCTTTTTGGCTAATATCTACTTATCAGTGAGTGCATACCATGTATGTTCTTTTGTGTCTGGGTTGCCTCAGTTGGGATAATATTTTTTAGTTTCATCCATTTGCCTAAGAATTTCATAAAGTCGCTGTTTTTAATAGCTGAGTAGTACTCCATTGTGTAAATGTACCACATTTTCTGTATCCATTCCTCTGTTGAAGGACATCTGGGTTCTTTCAAGTTTCTGGCTATTATAAATAAGAATGCTAGGAACATAGTGGAGCATGTGTCCTTGTTATATGTTGGAGCATCTTTTGGGTATATGCTCAGGAACTGTATAGCTGGTTATCAGGTCCTATGTAAAATTTTCTGCGGAACTGACAGACTGATCTCCAGAATGATTATACCAGCTTGCAATCCCAATAGAAATGGTGGAGAGTTCCTTTTTCTCCACATCCTCGTCAGCATCTGCTGTCACCTGACTTTTTGATCTTAGCTTTTCTGACTGGTATGAGATGGAATCTCAGTGTCGTTTTGATTTGAATTTCTCTGATGACTAAAGATGTTGAACATTTCTTTAGGTGCTTCTCCATCATTTGAAATTCCTCAGCTGAGAATTCTATGTTTAGCTCTATACCTGATTTTTAATAGAGTAATTTGGTTCTCTGGAGTCTGACTTCTTTAGTTCTTTGTATATATTGGATATTAGTCTTCTATTGGATGCAGGTTTGATAAAGATCTTTTCCCAATCTTTAAGTTGCTGTTTATTCCTGCTGTCATTTTCCTTTGCCTTACAGAAGATTTGCAATTTTATGAGATCCCATTTGTCCATAGTTGATCTCAAAGCATGAGCCATTGATGTTCTGTTCAGGATCCCCCTCTGCTGATGTGTTAGAGGGTCTTTTCCACTTTCTCATATATTAGATTCAGTGTATCTGGTTTTATGTGAGGTCCTTAATCCACTTTAACTTGAGCTTTGTATAAGGAGTTAAGAATGGATTGACTTGGATTACTTTACATGCCAACTGTGAGGACCACTTGTAGAATATGCTGTCTTTTTTCTACTGGATGGTTTTGGCTTCATTGTCAAAGATGAAATGACCATAGGTGTGTGGGTTTAATTCTGAGTCTCCAAATCTATTCCATTGATCTAGGAGTCTCTCTATGTATCAATACCATACAGTTTTTATCACTATTGATCTGTAATACAGCTTGATGTCAGGAAGGATGAATCCCCAGAAGTTCTCTTATTATTGACAATAGTTTTTCTATCCTAGGTTTTTGTTATTCCAGATAAAACTGAGGATTGCTCTTTTTTATCTTTGTGAAGAACTGAATAGGAATTTTGATGGAATTGATCTGCATTATTTTACATGCCAACTGTGAGGACCACTTGTAAGGTCTTCTTTGAAGGTCTGATAGAATTCTGCACTAAAATCATCTGGACCTGGCTTTTTTTTTGGTTGGGAGACTTTTAATGACTTCTATTTCTTTAAAGGTTATGGAATTATTTAGATGTTTTTTCTGATCCTGATTTATCTTTGGTACCAGGTGTCTGTCTAGAAAATCATCCATTTCATCTAGATTTTTCAGTTTTTTAGTATAGACTTTTGTAGTAGGATCTGTTCCTTTTTAAAATTTCCTCAGTTTCTGTTGTTATGTCTCCCTTTTCATTTCTGATTTTGTTAATGTGGATACTTTCTCTGTGCCCTCTGGTCAGTCTGGTTAAGAGTTTATCTATCTTGTTGATTTTCTCAAAGAACCTGCTCCTGGTTTTGTTGATTCTTTGTATAGGTCACTTTGTTTCTACTTGGTTAATTTCAACCTGAGTTTGATTATTTCCTGCCCTCTACTCCTATTGTGTATATTTGCTTCTTTTAGTTCTAGAGGTTTTAGATGTGTGGTTAAAGTCCTTGTGTATTCTCTCTCTAGTTTCTTTATGGAGAAACTCAGAGCTATGAGTTTTCTTCTTAGCATTGCTTTCATTGTGTCCCATAAGTTTGAGTATGTTGTGCCTTCATTTTTATTAAGTTCTAAAAAGTCTTTAATTTCTTTCTTTATTCCTTCCCTGATCAAGATAACAATGAGCAGAGAGTTGTTCAGTTTCCATGAGTATGTGGGATTTCTGTTCTTTTTGTTGTTATTAAAACAAGCTTTTTTGCATGGTGATCTGATAGGATGCATGGGAATATTTCAATCTTCATGTATAGGTTGAGGGGTACTAAGAAGAACATATATTCTTTTGTTTATGGTGAAATGTTTTTTATATATGTTAAATCCATTTGGCTCATAACTTCTGTTTGTTTCACTGTATCTCTGTCTAGTTTCTGTTTCCATGATCTGTCCATTGGTGAGAGTGGGGTGTTGTAGTCTCCCTCTATTATTATGTAAGCTTCAATGTGTGCTTTGAGTTTTAGTAATGTTTCTTTTACAAATGTGAGTGCCCTTGCATTTGAGGCACTGATATTCAGAATTGAGTATTCATCTTGGTGGATTTTTTCTTTGATGTGTATGAAGTGTCTGTCCTTATCATTTTTGATAACTTTTGCTGGAAAGTCGATTTTGTTCAATATTAAAATGGCTACTCCAGCTTGTTTCTTTGGACCGTTTGCTTGGAAAAATTGTTTCCAGCCTTTTAGTCTGAGGTAGTGTCTGTCATTGTTATTGAGGTGGATTTTCTGTATGCAGCAAAATGCTAGGTCCTGTTTTCATATGCAATCTTTTAGTCTATGTCTTTTTATTTGGGAATTAAGTCCATTGATATTAAGAGATATTAAAGACCAATGATTGTTGCTTCCTGCTATTTTTATTGTTAGAGATGGAATTATGTTTGTGTGGTTCTCTTCTTTTGGGTTTGTGTTAAGAAGATTATTTTCTTGCTCTATTTTTAGTGTAGTTTCCCTCCTTATGTTGGAGTTTTCCATCTATTATCCTTTGTAGGGCTGGATTTGTGGAAAGATATTGTGTAAATTTGGTTTTGTAATGGAATATATTGGTTTCACCATCTTTGGTAATGCAGAGTTTTGCTGGGTATAGTAGCCTGGGCTGGCATTTGTGTTTTCTTAGGGTCTGTATGACATTTGCCCAGGACCTTCTGGCTTTTAGTGTCTCTGGTGAGAAGTCTAGTGTAATTCTGAAAGGTCTGCCTTTATATGTTACTTGACCTTTTTCCCTTACAGCTTTTAATATTCTTTCTTTGTTCTGTGCATTTGGTGTTTTGATTATTATGTGATGGGAGGAATTTCTTCTCTGGTCCAATCCATTTGGCATTCTGTAGGCTTCTTATATGTTTAAGGTCATCTCTTTCTTTAGGTTAGGGAAATTTTCTTCTATAGTTTTGTTGAAGATGTTTACTGGCCCTTTGAAATGGGAATCTTTGCTTTCTTCTTTCATCCTTAGGTTTGCTCTTTTCATTGTGTACTGAATTTCCTGGATGTTTTGGGTTAGGACCTTTTTGCATTTTATATTTTCTTTGACTGTCGTGTCAATATTTTCTGTGTTATCTTCTACACCTGAGATTCTCTCTTCTCTGTCTTGTATTTTATTGGTGATACTTGCATCTATGACCCTGACCCCTTTCATAGATTTCCTGTCTCAAGTGTTGTCTCCCTTTGTGATTTCTTTATTGTTTCTATTTCTAATTTTTTATCTTGGATGATTTTCCTCAATTCCTTCACATCTTTGGTTGTTTGTTCCTATATTTCTTTAAGGAATTTTTGTGTTTCCTCTTTAATGGATTCTCCCTGTTTACCTGTGTTCTCCCATATTTCTTTATGGGAGCTGTTTATCTCCTTCTTAATGTCCTCTATTATCACCATGAAATGTGCTTTTAGATCAGAATCTTGCTTTGCAAGTGTGTTGGGGTATCCAGGGCTTTCTGTTATGGGAGAATTGGGTTGTGATTATGCCAAGTAGCCTTGTTTTTTGTTGCTTATGTTCTTGTGATTGCCTCTCATCCTCTGGTTATCTTTGGTGTTAGCTGGCCTTGCTGTCTCTGATTGGAATTTAGCAGTCCTGTGAGCCTGTGATATTGGGTGTGCCAACACTCCTGGGAACAAGTTATCTCAGAGCAAGATTGGATTGTAGAGGTCTCTTGTAGCTTGCCCTCTGCTCCGACCAGCGGAAATAAAGGCAGCGACAACCGTGTTCTTCTTAAAGAGGTTTATTCAGGTTCCTTGTTCTTAAAGAGGTTCTTAAAGAGGTTTATTCAGGTTCAGCACACTTGCTTCTACCTTCTTCCACTTGATCCCCTTGCAAAGCTCTCTGAATGCATTCTCTCCTTCAATCCTCTCCTTCAATCCTCTCCTTCAATCCTCTCCTTCAATCCCCTCCTTCAATCCTCTCCTTCAATCCTCTCCTTCAATCCCCTCGGCTACCGCCCCAGCTGCCTTATATGCATTGCCTTAATCTTATCAGCAGCTGCCACGCCATCACTGTTAATTGGCTGCTCCATGTGATTCGAGGTGGGCTAATCCGGTAGCCACACCCAGAAGCACGAACCTTTTCTCTATAATGAGCCACAGCCACAGTGCTTACTCAAGCTAGCTGGCTACATGCCAAGCGCCATCCTGACCGCCATCCTGACGGTGGGGAGAACCGCTTCCTACAGTCTATGGCACAGGGTCAGCTTATAGGTGCAGATAGAAACCAGAAGGAAGCTCTCCCCACTTCCTGGCTCCACTGGGCCATGGCAGGTCCCATTTGAGCCAGGTATTGTGGTGGTACTACTGGGCTTACCAGTGAGCTTGGGTGTGTCAACATTCCTAGGAAACAAGCTTTCTCTGGGCAGTCCTGGACAAAAGTAGAAACTGAAAGCATGTTATTTCTTTCTTTATGGCTTTTTTCTCCTCCCTGCATCTAAGAAGTTGGCAGACTGACTTAGTCTCTTCATTTAGAATTCAGAACTTCTTGTTCAAGTGAATGAGCTACCTCATTATATCTTCTTTCTGATCTTTATGATAATACGGCCTCACAATATGTTTGGGTGTTTAGAGCTTAGTGTTCTGAAGCTTGTACCACCAGGAGGAACACATCCTGTATCCGTCTTTCTGGATGAAGAAAGAAGTTGCTGTCCCTTACCCCTATTCTTTTATAACTTAAACGTGGCACAGTATAGTTGGATTCAAGATAAGACTCATTAATGTCCCTGTTTCCTACAAAGAAACATACCTATAGACCTGGAGAGAGAACAAATCATAGCCTAACACCTCATATTATTGCTATCCAAGATACAAGTTAAGTCTAATGTTATGAGAGTCCTTTGGATACATGTCTTTATTAGTATCATTATTTTTGTGTTTCTGAAATTATTTTATGGGACTTCAAATAATTACTTGTAGGAAATTTTTATGATTTTTGCCAGAGAAGAGTTTCACAGAATTGTGTTGTAAGGTCCCTTCAATGGCCTTTTAAATGTATGGCAGAGCAATGGATCGAAGCTACAGTGAGACACTGAGGAACTGCTATGCCTCTAAGAATTTAAAGTCTACAGTGGTCACAGATGTTCTCATAAGAATCCAATTGTGGATTCAAGCAACTTCTTCACCTTGATTCCAGTAACTTCTTCACCTTATTCTGTAGAGATATAGTCTCAAAGAAAGGCCATAATTACTCAGTTCTCAATTTCTCAGGCTTTCACCTTAGAAACCTAAAATTGATGGTCCAGTTTTCCATTTACAGAATGCAGCATCTTTTAGTTGACAAATCAAATACTTAAGTAGTGAATAACTAAAAGGTCCATTTAAAATGCAATAATGTCTTACATCCTTTTTTGTGTCTTTGTTGATAAGATTGTTTTTTTTTTTTAATTTGATGAAAATATAAACATAGACCCACACACCACTTCCTTTTAAACATGAGTTAGAACAAAAACTATTTGTTGTGTAAAATTTGAAGTTAGTAAATCTGTTCAATATAATCTGCAGTAAAAAGTAGGTTATGTTATTTTATTTTTAGTCTTATGTTACACCAAATTTAAAAAGTGATCGTTGGATTGGTTTTCATGTAACTTTCAATACAGATGTTTGAATGTATCAGTTCTCTTCTTAGGTACCAGAGGGCAGAGATATCCACTCAGGGATGGCATATTAGAGTAGACATATGGAGCACAATTTATCATATAATATGAATTATTTCTTAAAATATGAGAATTGTTATTTGTGAGATGTAGGGAGTGGGAAAGATAAGGTACAAGGTAATATACAAAAGAGTAGAAGAGATTACACCAAGACTGTAGTGGCTTTACAAAAGCTCTAGGCAAGAGACAGCAAAGAAATCAAAAAAACAATTCTGTCTCAGCACCTTCTGTCCCCAAAATGCAATATCAATGAGTGAGCTAGGCTCAACAGTACATCACACTATATTCCAATTTTACTTGAAGTACTTAACATTGGCTTTCGAAAGTATTCCACATCAGGAGCTTTTAGATTTCCACTATTGATACCAAAAAGCTTAAAGACTTTTGAAAATAGAAGTGTACTAGCAATTACATGCAAATTTTATGATTACTGGTAATAGAATTATGATTTATAGTTGGTATTAGTTACTTTTCTAGTTGCTACAACAAAACACCTAACAAAAGCTACTTATAGGAAGAGGATTTACATTATGTTAGGTTTTTTTTTTTTTTGACAATACTTTATCTTTTTATTCTTGTACTAATGGTAATCAAATATACAGTCTTGTATGCTTAGCAATTGGTTTCAACAGACCTATACCCACAGTCTCAAAAAGAAAAAAAAAAAAAAAAGAATTCTAACAAGAATTTTATACTTAAAATGACTGTTTTTTTTTTTTAAATAGAATAGTCAGTGTCTGGTAAATAAAATGACAAAAACATATAATTATAGGATGATTTGAGCCAATTGGTTACATTAGAGTTTTCAAGTTTACATATTAACATTTTCAATGCATATAAAACTTTTTTTTCCTTTATTAATTTTATTTTTTTTGCTTATTCACTTTATAACCCGTCCAAGTCACCCCCTCCCACAATCCTTCCCCATCTCTTGTTTTCTGAGTACCCCCTCCTCCTGTATCCTCCACCCTGCCACTTTAAGTCTCTGAGAGGCTAGGTGCTTCCTCTCCCATTGAGGCCAGATGAGGCACCCAGCTAGAAGACCATAATCCATATACAGGCTGCATGTTTTGGGATAGCCCCCACTCCAGATGTTTGAGACCTACATGAAAACCAAGCTGCACATTTACAACATATATGCAGGGAGGCCTAGGTCCAGCCATGGAGGTAGATCTGTGTAGACTAGGTATGCTCCACGGTTGGTGATTCAGTCTCTGAGAGCTCCAAGGGTTCAGGTTGGTTTACTCTGTTGATCTTCCTGTGCAGTTCCTATCTCCTTAGGGCCCACAATCCTTCCGCCTATTCTTCTATAAGAGTTCTCAAGCTCCATCCACTGTTTGGCTCTGGATGTCTGTATCTGTCTGAGTCAGCTGCTGGTTAGAGCCTCTGAGAGGACAGTTTTCCCCTGTCTGTTCTCAGGCTGGAGGTTTAGATCCTGGGAGCTCTGGTTGAATCTTTTGATACTCATTCTAAAAAGGACAAAAGCACCCTCACTTTGGTCTTCCTCCTTCTTCTTGAGTTTCATGAGGTTTATGTGTTGCATCTTAGGTATTGTGTGTTTTGGGGCTAATATCCGCTTATCAGTGAGTGCATAATATGTGTGTTCTTTTGTGATTGGGTCATCTCACTCAGGATATTTTCTAGCTCCATCCATTTGCCTAAGAATTTCATGAGCTCATTATTTTTAATAGCTGAGTAGTACTCCATATGTTAGGTTTTTACATGGATCATTTGGATGAGGAACTTTGATGGCAGAAGTTTAACTTAGCTGGCCACATTACATCACAGTTAGAAAGCAGAAAGTGATAAATGTTAGTGTTGAACCTTCTGCATCCTTTTAATTCAGTGAATTAGCTTAAACTATGGAATGTGTTGCCTACATTGAAGGCATTTTATTACAGTCAATCCAATCTAGATATTCTCTGTGATGAACATTCAGAGGATTTTGTGTGATTACAAGTCCTGTTTGTTTATAATCAATATAAATAATCAAACAAATAATCATTACCATGTTTATATATACTATGTCAAACACTTTCAGTACTTGGTTACCTTTGTCAACAATCTTGTGACATAGACATTGTCTAAATACCACAGTTAAGGAAATTAAAAATCTAACAAGATTGAGCTCACAGAGATATAAAAGTACCCAAGGAAGTCATATAGGGAGTTGTTTACCTGTTCACACGGTACTTGATTATAGGATACACTGGTTTTGCTTAAGGACTTGGGCATAAATTATATTATTATGTAAGTGATCTACTTAGAATTCATCCAGAAATACACACAACACAAAGGAAGGCTATTTATGTAACATTGACATAACAGGGCATGCATTATAGGATGTGGCATAATCAGTATGGTAAATTACATCATATACCACAAATGGGATAACACATTTTAGAGCCTATCTTAAAGAACATCTTATGATTCATTTGCTCCTTTCTATTTTTATTAACTTCAAGAAGTCTTGAAGTGCTTAGTAATATGACATTTGTCATGGCCCATAATTAAATTTTATGGATTAATTAGATTTTAGAGACTTAGAAAATTAATTACTTGAAATTTATTATATAAACATTAAGATGTACAGATTAAAAATTTAGATAACCAGAATTAATGTTCATGTGTTTTTATATTAATATTCAGTATATAGCTAATTATAAAACTATAGGAAATATACTATTCTAAAAGTTCTAAGAAGTAAAATGGAAGGTAATTATTATTTAATTTATAAAAGGTGGTGTTTTACAAAGTGAGTATAGCCTAAGACCACAATGAAGAACGGTTTTAGTTTTAGTGACTGTAAAAATATCAAGAATGTTAGAAAATAAAGTCATGAAGTAGAAGCAAACATAATAAAAATTCTGCTTTAGCACCTGCAGATACCATAAAGATATAATAAGTCATAATTAATTTCCATTTAAATGATAAATGTTAGTAACAAAAATTGCTAATCAAAAAAATGAAATCAAAAATCTTAAAAAATTGTAGAGTTTGATATATCCTACAAATTGTAGACTGAAGAAAAATCAGTGGGGCCACCAGTTAACTCACTTAACTTTAGACAGTCTTAGAAGTTACATACTTGAGAGCACATACACACATATGGAAGAAATATTATAATGTAAATTGAGGTAATAATTTATCTACCTTTCTATCTCACATCTATCTTTAATAAATGCATCATTTAAGTCTTGGCAGCCATGTACACTTCTTGCTAGGACTCATTAGTTAATAATGTCCTGTTAGAAAAATCATTATTCTATTTGATGAAATGGAACTTTGACTACAAAAAAGAAATAAGCGTATACAATATTTGGGATGAATATAAATGCAAAATACTGAATTATGGTTTTCAAATGAGTATATATCTTATAGAGCCACCAAGTTAGTTCCTTCTTGCTGAATTGGGAATGCTGTATGGAGTATCTTTGATGGTCATGAACTTGAATGCATAAGCAAGCCTTCAATATTTCTCTAAGAACATTGATTAATTTTACAAAGATTTTCAGGAAGGAGTACACAACATTTTGAATATATCTTGAAATACTTGCCTGTCTCTAACTAGTCAGATTTGATATTTAACTAGAGGCAACATACCTTCAATACAATCTAGCTAGGTAAATGATCTACATGTAAGCTTGTCTTATTGTTTATTTGACCAGAAATAGATGCTCACTGAAGTCTTATTTAAACTAATTGTGAATGTGTACATCATTACAGTAAACTCTGGTTCTCAGCTACAAACAACTCTAGAGTGTATGTCTAAACAGACTGTTGATCTTGCTTAAAAAAAAAAAGTGTTATTTTTATTCATATTAGTGTATATTAGCAAGCCCCCAAATGAAAGCCTGGTAGTATAGTGCCCAAAATTGGAGTGGAAGTTAAAAATAGTTTCTGAATTCTAAAACTTCCCTGACTGACCACTAACAGGAGGCAGGAAGGTGCATCCTTTACAGTTCATATAGGAAATATAAATTCAGATACCAGTTCACAAAAAGATCATTCAGAAAGCTGACAGTCCCCTAGTAGGCTGATTATAGCTTGATTTTCCACAAGCCACTGCTTTATGATATAGAGCAATGTTAGTATTAATTGCTGGTGCAATATAATCAATACTGACATAAGCAATCATCAGTATTATAAATGCTTCTATAATCTGAGAGAATTATATTAATTTTTGATAAATAATCAAAACACCATATAGCACTATCTTAAGATTTTTACTTGTTTATTGGGTCTTAAATTATACTAAGTCAGATTAATACTGTCTTACTGTGATTCTAAGAGTATTTTCATAAAGTATTTTAAAGACTTTCTTAATAATTATTAATCTGAAAGTAGGTGTAAGTTATCATTTCATACATCATTATTTTTGAGGCTTAACTATACATTTCCTATAGTTTATTTTTTATTCACTGTGTTTGACTGTAACAGCTGCACTGCGGCACTCAATTTTATTCATTCACTTATTAATGAACTACTCTTGTGCTCGGGAAGGTATTTTTAGAAATATGTTCCCTGAAAATGATCTCTCATCTATAATTTCTGCCATAAGGCAGCTAAATTTCCACTTGAGTAAGATAGATGTGCAAATTTAGTATTTTAATGATAAGTTTAAATTTGCTTTCAAGAATGCTTCACTTGGTCCAGGTTATTTGGAATCTATATAAGTATGAGCCCAAGTCTTAAGTGGGGAGCTACTAGTTAGTTGATTATAGTGGAAGAAGATGAGGGTAGGCAGATTGGGCTCACTGTAGTCTTCCCTGAAGATCCCTTGATTAATTTCTCAAAGAATGAGTTACCTTTGCGTGAACTTTACTCACCTCTGCATGACATCAGGTTAGCTTTTGCACATTACCTTTCTGTCCTTAGAGGTTAGCAGGTGGATTTCAAAAGGACAAACACCTCCTCTTTCAAGCCTTTCAGGAGAGCATAAGTCACTGGAGACAGTCTTCTCCCCCAGCTGGGAGTGTGATGTTTGCCTAAGTACCAAACAGCTTGTAGAATAACCAACACTTACAGTCTTCACCATTGATTTGCACTTATTTGCCCAATTTACAACAAATATTGGTAGAAAAAAATTATTTCCCCTGACTTCTGGAAATGCTTGAATATAGTTTTCTATATCTAACAATTCAATGCTTAACGTTATTGCATAAGAGAAATTATATAAAAGTATAAGGAAACATAAAACAGAAAGTGTTAATACTTATATTTTTATCTTTTATGTACTCACAGAGACACAAAATAAACATGTAGAAGTTAAAAAATATACTTAATCCCTGGAGATAATGTGTCCTTTGTGGTCAAGAATATTATAAGGTGTATCAATTAATAAACTAATTAGACAAACAGAACTGTGGAGAAAACTGTAGAAGCAAAGTTTCCAAATAAAATATGCTCATTTATATGTATATATATATATATATATATATATATATATATATATATAATTAGAGAGAGAGAGGAGAGAGAGAGAGAGAGAGAGATTTATAAGTATATAGGCATATTTGTATGACATATTTTAAAGATATTTCTTTTTGCAAATGTTACTATTTTGAACTTAAAGTGTTGATTTCCTGTAGTCTTACCTCCTCAGAGGAGTGAACACATGAGACTTCTATTATAAAAATTATTTTTCCAAGGGAAGATGAAATCCCATTACAATTAATAAAAGGTTAAAACTGCATTTTCAAGTATATTGTGTATTCACATTAAATATCATTTAATCCCTAATGTAATGGGAATATTCATTTAAGTAACAATAATATAGACTGAATTCAGGATGTTTTATAATATTTAGTGTATATGTAACATACATGGCAATGAAGAATAATCATTTATAAAAGGGCTATTAATGTTTGGACAATTTCACATTATTTTATTATGGAAAGTTTTAACCAAATACAAGAACTGGTATAACTACTATGGTAAAACTATCTCATATATTAGTACTCATACTTTGACCATTTATTGTCAGTTTTATTTTTAGGCATCTATAGTATTCTTTCTTATTATTTCAGAGAAAATTCCAGTCATAGTCTTATGAAATACATAAACATTTCAATATATATGTAAAAACTATTTAAGTAGCTACAGTATTAATTAATTCAAGGCCTTTGAATTATTTTGAATACAGAACTAGAATATCTGAGCAAGAAATTTAGATACTTAAAAAACAACTGAACAGAAATTTAAAACAGAAAATTATGATCTCAGAGGAATGATTGAGGCTCACTGTATGAGCTTCACAATGGTGTGCCAGTTATAGAAAAGTGGTCACTGTACATAAGTAATGATGTACATGATCTACTCAACAGTGTAATCCAGAAATGGGCTTACAGGTGTAAGCCTGCCTTAGAAAATGTGGTAACAATAGTGAAAAAAAATTAATATTTAAATCATTGGAATTCTCAACTAGAAGAAAAAGAATTTAGAGCTTAAAAAGTATTTTTAAAAACACAATGATTAAAATTCTTCCATATTTGACAAAAGATATGCACCTACCAATCTGGGAAGTTTAGCAAACCTCAAGTATCATAAGTTGAATGTAAACCAAATAACCACATCACAGTTAAATTTCAGAGTGATATTTAATGGAGAGTAAATTAAAAATTGAACCAGAGGAAGAACAATAATAAACAGAAATTAACAGGAGTAAGTAATAAAAAAATATTAAGAATCTTAAGGCTTGGTTTTGGGCATCTCAACAAAGCTAGTAAACTTCTGGAAGACTGAACTAAAGAGATAGTGTGGTTCTCCACATTTCCATGGGCTCCATGTTCTGTTACCTGTATGGAATTAAACTCACCAAGTACAACTGGGCATGTGGGCAACAAAGTATAGTCCTAACATTTCCAAAAGAGAGCAGAAGATATTTCCAGCCCAGGTAAAGATATTCATGAAGTATGATGTGTGAAAGAGTCAAAATTTTCACATGGGGTAGACACTCTTGGTTCTTGTCATTGATCAACCTCTCTCTCTAGATTGTTTTCTGTTACTGCTACTTTCTTTCTGACAAAAAAATGACTTTTCAGCTAAGATGAGGTTTGTCATAGGCTCTGTATTATGCACACATTACTTTCTACATTCCCTATAACACTGAAGCAGGTGTCCTACTGGAATTGTAGAAAGCATGGCTTAGTGACATTTGATTAAGAAATCAATAAGGGATTGTCAATCATGAGACAAGAAGTATGATCAATGTTTAGAAAGAATATATTTAAATATTATTTTCTCAGAAGAGTCTTGCAAATCTGAAAAATCAAAAGGTGAATGTAGGTAATAATTTTTTTGGCTCTATATACTAGAAATTATTTTGCTTTCTGTCACTTCCTGCATAGATCTTTGATAGTTCATGAGTTCTATTCCCCAAAGAGAATTCCTTGCATCAGAGCTGAGCAATGATGCCATTAGATTAAGACTTGAGACTGCACTTAGTCACACTATGGTTCTCATACAGATGATTGATAGTCAGAAAGATCATAAATCTGCAAGGAGGTACAGTTAATAAAGGTGATAAATGTAAACTATGAATGCTTTTAAAGGGAACAAAACATTCTTTAATAATAACATAAAAATGCAAACATCTTCTGGAGTTAGAACAGCTAAATTGTGCTTGAGCTGAGCTTGCAAATAGTCACCAAGTCATAGGTCAAAGAGACAACAGTTCAATTTAATGGTAGAAAGTGAGTTTCTACTCAAAAGGGCCAAACAATTTGCATTCACATAAAGGAACAAAAAAAAATGTTTCCTACCTGATATCATACCAATAATCAATTTCAAAATCCTTCTCTTTAGTGAATATAAAAACCTAGATTCAAATTGTGAAAATATATGAATGTCTAGAGATTAGGAAAGCTACCTTCTGATAAATAAAAGAAATAAAATTTCAAAGGAAGTACTTGGCCAAATAAATATTATTTAAATTAATATATTTTCATAGAATGCATCAAGAAAATGATGAGGCAGTTATGGGTTGTGTCAAACATACAATTTTCTAGTGTAAGAAGACCTCTATGCATATTATGTAAATAACTCATATTATAGTGCTTTGAATTAGAATGGCCTGCATAGGCTTATATTCAAATACTTACCCACCAAGCATGGAACTCATTGATAGGATTATAAGGGTTAGGGGGTGTACACTTTTGAAAGAAGCATATCACTGGAGTGGGCTGACATTTCAAAAACCCATACCAGGCCCACCCAGTTCTCTCTCTCTCTCTCTCTCTCTCTCTCTCTCTCTCTCTCTCTCTCTGTGTGTGTGTGTGTGTGTGTGTGTGTGTGTGTGTCTGCATTCATATTAGGATATACCTCTCAGCTATTGTTCCAGTGTCATGTGTACTGTGATGCTCCCTGCCACAATAATAGATTAAAGCTCTGAAGCTATAAACAAGTTTATAATTAAATGCTTTCTGTTCTAAGCGTTGCCTGTATCATAGTATCTGTCAAAGTAATAGAACAATACTTAGGACAGAAATTGGTACCAGGCAACAAAGCATTGTTGTGCCGGGTTTCATTATGATGTTTGTTGGAGGAATATCTAAGAATCTGGAACTGTGAACTAGAAAAGCAGTTGAACACTTTAAGTGAGGTTTAATGGGCTACTCTAATAGGAACATGGAAGATAGTAGCACTAAGTGTGAAATAGATTTTAATGGCCTAGCTTAAAAAGATTTCAGAGGGGAAGAATATTAGTAAGTGACCTAGAAAACAATCTTGGGTTATTATGACAAAAATATGGTTGTTTTCCTTCCCTTGTCCTAAACATCTGCCTGATTCTAAAAAAAGAGTTTTAGATTAATGTCATTGGCAAGGGAGAGTTTAAGATAGCCTAAAATTGATTATGATGTGTAGTTATTAGTGGTCACTCTGTGCCACTATAATGAGAATATGTTTAATGAAAAGGAACAAGCTGAGCAAAGAAAGATGCAAAGTATTCAGTTTAAAGAGAAAAGGAAAAACTGGAAGCGTGATGTAACTAAGTCCAGTGCTCAAGAAGATAAAACCTTAAAGAAAATCTCAACGAGGATGGAATAAAGGGAATGCTGACCTCCAAGACTCCACTTACTTCATATATACTTTCAACTGTGAAGAGGAAATAAAAAAAAAAAAACCCTTTAAGTATCAAAGAAGACTATCAATAACAGAAAGCTGATGCAGATGCTACTGCAGAATGGTGCTAAGTTCTAGTCTCATCAAGCATTAGAACATGGCAGCTTCAGTCACATGATTTTGAGTTTAAAGCCAAGGAAGGGGTTGTTAAGTTTCTGTCCACAGCCAAAGGAATCCACTCAGACCAGGTTAGTGCCTGGAGTGTACTTGCTTGAATGCCCAGAGATGCAAACGAGAAAAGTTTTGAGAGTAAATCCTGGATGGTGTAGGAAACACTACAGTGTTGGAGATTCCAGAATTGTGAGATAACTGCCAAGGAAAACCACAGACAATGTGTGGTGTGGAAACGGCCCAGGGCAGAGTAGTATGCTTCTCTCCACAAAGCTGAAAGAATTGAAATCTGAGGAGTCCTTTGATATCTGACAGAAACATGCAAAATTTGGAGATTGTCCTACTGGCTTTCAGACTTTCTTTGGTTTAGTAGTTTTCCACTATGCTACCTTTCTTCCTTTTGAAATGGTAACATATATTCTGAGTCATTGTGTATTGGAAGTAATGTGATTGGTTTTCGGATTTTAATTTTACAAGTGGTTACAGTTAAGAAATTACCATGAGTTGTGAAGACTTTGAACTTTGGATTTTTAAATCGTGTTGAGACTACGACAGCCTATGGGGACTTTGGAAGTTAGATTGAATGTCTGTTTGCATTACAATATGTCTATAAGCCTATGGGGGCAAGTAAATATCATATGGTGGTTTGAATAAAGATGATGCCCCCATAGGCTCATATTTGATACTTAGTCACCAGGGATTGGAACTCTTTGATAGGATTTGAAAGATTAGTAGGTGTGTCCTTTAGGAACTGTGTCACTGAGGTTGGACTTTGAGGTTTCAAACTTCCATAGAAGGCCCAGTCTCTTCAGTTCCCACACCACCCCTGGCACCTCCTTCAGATCACCATTTAGCTCCACTACTGTTCCAATACTGTGTGTGTCACCATGCTTCCCATCATGATAATGGACCCAAACTCTGAAAGAGCAGCAGACTGGACAATAAAAGATTATATTTCAGAATTTCAGGTTATCAAAGATGGAAGGACTAATCAGTCTAGAAACTTCATTGGTGCACATAGGAATTAGTGAAAACACTTAGAACATTTTGTATTGTGAGAATCTGAACACATGTATATGCTATATCTAAGAAATCCTTCAGATGTATATGTATTGGGGGCCTTATATCAACTGTTGTTTGCTGCCTGGTTGGTGGTCTGGTGTCTGATAGATCTTGGGGGTCCAGGTTGTTGAAACTGCTGGTCATTTCCAAAGAGGAATGTCTGCCTCCATGCCTTGTATTTATGAATATATATATATATTCTGTCTCTGTTTAGTTACATGAAGACATGACAAACTGACTATATTTTAATATACACTCCCAATTGTCATGTCTGTCATATCTATTCATTTATCTATTTATCCATCTATCTACTTTTACAAGTTTATTTTAATAATTTATGCTGAATAATTTAAGTATAAGATTTACTTGTAATAGCTATTGCAAACATTTAGCTGTAAATTTTTTGCTTACAAAAATAAGACATTCTATATACCCACATAATTTTAAATATAGAAGAGTATTTTGGAGGATAGTCACAGTTGTGTAAATGTCCTCCAACTTGCTGATCCTAGAGATCAACGAAACCCTAGAGAGTAGGGTGAAGGGACTTTGCCAGTGAAGCCAGGGTTCCAAGTAGTTGGCCCTAATATAGGACAATAATCCACCTAGAACTGACCTAATCCTAGAGTTTAGGCTGGAAAAAGGTTTAGAGAACAATAGAAATTTGCATACAGTTTTCTTTGTAACACTCTCCAACGATGGAGAAAGTTACTTCAGTGGTATTCAGACACTTTCAAGAATACTGATCCCAGAAGACCAAAGGCAGCTGAAAGAAAGACTGCATGTGAATGGGACTTCAGTCTCATGAGAACAAAGGACTGTATTCTCTCAACAAAGAATTGGAAGTAGCTTTACATGAATACCCTCAGAGAGATAAAAGCTAGCCAGCCACTTCATTGCAGCCTTACAAATTCCTGAGGAGAGAATTGATCCACGCTGTTCACACACTCCTGACTTTTCCAGCTGTGAGGCAGTAAGCAGCTGTTGTTCTCTTCTGTAAATGTATGGTAATTTGTTGCACACAGAGGACAGAAAGACAATCTTACCTATAGACTATATGCAAATATCTCCAACAGTATCCTGTGGGTTATGTAAAAGATCATTTCCAGTACGGATCTTCTTTTTTTCCAGTTAGTTGTTAAGTTCCTTTAACAGGTTATCTGGCCTCAGAAAAGGGAGGGAAATTTAAGAAACTACTCACCACAAAGGACTCTGATTCAGTTAAACATTAGACGTGGCCCTGAATTTCCATCTCCAGCATTTCCTCAAGTGATGCTCAGCTTTCTGGTACTGGACTTCTCTGGAGAGGCATTGGTGTGCTGTATGTTCATAGCTGCCAGTCAGTCTATTTTCTTTTTCATGACTGTGACCGTTTTGAATATTGCAGGCCAGGTACTTAGTAAAATGCCTCTCATTAAGTCCTCCATGATGGTTCCTACTAACTAGATACAGATGATGGTTTTGCTTTATTTGGGCAGAAGACAAGTGGGAACCAGTGTCTTGTTAGCCAGGAGGTTATGCCCTTCCCTGCTTGTTATTTGGCTGACAGTATGCTTGTTTTTCCTGTTAGGGAAATTGTTAACTTGGATCCCATTTTTATGGTAGATTCTGCCAGTTTTCCTTTCCTATAAAATTTCTGTTTTATACTTTTTAATTATTTTGTGAAGATATTATGAGATTCTATAAAATATGCTGTTTCTCATAAAGTTTTTTCTTAGTACTTAGTGCCCACTGGTGAGTCTTACCTAGATCAATTATTCATAAATTCCAAATGATTTTTTTATTTCACTCTTTCTGCTCAGTTTAGAATGAAGTTCTACTGTATGAAACATTTGTATTTTAATTCATTAATTTATATTAGTGTAAATGAGTAAATTTTGATATTTTCTAGTATAATTTTAACCTATGTCATGCAAACATTTAATATTAAATTAAGAATATTAGTTATTTTTAATTTTTTAAATTTGTTTTCTGAATAAGAATTTGTGGAAAGAAGCTATGTCTGTGAAGACTGATTCATTGACTGAATTGTTTTGATATGAAGAGATTACAATATTTTTAATGGCCTTATCACCTTATCTTGGATAGCTTTTCCCCACTGAAGAGCCATTTCTTGGACATCTTTGTGTCAGGAGTACCATCCAGTGACTAATAGACAAAAATATTGGAAACCTACTACTTTAGATCATTAGCTTCCTTTAGCCTAGGGTGCTGAATGTTCAGTGATCACCATAGTGAAAAATCTGGCCAGAGGCAGGAGAACCTGGCAGGAAATAATGTCATTAGGAAGGTTTCTTCATGCTAGCATACATGGCTAGTGGACACCCTGGTTGACTGGGCTACTAAACATAGCAGAATCAATAGCTAATACGCTTCGATTGCTCTTAAGGAACAACATGCTCTTTCAGGGAGCATTTGTTCTGAGTCAGCACCCACTGTAGTCTTTCTCTCACTGCTGCATGAAGACACAGTGGCTTCCTGTACTCTGGAAATTAGACTTGCAACCCACTTCTTGCCTCCTCCACCCATTGTCGTTGAGGGACTCTTCTATCTGGACATTGATAGCATCACTTAGAGCTAGAATGGTAGGTTGGTAGAACTATTTTCTGGGAATTGTTTTCATTTCTTGATGTGTGAACAGTAAACTGAACATTTATAAAAGACATTTGACTTCCTGCTTGTCTATCACATTTAAATTATATTCCAGTTATTATTATGTTTTATTTAACTATATTTCTTCTACTTTCATTTCCATTGATTGTGATAGAATACTCTGACCATAAGCAACTCAGAAGAGGAAGGGTTTCTTTTACTTTATGACTCTTTGTTACCGTGCATAATTTCAGGAAATCAAAACAGGAACTGGGGCAGCCAGTCATAAAACATGAACAGGTTACAGCAGAGAGAAGTGAATGCACCCCCATGTGGCCTACTTAACTGTAGCAAGTTAGCTTTCTTCTATCTTATATAGTTCAGGATCCACTCCATAACATGGTGCCCCATACAAAGTTCTGGGTCTTCCTCCATCAATTAACATTAAAACAATTTGTCATAAATATACCAACAGACCAATTTGATCTCAATAATTTCTTATTAAGATTATCTTCATAGAAGATAGTATATTGTATAAAATTGACAACTCTAACTAAGAAGAATACATTTATTAATCTATTGAATATAAAAGAGGTTTAGTTGGATGGATAAGTATGGGTGTCCATGCCACAGCATACATGAAAGGGTTTATAGGACTTGGTTCTCTCCTTCTACTACATGGGATCTGTGAATTCAATTCATGTTGTGGGGCACTGTAGCATGCACTTTACCTGCTGAATGATCAAACTGACCCAATTTATACCTTTTTGAGACCACAAGCTAAATCAGTTCAAATGGGTCTTCTTGATTGGGATTTTGCCTATGTAGAAGAAATGTTACATTGTTTAATGAAGAACTTTTCCACCTGTTGACTCTTTGACATTTTCAGTTTCTTATTTTTTGAAATAGTAAACAATGCTCAGTTGAATACATTTGTGCATATGTATTCATTTCAGGGTTGTAATCTAGAAGCTCGTGACAGGTAAACATACCTAAACATAATAAAAATAGTATATAACAAGTTAACCGCCAATGTCAAATTAAATGGAGAGTAAATAGAAGCAGTCCCTCTAAAATCTGGGACAAGTTGTCTACTCTCTCCCTATTTATTCAATATAGTACTCAAAGTTCTAGCAGTAACAATAAAAGGAGATCAAGTGGATGCAAATTGGCAAGGAAGTCAAGGTATTGCTGTTTGAAGATGATATGATGGTATACATTAAAAATCCTCAAGATTCCATCAGAGAACTCTTATGGCTGATAAACAACTTCAGCAAAATAGTAGAATATAAAATTAACTCAAACAAATCAGTAGCCTTCCTTTATACAAAACATAAACAAATTAGGGAAATAACAGCCTTTTATAATAGCCACACATAATACAAAATATCTTGGTGTAATTCTCACCAAGCAAGTAAAGATCTGTATGACAGGAAATTCAAATCTGTGAAGAAAGAAATTGAAGAAGACCTCAGAATATGGAAACATCTTCCATGCTCATGGACTGATAGGATTGACATAGTAAAAATGGTCAATTTTTCCAAAAGCAATCTAAAGATTCAAGGCAATCCTCATCAAATTCCAACACAATTGTTCAAAGGCAGGAAGAGCAACTCTCAATTTCATATGGAAAAACAACAACAACAAACCAGGATAGTAAAAATAAGTCTTAACAATAAAAGAACTTCTGTGGCAATCACCATTCCTGATCTCAAGCCATACTACAGAGCAATAGTGATAAAAACTGCATGGTATTGGTACAAAGACAGACAGTTGATCAATGGAATAGAATTGAAGACCCAGAAATAAAATCACAATTTATGGACACTTGATCATTGACAAAGAACTCAAAAATGCACAATAGACAAAAGAAAACATCTTCAATAAATAGAACTTGTCTAACTAGCAGTCAATATGTAGATAAATGAAAATGTCTCCATATTTATTGCACAAAGCTCAAGTCCAAGTGGATCAATGATGTAAAACCAGACACACTGAATGTAACAGGAGAGAAAGTGGGAAAGAGCCTCAAACTCATTGGCACTGGGGGAAATTTCCTAAATAGAAATGTCTTAGTCTCTATGATCAACAATTGATAAATGGGACCTTATAAAACTGAAAAGCTTATGTAAGGCAAAAGATACTGTTAGTAGGACAAATCAGCAACCTAGAGATTGAGAAAATGTCTTTCACTTATTCAATAGAGAGCTAACATTCAAAATATATAAAGAAGTTAACCTAAAAAAAAAACAAATAACCCAATTTTAAAATGTGATAAAGAGTTAAATAGAGAGTTCACAACAGAAGAATCCCAAATGGCTAAGAAACACCTAAAGAAATGTTCTAAGTCCTAAGGAAATGCAAATCTAAATGATTATGAGATTTCACCTTACACTCATCAGAATGGCTAAGATCAAAAACTCAAGTGACAATACATACTGTTGAGGATGTGGATGAACTACAGGAAAGATTGAAGAAGCTGAAGGGGAAGGCAACCCTATAGGAAGAGCAGCAGTCTTAACTAACTTGGACCCCAGAGAGATCTGAGAGACTGAGCCACCAATCAGGCAAAATACACTGGCTCTTCCAAGGCCCTGAGAACATATATAGAAGAGCACACCTTGGTCTGGCCTCAGTGGGAGAAGATGCTCATAATCCTAGAGAGACTTGAGACCACAGTGAAGGGGAAGGCCTGGTTATGGGGAGGGAACACCTTCTCGGAGTCTAGAAGGAATGGAATTGGGATGAAGAACTATGAGTGAGGGAACGGGAGTGGGGGCAACAGCTGAAATATAAATAAATAAAATGATTTTTAAAATTAAATAAAACTAAATTACAAAATGAACAATACCTTCACCTAGTATTATGGGTGTCAACACAGAATAGTATGATATTTCAAAACCTATATTCCATCTGAATTTTTAACTTTAGAATTTATTGTTATGAATATCCACTTATCTCCTTTTGAGAACAAAGATGGCATATTTGGTTCATAACTAACTACTTTTGTTGTCCTCATACTATACTATGTTTAAAATCTTTTGGAACCATAACAAGTCCAACTTGCCTCTATAAGCTCAATTTTGAATAAGTATACTCTTGCATTTATACCACTTATAGTGAATCAGAAACCATGCCATCTCCTCAGAGGTAGAAATTTCATTTCTAGATAGAAAAAACTGGGGGAGGAGAGAGCCAATCATAGTAGTTCAAAGAAAGATACAAGAGGAGTATATGAATATATGTAAATGCTATATATAATGTAGATAATAATCTAGATGTGTAAGTCTACATAATGTTATACATAGAAAACATTAAATACATCTTATAATATTGAATATATTGTATAATGAATACTAATAGTGTGTGTGTGTGTGTGTTGTGTGTGTGTGTACAGGTGCGTGCATCCTGTAGAATTATTGTTGATAATCAGCTTAGGATTTAAGGAGTAAATATGGATCACAGGCTAGTGGACACCTTTGGGGCATGCAGATGCAACAAAAGTAAAGGTTAGAGCATTGAGAGTTGTGCCTAGGCCTCACTCTTTTTAAAATATCTGAAAATGTGAAGGAAAAATATGTAGGATAAGAGAGAGAAGCTGATATTTTCCTGGACTAATGAAACATGTTTTCACGTTCCTTATATGTTGGTGTGTGTGTGGGTTGGTGTTTTGCTGGTTTCTAAATTTAAGACCACTGGTTCCAGTTATCTTTTCTTTTTATTCCTCCTCCTATCTTGTATACAATACTATATGTTATTTAAAAAGACTTCTTCTGTGTTCTGTTTTATATTTACATGATTTCTCTTGAGAAAACATTAAGTGCTTGGGCAAAGATTCAGATGATCAATTGCTTCAGAGCTCTGCAAAGTGTGTAAAACCATACAGCTTAGACAGTGAGAAATTCTTAAAACTTGAGAAGACAATGACCTTCTGCAAGGGAGATTAGGGTTTTAAACAGCAATTTTGAGAAGAAAATCTTTATTCAAATAAGATTTAGAGAAATTGAACACTTTATTACTTGTAAAAATTGTACATTATGCAATAGTCATAATGAATTTTAAACTGGTGATTTTAAATTTTACATTTTGATTCATGAGGTCATGTAAATGTTTATGGAGAAGAAACCAATCCAAGATCAAATAGAACATGAGCTTTTCATTTTGTTTCAACTTTCTTAATGTTCATGTTATGCTTTCTTGAAGCTGTACATATGCCATGACATTTGCTTCCTTCCTTGCCATATACTTTCATGTGTAATAGCTCCTTATATACTACAGAGTAATTTTAGTTAGAACTGTCAGCACATACAGCAGTTACTAGTCAATGACAGAACCATTATTCTTTCAAAACAATGCCATATACATAATGCCACTAATGCTGCTATAGAACTTTTCAGGTTGACCTTCATAAAATACAAGGGTCCTTGAGGAGAATAGCACCAAGAGTTCAAACAAATATCTCAGATTATATAATAAATTTAATTTGAAACTTTAGAAGCTGTTATTAGTAGATGACTAACTAGTAGTCATTAGGAGAAAGACAGGATTATAAAACTAACTAGTTGCCCAAGGTATAAGAGGTATCAGCTGAGAAGGAAAGGAAAGTTTAGTAAATAATCTTGTCAGGACAGTTCCTAGATTCCTCTACATTTAGACCAGAGAATGTGGAAGGATTCATTAATAAACTTCTTGGGGTGGGATAAATATCCATTGGAAGTTCAAATAATGTAGGAATACTTGAGAAACTTTTCAGAAATAGTTCAATAGGAAATTAACCATTTCAACAAAGGCAGATTTATTATCTTGAGAAGATAGAAATTTACAGAAAATTCAACTGGATAAAGATTCACTTAGTTCTCTGTTGTTCCATTCAACTCATGGCCTATCAAGGAAAGAACTGGCCCAATCCTCAAAGCTCACATCCAAAATAATTGCATTCTTTTATATCTCTAAACTAGACAATGTTTGGACCCAGAGAACATAACAGTGGCTGCTTGTAGCAAGAGGGTAGGAGTTAGGGGAGATTATTCAAGTGAGAGTAATTTACTAAGCAATTAAAAATTTCTCACAAGAGAAGATCTCATCCTAAGTGTTCAATAATAAGTATAAATAATTTTGGAATGCAAAAATTGTTAAAGTGTCTTTCTTTTTTTAAAAAACAGTTCTTTAATTCATCATGGTAATGGTTATCACTTCTAAGCAATTCACAAGTAGCAAGTCATTTAATCTTCAAATAACCCTGTGAAGTACATACTACTATCATAACATTCATACAACTGAAGAGCCTAAAGCCCACAGAGAACATAACATGGTCATCACTGCACAGTCACTGGAAGACTTAAAGTGTTTCACTACAGGCTTAGTCACTGTGCCAAGGTACGTCTCCCAAGTTCCAACATTTAGGATGCTCCGCAGTTATATCCAGGAGCTGATGCTTTGAAGAGGTTATGATAGACTCCATGTAGGACAGGGAAGGACCACTGTAGCACCACGTGGGCTTTCTCAGGGCAGTGGTGGCAGGAATGGCATTGATGGCACCTGGGTTCAGGACTGGCTAGCCTAGTGTATTACAACCTGAGACAATCATCAGGGGCAGCAAAGATTTACTTCTAGGCTGAGACGATGGCAGTGGCCCAGGTCTATGTCACTATGCTTCCTTCTCTCCTTGTGATAGTTTTGGGAAAATGACTTTTTTCCATGTCTTTGTCTCTATGATTCTGTCACTCTCTAATCTGTATCTGTGTGTCTTTTTTGTTTGTTTGTTTTTCTTTTCTAAAATGGGGTCTCATGGAGCCTAGACAAGTTGTGAACTTTCTATGTAGCTAAGGATGACCTTGAACTTGTGATAACCTTATCCTCCTACCCTTACTGGCCAACTGCTAAGAATACAGGCATGAGCAACCATGCTTAGTCTCATTTCTGTTTTCATCGGTATATATTTATTTAATTTAAAAGTATAAATGTAGTCAAATTTGCATCCCAGATTAGTTGTAGGATGTGGATTCTGTACTTTATATTAGACAGTACATGTTTTTACTACTTGCAACTGAAGACTGGGTCTGAGTTTTGTAGAGGTACAAGTTGAATAATCCTTATGTTTTCATCCTTCATAGTTTTCAAAATTACCTACATGGAGATGGGACACTTTAGTTGTTTAAAGAATGTGCTGTTGTAAAACAAGGGTTAGTGGATGTCAATGTCCTATAGGTGCAGCGATTTTTGGCATTTATATTTAAATTGATAATGTCCCAAGATGTTGCTTATAATCCACTAATAGACCCCAAATCAACTCACTTGGTTGAGCTAGCATTTAGGAGGAAATGGTATTGATTTAACTATACAGAAAGCAATGGAGTTCACAGCAGATGGATATAAATATTAATTTATAAGATATTTGAATGTTTTATGGTTTTGTGTGTGTGTGTGTGTGTGTGTGTGTGTGTGTGTGTGTGAGGGTAGTATTATCATAAGGCTGAGAATGTTTGATATGCTGAAAGAGTAGATTTGACCATTCCTACCTGAGGGTGGAGGGCAGGTTTGGGAGGCAGCTTCTGAATTGCCTCCATTATTATTGATATCACAGACCCAAGGTCAGCTCTAGAACATGAGAAAACAACCATTCACCATCCATCATCTATACTATTAAAGGCAGGATGGATTGTTTCTCAGTCACCCATTCTAGAATATAAAATGGCTGTTTTGTATAAAAGGCCAGCGAAACTTGTAAGTTGGTATCTCTAAGTAGTCCTGTTGATTCACAAGTTTATTTTGGTTTTCATTGTTTCTTTTTTAAAATTTTTTTATTGGATATTTTATTTACAATACAGATGTCATTCCCATTCCCCATTTCCCCTCCCTAGAACTCCCATTGAATCCCCCTCCTCCTTTTTGCTTTTATACCATTTTAACTACATGCATGTATTAAGGTCAATTCCAGATTGAGGGTCTAGCAATACAACAGATGTAAATAGTCAAGGAACAAGCAAGACAATAAACACAAATAGTCAAAGAACAAGCATGGCAATAAACCCAACTACATGCACACTCCCATAATAACTGTTTCTAAGGGCTTATCAGGATGACAAAGTATCTGAGCCTACTTCCCTGTCCTAGCCCAAAGTTATTTTCATGTTTGAAGCCTACTTCCTTGTTCTAGTCTAAAATTTGGATTCCTGCCTGAAATTACTTCCTTGTTCTAGCCTACGATTTTGATTTTTACCTGAAATTACTTCTTTGTTCTAGCCTAATGTCAGATCCCTACCTGAAGCCTACACCTTGTCCATGGCCAATGTCGTATTCCTTGTCCTTGGCGCATGTTAGATTCTTGCCAAGCAGCCCCAAAGTCTCTCTGCCTCTCCTCTTTTTTATTTCATTAACAAGACTGAGACTGTCTTAGGTATTATTGACAAGAATGCTTTTTTTACCCATCCTGGAATATGCATTATCCAAAACAATATATTTGTCTTAAGTTGGTAAGGCTCTGTGCAGAATCTTAACCATCCTTGTTTTGCCAGCCTGTTGATTTAGTAAGTCTGTATGGGAGTCTGTTTTCAGGTTCAAGCCACGTACTTTGGCTGCCAACATGTTGATATTGTTAAAGAAAAGTTTAACACTATGGGCAGAAATAAAAGTATTCCCAGGACAAAAAGGGCTATCATGATCAAGCCATATATGCCATTCTTTAAGCTTGACCAAAATAGAAATACTGACCTCCGGCCATGAGTAATTTTATCAGCAGTATCTACTACATCAATGCTCAGCAGAACAGCATTCTTGAAATTCATAAGCTCCCTATGTATGTATCATTAAAACTTCAAGAGAGGTGTTAGAATTATGCCAAATACACTGCAAGTGTCTTTAAACTTCTTCCTACCACTGTAAAATTTAAAACTAATATGAATCCAATGGTATTTGGCATGATACTCTAGATTGCTCCCTACCCTTAAATTCTGAACCTCCTTCCAATAATTTCAATAGGATAAAGAGCATCAATTTTTTCTTCCAAATGCATATCTAAATCCTCTTGTATATTCAACACATTAGTAACATATTTTGCTAAATGATTAACAAAAGTAGCTGTCTTAAATTCTTGTGTCACAGCAATTGCAGAAGCAGTAGTGCTAGCAATTAATGTTATTAAAGCTGTTATATCAGCAATAATGAATCCCACTACCTTCTTGCTTCTGCTTAAATCCTGACTCATTTCTTCTAATACTTGCAAGCTATTTTTAGAATACCAAGGTTCTGTGATACTCAGGGCACTAAAACAAAAGCTGGTTGATAGATCTCCATAACTGACATGCTGGATTTCAAAACACAAACACAATTAGAAGATATACAATCATATGAACTTACATTAAATACTGTAGATGAAACAAAAGTGTTTTTAATTTGACAATTAAAAGATCCTTAACACATGTGCTAACACCTGTTTGAAATCCAGATCCTGCACCAACTTTATCTCTTGCTAATATAACATCATAGAGAACTACAGCTAATTTCCATATATGTCTCTGAAAATGTCCAGAGCCAGATTTCCAAATGAAGACTATTATTTCCAGTATTGGATTGATTTATAGACCATTACAAGATTGAGTCTGAATAACTGGTCACATTTAATAACAATACAAGAGACATTTTACCTTCTCTTTTTGATTCTCTTGTTCCACAATGTCTAAGAACTTAAGGTAAGGCAGCTTATCCCATCAGGGTTATAGGTAAGCAATGGTGGGTCAGGAACTTGTGTCCAATACAGCTTCCCAGTCACCATTGTCAGGGCACTCAGTAAGCACAGCATCATTCTTTGTCCTGGCCTCAGCATGTCTCACCTGTTGCTCTGGAGGCACCATGCTCTTTCAGCATCTTGTAGAAAAAAACACAAACTTGCCCTCTTCCCATATTTAATACCTGATCAGGATCATGCCTTATGCCAGTAAGTGGATCCTTCTTGTTCACCTATGCATAAGTATGCCTAGTTGTAGAGTGCCCTAGACACTCAGGAGAAAGTTTCTTGGCATCCAGATTTTTTAAAAAAATAATTAAAATAAAAAATAAAATGAACATGATTTAAATAAATTTGTGGTGTACAGGGATATATCTCTCCCTTTTTTATTTTATGAAGATATTGTTTTAAAGTTCCTGGACCCATTCCACAGTCCCTTTTCATTGACAACTATAAGGAATCTCTGTAATATAGGTAATGTTAAATTGCTGTTAAAAAGTCTCAAATGTTCAACTGTAATAACCAGTTCCATTATCTGTTTTTTGTTTTTTGTTTGTTTGTTTGCTTGCTTGCTTTTCATTATTAGGTACTTTATTTATCTACATTTCAGATGTTATCTCCTTTCCCCATCCCCCCAGAAACCCATTAAGCCATCCTTCTTCCTCCTATTTCTATGAAGGTGTGCCCCCACACATCCACCCACTCCCATCTCCCTGCCCTCAAATTGCCCCTCTCTGGGCATCCAGCCTTCAAGGTCCCAAAGCCCTCCTCTCCAACTGATGCCTGACAAGTCTATCCTCCTCTACAAATACAGCTAGAGACATGGGTGCCTCAATGTGTGTCCCCAAGCTAGCTGTTAAGACCCAGGGAGCTCTAGTTGGTATTGTTGCTCTCTCCATGGGGCCACAAGTCCCTTTAATTCCTTCATTCTTCTCTCTAACTCCCCCACTGTGGACCCTGTGATCAGTTTGATGGTTAGCTGTGAGCGTCCACCTCTGTATATGTCAAGCTCTGGCAATGCCTCTCAGGAAACTGGTATATGAAGCTCCTGTCAGCATGCACTTCCAGACATCCACAATAGTATTTGCATCCAGGAGGGATCTCCAGGTGGGGGAATCTCTGGATGGTCTGTCCTCCAGTTTCTGTCCCACACATTGTCTCATATTTGCTCCTGTGATTATTTTGTTACTCCTTCTAAAAAGGAACCAAGCACCCACACTTTGATCTTTCTTTTTCTTGGACTTCATGTGGTCTGTGAGTTATGTCTTGGGTTTTGTGAGATTTTGGGCTAATATCCATTTATCAATGAGTGCATACCATGTGTGTTCTCTTGTGATTGGGTTACCTCATTCAGAATGATATTTTCTAGTTCTATCCATTTACCTAAGAATTTCATGAGTTCATTGTTTTTAATAGCTAAGTTGTACTCCATTGTTTAGATGTACCACAATTTCTGTATCCATTCCTCTGTTGAAGGACATCTGGGTTCTTTCCATCTTCTGACTATTATAAATAAGGCTGCTATGAACATAGTGGAGCATGTGTCCTTGCTATATGTTGGAGTATCATTAGGGTTCATGCACAGGAGTAGTATCACTGGATCAACAGGTAATACTATCTTCAGTTTTCTGAGGAACTGCCAGACTGATTTCCAGAGTGATTGTACCAGCTTACAATCCACCAACAATGGAAGAGTGTTACTCTTTCTCCAGATCCTCGCCAGCATCTGCATTTAACTGAGTTTTTGATCTTAGCCATTCTGACTGGGTTGACATAGAATCTCAGAGTTGTTTTGATTTGCATTTCTCTGATGACTAAAGAAGTTGAACACTTCTTTCAGTGCTTCACAGGCATTCAATATTCCTCAGTTGAAAATTCTTTGTTGAGTTCTGTACTCCATTTTTAATAGGGTTATTTGATTGTCTGGTATAATTTTTTGGGTTCTTTGTAAATTTTGTATATTAGTCCTCTATCAGAAGTAGAATTGGTAAAGATCTTTTCCCAATCTGTTGCTGGCGATTTTGTCCTATTGATGGTGGCCTTGCCTTACAGAAGCTTTGCAATTTTACGAATTCCCATTGGTCAATTCTTGATCTTAGAGTATAAGCCCTTGGTGTCCTGTTCAGGAACATTTCCCCTGTGCCTATGTGTTCTTGGCTCTTCCCCACTTTCTATTCTATTAGTTTCAGTGTGTCCAGTTTTATATGGAGGTCCTTAATCTACTTGGACTTGAGTTTTATACAAGGAGATAAGAATAGATTGATTTGCATTTTCCTATATGCTGACCTCCAGTCCAACCAGCACTACTTGGTGAAAATGCTGTCCTTTTTCCAATGAATGGTTTTAGCTCCTTTGTCAAAGATCAATTTCTTTCTTCAGGGACTTGAAGTTCTTGTCATACAGATCTGCCACTTGTTTGGTTAGATTCACACCAAGGTATTTTATATTATTTGTGACTATTGTGAAAATGTCATTTCCTTGATTCTTTCTCAGCTTGTTTATCTTTCAAGTAGAGGATGGCTACTGATTTGTTTGAGTTGATTTTATATCCAGCCACTTTGCCAAAGTTTATTTTATCAGGTTTAGGAGTTCTCTGGTGGAAGTTTGGAGGTCACTTAAGTATACTATCATATCATCTGCAAATAGTAATATTTTGACTTCTTTCTTTCCTATTTGTATCCCTTTGACTTCTTTTTGTTGTCAAACTGCTCTGGCTAAGACTTCCAGTACTATATTGAATAAGTAGGGAGAGAGTGGGCAGTCTTGTCTAGTCCCTGATCTTAGTGAGATTGCTTCAAGTTTCTCTCCATTTAGTTTGATGTTGGCTACTGGTTTGCAATATATTGTTTTTTACTATGTTTAGGTATGGGACTTGAAATCTGATTTTTCCCAAGACTTTTACAATGAAGGGATGTTGAATTTTGTCAAATGCTTTCTCAGCATCTAGTGAGATGATCATGTGGTTTTTTTGACGTCTTCCTTTCCAATTTTTATCCCTTTGACCTCCTTTTGTTGTCTAATTGCTCTGGCTAGGTCTTTAGGTTCTATATTGAATAGATAGGGAGCTATTATAAATAAGACTTCTATGAACATAGTGGTAGCCTTGTCTAGTCCCTGATTTTAGTGGGATTGCTTCAAGTTTCTCTCCATTTAGTTTGATGTTGGCTACTGGTTTGCTGTATATTGTTTTTACTATGTTCAGGCGTGAGCCTTGAATTCCTGTCCTTTTCAAGACTTTTACCATGAAGGGGTGTTGAATTTTGTCAAATGCTTTCTTGGCATCTCCTGAGATGATTATATGTTTTTCTTTTTCCTTTGAGTTTGTTTATATAGTAGATTACATTGATGGATTTCCTTATATTGAACCATCCCTGCATTCCTGGAATAAAGCCTACTTGATCATGGTGCATGATTGTTTTCATGTGTTCTTGGATTCAGTTTGAGAGAAATTTATTGGGTATTTTTGCACTGATATTCATAAGGGAGATTGGTCTGAAGTTCTCTTTCATTGTTGGTTCTTTGTGAGGTTCTATGCGAGTTCGTTCTATGAGAGTAATTGTAGCTTCATAGAATGAATTGGGTAGTGTTCCTTCTGTTTCTATTTTGTGGAATATTTTCTAGAGAATTGGTATTAGATCTTGAAAGATCTGAGAGAATTCTGCACTAAAACCATCTGATCCTGGGCTTTTTTTTGGTAGGGAGACATATAATGACTGTTGCTATTTCTTTAGGCGTTATAGGACTATTTAGAAGGTTTTTCTGATCCTGATTTAACTTGGCGTCTAGGAAATTGCCCATTTCACCCAGATTTTTCAGTTTTGTTGAGTATAGCTTTTTTAGTCAGATCTGATAATTTTTTGAATTTTCTCAGTTTCTGTTGTTATCTCTCCCATTTCAGTTCTGATTTTATTAATTTGGATACTATCTCTGTGCCCTCTGGTTAGTCTGGCTAAGGGTTTAGCTATCTTGTTGATTTTCTCAAAGAACCAACTCCTGGTTTTGTTGATTCTTTTTTTAGTTATTTTTGTTTCTATTTGGTTCATTTCAGCCCTGATTTTGATCATTTCCTGCTGTCTACTCCTCTTGGGTGTGTTTGCTTCTTTTTGTTTTAGAGCTTTCAGGTGTGTTATCAAGCTCCTAGTGTGTGCTCTCTCCAGTTTGTTTCTGTAGGTACTTAGAACTGTGAGTTTTCCTCTTAGCATTGCTTTCATTGTGTCCCACAAGTTTTGGTATGATGTGTCATTTTCATTAAAATCTAAAAAGTCTTTAATTTGTTTCGTTACTTGTTCCCTGACCAAGTTATTTGTTTAGTTTCTGTTTCCATCTGTCTATTGATGATAGTGGGGTGTTGAAATCTCCCACTATTATTGTTTAAGGTTCTAGATGTTCTTTGAGCTTTAGTAAAGTTTCCTTTAAGAATGTAGGTGTCCATGCATTTGATACATATATCTTCATAATTGAGATTTCATCTCAGTTGATTCTTCCTTTGGTAAGTATGAAGTGTCCACTCTTAACTTTCTTGATAACTTCTGGTTGAAAGTAGATTTTATTCGATATTAGAATGTCTACACCAGCTTGTTTCTTCAGACGATTTGCTTGGAAAATTGTTTTCCAGCCTTTTATTCTGAGGTAGTGTTTGTCTTTGTCACTGAGGTTCGTTTCCTGTGTGCTGCAAAACGTTGGGTCCTGTTTACATATCCAGTCCATTAGTCTGTGTTCTTTTATTGGGAAATTGAGTGAATTGATGTTAAGAGATATTAAGGAGAAGTGATTTTTGCTTCCTGTTATTTTTGTCATTAGAGGTGTAGTTATGTTTGTGTGGCTATCTTCTTTTGGGTTTGTTGGACGATTACTTTCTTGCTTTTTCTAGTGTATATTTTCCCTCCTTGCATTGGTGGTTTCCCACTATTATCCTTTGTATGGCTGGATTTGTGGAAAGATATTGTGTATATTTGGTTTTGTCATGGAATATCTTGGTTTCTCCATCTATGGTAATTGAGAGTTTTGCTGAGCATAGTACCTGAACTGGCATTTTTATTCTCTTAGGGTCTATATGACATCTGTCCAGGGTTTTCTGGCTTTATTTATAGTCTCCAATACAAGGAGGGTAATTATACCCTAGAAAGAGCAAGAAAGTAATCCTCTTCCAACAAACCCAAAAGAAGATAGCCACACAAACAATGCCTCCACTTTTAACATTTATATTAACCTTAATATTTCTTAACATCAATGGACTCAATTCTCAATACAAAAACATAGGCTAACAGACTGGATAGCAAACAGGATCCAGCATTTTGCTGCATACAGGAAACCCACCTCAGTGACAAAGACAGACACTATCTTAGGGTAAAAGTCTGGAAAACAATATT